>OX578140.1:82546045-83146045 GCA_951213105.1 Amaurobius ferox | reverse complement strand
CGTGTAAATTAGGTATGATTGAATAAAGCTTAGGTAATTTCAAAACATTTGATGCAGATTTTTTTTATAAATATAACAATAAAGGTAGAATAAGTTGTAAATTAGAAAATAAATTCTTTTTCAACACTGTTGTTTTTATTTACGGTATTTTCTTGTATGTACTTCTAATTTTACTCTTTTGTCAGTAGGTGGCGCCACTACAGTTGCAGTTCAAAATTTTCGCCTGCACGTGGTTTCTATTTGGCGTTAAGCCTTTAGCATGTTCGCACTGAAGTAAACCCAGGTTTTCCAAAACGATTGTCTTAATTTCATTATTCAATTTGGGCAGAAATATATGTTGTGATTTATTTATGAAGTTCGAAAATGAAATTAAAGTTTAATCCTATTTCAAAAAGAATGTAAACAATTTTATGGGAAAAAATGTATATAAATCATGCATAATAAAAATTGTTGTACAGTATAAAAACAATAAATATCCCCCCCCCCTCCTTTATTACATATTTCGCAAATAAATTTATTCCTGATGGAAGACTCAATAATTCTTAAGTTTTAAATTAAAGTCTAGGTTCACATATTGTAATACAATTGTTAAAAATTTATCCATCCTACAAAGAACTTTACTTCAGTAATCAAGTCGGAAATTTCTTCTATCAATGCCGTACTTTCGTAACAGTGAAATGACCTGTAATCAAGTTTTATGGGGATCTTTCTTGGCGAAATATGGAAATTTATTAGCAGAGAGGACAGTTAAGTTAAATTTGGAGCTTAGTAAATAATTTATCAAAACCACGGGGATTATTTTTTTATCTTATATACATGGATTTTTCAGTGGAATGTGGGGTTAAAAATCCCTACATTAAGGAATTTCCATCAAATTATAAGGATTTATCAGAAAAATACATGGATTTCTCATTTAAATGTGGCTTTATTTTTAAAATCCTTAAAGGAATTTTCTTAAAAAATTGGAACAAACTGCATAAATCTAGAGATTGCCGTAAGAGCTTTGCAACTATGTAATTAAATTGAAATTGAAAATGACGAACCTTTAATACGTATAACCAACATAATCAATCGGACCCTTCAAGGCTCGTTATAAAGAAGTTTCGTTATATATTTATATCCATGCGCATCAATGAAAAGACATGCATGCACATTTCTGAAATATTCTACAATTTTCCCTCCCAGCCTTCTCAAGTTCCCTATTTTCAAGGAAATTTGATACACCTTCAATACAACATTCTATCCATCCCAAACTCTCGGTTAAGAAAGGGGGATCGGCTGTCACTTCAATCTCAACTCCACCTTTCAGAGAGGGAAAAAAAAGATTCGGGGGGGGGGGGGGGGGGTCGAAACGAAAAAGAAATAAATTGTTCTTTCAGCGTCATTCTCAATGACAATCCGAGAAGGATATGCGGGGGAATGAACGGACAGGGGGGTAGGCCCAGGAGATAAGAAAAGCATGTGTTTTTTTAAAAAATGAAATTGTGGGGGGAGGGGATTAAAATGTTAGAAGGATGAGAATTAGATAGGTGGGGAAACAAGAGTGATATTCAGATTAGATATTAATGTAATATTAAACGCATATTATATAAAGGGAGGGACATTTTATTAGGTTAGGGTCATACTGCCAAGTTCCTTTCATGGAAGACTTTTACTGGAAAACTGTGCAATATGTTAAATCGTTAGCACCCAAGCTATTTCGTTTCAAACGGGCGGTATAACGAAGTGTTTATATTCCTGATATCATAGCTAAATGTATCATATATAGGCTAATATTAAATAGTGTACTATTTATACATTAAAATTTTCATTTACATTGTTATTGATATATCAAGAAAAATAAGCCCACTCAAAATATGACAAATTGAAGATTTATAGTAGGAATGTATGTATATTTTAAAGAAAAGTTTGTGTTCCTAATGAATAAAATTTGTATAATACTTATTTGTGTATTTTATTTAATATTACTGGAAACAGTTCTTTGTGGGAGAAATACCACCCCCCTTTCCCCCATTAAAGTGACTGAGAAATAGACTTTAAAAATTACCAAAAAGGGACTGTCATATAAAGGCTAAGAGGCACTGTTTTATGCTATAGGAAAACTATGAACACCTATCACGTGCACAATGCACCCATAAAAAATGTGCACCCCACCCTCCATATCTGATTTATGTCCCATATAAAAATATCAGGTGGTCGGGCCCCGCACTCGAGTGATGCCCCTCCCCATAGAGGGCCCTGACATGTGTCTAAAACAATATCATTTGAGCAGACAAACATATTCTGGAAAGAGATTGCAACGGGTAAAACGATTATATACAATTAAAGATGCATGATTAATGAGAATATAAGTAGCACACACTTAATAGAAAAACAGTGAAACTTGTACAAAGAACACTGGTGATGCTTCAAAAACATTTGGAAATAGTTTAAAAAAAATCATATACATATTCAAATTTTAAATTAAAAATAATGCATCTAGAAATATATGAATATGTATCAATGAGCAATTATGTATATATATATATATATACACACACACCTCTGTTTGTCTGTAAAAAGTTATTTCATGGCAAGGATATTAACTAAAGAAGCCAATTTATTATACCACTACAATAATAAGAATAATAACTAAATAAATAAAATAAAATAAAAATTAATGTATGCCCACAATATCATCATAATCGATTGATTTAAAAATAATGTTAACAATCGGGAGAACTTCTTCCGTTCAAATTAAGTTCCACATATTTATATAACAAATTATAAACCGATTTAAAATGTGCGTGATATGTTGACTTATTTTTACATCATCAAAAACCATTATTTAAACCAAACTTTTGTGCTAAATGTTCAATTACGAAAACCCGTACAACACAGAATTCCACCCCAAACCACTCCAATTTCCTTAAATGAAACCCTTTATAACACACAAAACCTACTATATAACGTGCACTCTGGGAGGGGGGGGGGGGGGCTGCAGAACGCTTGGGTGGGAGTCGACCAAAAATACGAGATTGAAATCGGATTAATCGCTCTCCGCGCACTTCTCTCATTAATCTCAAGTAAGTGGGCCATTACTGGGGCCGATAATTAGTCCCTGCGGAGGAATACAGTCACGTGACTTCATCCACCCCGCAGCATAATGGCGGCAAATTATAAGCCTCGCACAGAGATTAAATTTTCTCTCTCCCTCCTCTACGTTCTCTTTCTCTCCTGTCTTTTTGTATATACAGAAACTGTCAGGCCCGCGAGAGGGGTCGTATAAAATATTCACGGATAATAAATATGTAATGTCTCAAGGGGTGGATAGAATACGACCCCTACGTCAGATGATGCGAGGTCGCAACTTATGATGAAACGCTTGATATTAACCGAATCTATTTTCTTGCTGCATTATACTCCTACGTCATGTTCATACCTGCCAACGTGGGAAAATTGGAATGTGTAAAATTTTGCGTGAATGACATTTATAATGATTTTTTTTAATTACACGAGCAAACGATATTTCTAATGAATTTAACTATGTACAAGTATCTGCATTAAAAAAATATTGCATTAAATATCAGGCCTACTGGTAGATTATGAAAATTCAGGACACCAATTTTATAAAATTTCAGGGCAATAAATTATAAAGCAAAAATATATAAAGGTTTTATCCGGTGAGATTTACTTTATAATGAAGACAAATATTTATGTTTGGCAAAACACAGGTTTTCACTAAAGAGATTAACAAATATTGATCTTCAATAAAAAAGAAATATAGCATTGAATTATATTCCTGCCAAAATGGTTTCCCTTTGATTTGCCTAAATCATCGCTTTAATACCACTTTTTGGAAAATATCCCTTCACAGATTTCATACCCATTTTTTAAATAGAAAAACTTATATTATGCAAATATAATTAAAAAATTAACCTTAATAATTAGCCATAATATGAAAATAAGCTAGTTTAGTCGATCTAATATGCAACATTTAAATGATGGAGATGGATGGAAAAATATACTAATGTACTCTCGGCAATTCATGTGAAGTAACTGAATTGCGCAATCGCACTGTTTATGTGAAAATAATTAAGAAATTAACCGTAATAATTAATCAGAATATGAAAATAAGCTAGTTTAGTCAATCTAATATGCAACATTTAAATGATGGAGATGGATGGAAAAAAGATACTAACGTACGCTCAGCAATCCACACGAAGTAACTGAATTGCGTAATCGCACTGTTTATGCGAAAATAATTAAGAAATTAACAGTAATAATTAATTAGAATATGAAAATAAGCTAGTTTAGTCAATCAAAAATGCAATATTTAGAAGATTGAGATAGATGGAAAAAGATACTATTGTACTCTCGGCGATTCATGAGAACAAACTGAATTGCGCAATCGCAGTGTTTATGCGAAATTAATGAGCAAAATAACATTTTAGCGATTTATGCTGAATTAGACAACCTTTGGAGAAGTATATTTATTACTTTCATAAAATATTCTCGATCACTTGTCGAGATCTTAATATACGTTACACGCGGCCGTAAATCTCCGTTAATTTAATTGGCACTACCTGCATTTTATTATGGATTTGCTACGATCCTGGGAATGGTATATATCAGTGCTAAAAAAGCGGAAATGCGGTGTTTCCGAGGAATTATACTATGTCTGGTTAATTGATAAATTTCAAACATAAAAAGCCGGAGAATTTCGCCGGAGATTGATTTCGTAGTAATGTTAAAAAATTCAAATAAATGCGGAAATGCGTAAAATATAGCAATATATGCGTAAAAGCGTAAAGAGCAGTTAAAATGCGTAAATTTTACGCATAATGCGTAAAAGTTGGCAGGTATGCATGTTTCTTCCAGTTGGTTTTTCGGTCGTAAATTTATCCTAGCCTTGTAAAAGCTTTTACAGGCAAGTATACTAAATATTAGGGTACGCATTATAACGATGGCGGTTTAACAGTTTTGGAACCCTTGCGATAACTTTATTCAGAAGCTCCTGTGACGTCATCGTTTTATATTAACATAAATTGATATCATCTAGTGCGATGACGTAATCAACAGGTTATTATTTAATTTATAGGACAGGTAAGCATGAGGACAAGTGTGGCAGTGCAACAATTTTTTAGGATGATTTGAGGGGGGGGGGGGGGGAGAAAAGCTGATGAAAGTGATTCCGCAGAGAAAAATATAGAAAACACAATAAATTGAAAATCTTTGGAAGGATAGGCAGACCATCCCCTGCGTGCAGTCTAGAATGTTTTTACTATGTCACTATCATCCTTCATTGTTAAAATATTCTCATTAAAGGTAGACAGTAGAATATGATTAATTCAAACTCGAGGAGTAAGACCGGCGGGATCGTATTTAGAGCTGTTGTTAAAATATGAAAAGGTGTCGTCTTACAACATTTTCTATCCTTTTAACAATACATTTTAACAATATTTTCTAACCATCATAATAATATTAGCTATTGAAGTAGAAAAACACTCGTTACCCTTAGCCAGTTAGATAGCTGATATGTGTTGACAGCTGATATGAGTGAAATTGATATGAGTTGATAAAAAAAATCATCCCCCCCCTTTTTTTAGGTACCAGAAAGTTCATTTAAACATTAGCAAAATTGTAGCTGGTCGTGTCGGAATCTGGACCGTCTCTCTGGCGACTGATTGAAGATCACCGATTTGCGAGTAAGCCATAATGATGTCATCTACATAACTGTTCAAGATTCAAATTCAAACCCGGAAGGGCTGACTTCTAGATACAGTACCTTCAAATAGTAATACCAACACTAATAATATTATACTAATAATTACTATCGAACCATATTTGCTATTTTCTAGGTTCAATCCGACAAGTTGGGAAGGGGGGGGGGTACTTCTAGATACATCCTTTCTAATATCAATGCTAGCACCAATAATATTATACTAACACTAACAATTAACAGAAACAGTTTTAATAACTCACCTGAACTCGACCTCTTCTCATCTCTGTGGTCTTTTAGGGCACCAACGGACGAAACGGCAGCAGCTGATAAGTGTGCCGCCGGGCCAGCAGCGGCCAGCGAGCTGGAGAGGGCTAACAGCCCCGCAGCGCTGCTGGGGGGCAGGGTGGGGGCCTGCAGCCCCGCCATCGCGGCCGCCGCGTGAGGCATCATTGGAAGAGGGGGCGCGTGAGCGTGGGGCGGCATTTGCTGGGCGTGCATTTGTTGCTGCAAAGAAAAAGGGTATCATCAACATTTATTGAATTTTTCAATCATTATGAGACAAAACAATCATAAATACATATATTTGTGACACTAAAAATATATAACCGATTTAAAATAAGACGCTAATGCACAGCAAAACTTTTAAACAGCTGTAATACAAATAGATTATAGATTATTCGTCTAATTAAAACTATCATTCTTACATTGTGTTCAAGCATGATAAAGTTGTTTTATGTCAAAAACACCTCCCTTTCACATCGGTAAGTCTTTTAGTTATAATATCAACGGATATGTACGGTAACGGATATGTCGAGAGAGAATTAATTTTTAAATGCGAACTTGGTTAGATACACTATGTAAAATAAAAATTACTTCAAATTAAAAAACGTTTCTTATGCTATTAACAGATGGTGTCAGTAGTTTAAAACATTAAGAGAGGGTGACGGCATAGTCTAAGTTTTGCGAAGGAATCCTCAAAACTTTCAATAAATATTTGAGGCGACGATGACCGTGATCTTAGCTCGAGCCTCCTGTCGGTGAACTCTCCCTCTTACACTACTTATGACTCATATCGTGCACTCGAAATACTACATAATTCGGCTGTTTGTTAGAATGCTTGATCGCCCCCAATGATTCTTCTTAAATTGTATAACATTTTCATGGGGAAACTTGTCAATTGAACCAATGTTGAAACGAAACGAAGAGCAACAATAACAATATATTTTTTTAAAACAAAAGGTAACGTCTTATTATGTCGTTCCTATATAGAGATAAACAAAAGGGCGAGGTCTCAGATTTTTTTTTACATTAAGTACATAGTTTATACGTAGCGTTATAATATATAAGTTTCAGAATATATAACATAAATCCCAGATTTTGTTGTACATCAGTTAATCGAATATATGTATATATATATATATATATATATATATATATATATAATCTTCAAATTTTATAGAAGCTTTTAAATGTCTACATGTCACGATTCACTAAAAAAAGAAAATTGTGTACTTTTTGAGACATAGAACCCCCAATACTCAGATGTAAAACTCTCGCCAAGATAGAAATTATCATCTCAGAAAAGATGATAAAAAAAAATTTCCTCACCTAATGCAAGAAACAAAAATCTTATGACATCACAAAATTATTTGGGGGAAAATCCTCGCTGAAGGATCATAAACCCTTCTTCAAACCAGGGTTAGGATCCTTCCACAGGGAACTGCAGACCCCTGAAAGTGGCTTCGATCCTGCGAGGATTTTGTACAACCCATTTTTAGATTTCATGACTTTTCTTGTAAAGAGTTTCTTGTATTTGACAAGCTCGCATGTGTGTGTGTTTTATCATAAAGTGGTGGGAGGTTTTTTTTTGTGATATTTTAATGCTTTTTGTAGAAATGTTTATCGACATGATAATGAAACAATGATATAGCATTGCAAACTGTACTATGCTGCCGAGCACCATTTATTCGTGTATCAGTGTAATAAAAAATCGGTTTGACTTGTAACGGAATGTTTTTTGTACGATTTGTGAATATTTTGTTATGAAGATTATAAAATATATAATCATATAAATTATAAAATATATAAACAATGCTGTGCAGTCGGACTTCAAACCTCTGACTCCTCCTATTTTCTAGTATCCGACTCCGATACTAACATAAATAGCAATTAATTTTTACTTCAAACCTCTGACTCCGATACTAACATAAATAGCAATTAATTTTTACTTCAAACCTCCGACTCCTCCTATTTTCTAGTATCCGACTCCGATACTAACATAAATAGCAATTAATTTTTACTTCAAACCTCTGACTCCTCCTATTTTCTAGTATCCGACTCCGATACTAACATAAATAGCAATTAATTTTTACTTCAAACCTCTGACTCCGATACTAACATAAATAGCAATTAATTTTTACTTCAAACCTCTGACTCCTATTTTCTAGTATCCGACTCCGATACTAACATAAATAGCAATTAATTTTTACTTCAAACCTCTGACTCCGATACTAACATAAATAGCAATTAATTTTTACTTCAAACCTCCGACTCCTCCTATTTTCTAGTATCCGACTCCGATACTAACATAAATAGCAATTAATTTTTACTTCAAACCTCCGACTCCTCCTATTTTCTAGTATCCGACTCCGATACTAACATAAATAGCAATTAATTTTTACTTCAAACCTCTGACTCCGATACTAACATAAATAGCAATTAATTTTTACTTCAAACCTCTGACTCCTATTTTCTAGTATCCGACTCCGATACTAACATAAATAGCAATTAATTTTTACTTCAAACCTCTGACTCCGATACTAACATAAATAGCAATTAATTTTTACTTCAAACCTCCGACTCCTCCTATTTTCTAGTATCCGACTCCGATACTAACATAAATAGCAATTAATTTTTACTTCAAACCTCTGACTCCTCCTATTTTCTAGTATCCGACTCCGATACTAACATAAATAGCAATTAATTTTTACTTCAAACCTCTGACTCCTCCTATTTTCTAGTATCCGACTTCGATACTAACATAAATAGCAATTAATTTTTACTTCAAACCTCTGACTCCTCCTATTTTCTAGTATCCGACTCCGATACTAACATAAATAGCAATTAATTTTTAATGCATCATATTAATAGTTTTTTAAGTGGTAAACACTTTGATTTTTTTTTTAATTTATTGCCTAAAACTTATGTAAAAAACTATTAAAAATTCCAAAATAAAATTTTTATATATTTTTATTTAGGAGTCGGAGTATATTTTTAGACTCCGATTCCACCCTAATTGGCTACCGACACGAGTTCACAGCACTGCTTCTAACCAATCTGGGGCCTTTGCCAAAATTTGGCAGTGTTCGGGTTCGTCCTCGGGACCAAAGCGTATCAAAAGAACATTACAGCGTTGAGTTAAAAACATTTCAAGTTCAATGCATTGAATATTGACTCGGTATTAGCTACAGGATTTTTTTTTTCCCTTCGGGAGGTGGGGGTGGGGAGGAAGTCTTTTTTTAAGGACTTATTTTTACTTTTTTACATAAATCAGGGCTAATGTTTCGCAACAGATCAAATCATTTGCTATCTAAAAACGGGATTTTAAAAAGAAATCTAAAAAGTTTAACATACTATTTAGATAAATTGTAGAATATATTGTTTATAACGAACCTTGGATATAATGAAAGAAATTTGTCAGTCCCTTCGGGGTTCGTTATATGGGTTTTCACTGTATTACAATCTCTGGAAAATAATAGGATAGCTATCACTAACAAATAAAACAAAATATGAAATTCAAAAACAAATGTTTCTTTCAATATCCGAAACAATTATTCGTATAAACCTTAGATAAATTAAGTACATTCCGATTTATAAGCGTGAATGGCGTTTGATATAAGCTCCCCCCACAGCTGAAACATTGAAATCAAATTTGATAAATTTCTGAACTCAAAATTGATAAATTTCTTGATTACGTAAAATTTCACTCCGGTGTGTCCCGATCAAATTAAATTGATTTAAGAACGCCTCAAATTTTTAATCAGAATTTTGTTTAATAAATTTGCTACTTGATATTGACGCATACACTGGCAGCCTGAACGATATAGTTAACTTTTTTTTTTAATTCTGTTTCTTAGTACTTCTTGATCTCAATATGTTTTGATTATTTTTAGAGTAATGTCCGTCTGTCTGGGATAGATTTCTCCTGTACAGGACAGCGGCCACAAATGTTAATGGATTTTCACGAAACTTTTTATCCGGCTTTGTTAATGAAAAATTTAAAACTAGATAAAAAGAATTTTAAATTCGCACGTAACTTCGAAATTTTACATTTACTTAACATGGCAGCATAGGTCAACATTCGACATAATTATGAATAAATGGGGCTATTTATGGCTTAATCATCATGCAACCTAACAGTTCCAATCATAGTAGTGAAAAATAGACGCGGTACAAATTTTGGGCACGTGACATCATTAACCCATTCACCATCCCCAGGGGTATATTGTCAAACTTGGTATCAATCGAAGGATTTTTTTTTTTCTTCAAGTATTTTAAAATGAAAGGTAACATGCTGTAATTGGACCAACAATACAGATATTTCAAATTTTAATCATCGTTTTTGCCGGCTATTCTTTAAATCAAGGACTTGAAAAATAATGCGAAAATTAATTAATTTGTCTGAAAGTGTTGAGGAAATGATAACATATAGTGATCGGAGACGAAATATTTTTTCCACATACCGCAATTTCCACGTTCACAGAACTATAAAGCGTGCGTCACTTTTATGCTTAAATTTGAAACAATTTTTGATATATTCAGAACTTTTATCAAGTGTGAAAGTGTCGCCACATTTAGTGACAACTAGACATGTCTAGTTGTCATCATGATCATGTTTACGATTGTATTTGCGGTACAGTCAAGCTTCGTTAACAATAATTCCTTTTAGCACGGGTTAGTTTTAATTCCCCTTGAATTGCAATAATTAAAGTTTTCGATCTGATTAAGCAAATGACTTCTAATACAAACAATTTTTCGACACCCTTGACTACTTGCAAGGACATCAAAAACAACACTATAATTAACTTTTAGCATAGTCACGTGGCTTAGGAAAATTTATCCCAAGGGATAAATGACGTTTTAAAGAAAAAGTTGAATTCCATAGCTATGTATAAAGATAAAAATAAAAATGCACAAAAGAAGGAAAATATAATTTATAATAAAATTAAGCAAACAGGCAGAATCAAGAAACATTCATACACGGCAATATTTTTACATTTTCCTTTTTATTTACGAAAACAATTACAACTGGTAAAACATCTGGCGCGTCGGCAAATTAACACAAAACAAAAAATAAAATAAAGAAAAATTCAGTATTGACATTATAACTTCCCTTTCGTAAAACAAACAGGCGACGCCCAAAATTAAAAATCAAAATTTTTAATTCCTCAAAACTTAGCGATAAATCAACCATTACAAGTGGCCGACAAGGACCAGAAAAACTTTAAAACATCAGCACGTCACCCTTCATTTCCTTTTAAATAAGGAAATGAAAAAATATACTATATCGATAAAGCTTAATTCATTCTCTTCATATTTGCCTTGCAAATGAGCCAACGCAACACAGATCGCAACATCCGACGGATTAACAAAAAAAGAAAATCAACACAAAGCGCACTTAGCGCAACAAAACTCAAAATACACATGGAAAATCGGATAAAAATAAATTAAAGAAAAAATACAGCGAAAGGGATGTCACGTGATACCGGTGACGTCACGGCTCCCGTGTCATCCTCTTTAATCCCGTCTTTCGTTTCATTTTCGTTTATTTTTTCCTCCTTTTTTCACTCTCTCCCGACCGCAATAATGATTAATTACGGTTTTCACGCCCCGTGCTATGTGCGCCCCGAGGTCACGTGATATTCGGCGGAAAGTAATTATGACTCTCGGCGCGTTTGTTTTAGTTTTTTAGCTGTCGCGCTGTAGGTTTTCACTTAATTTTGTTGGGGGAGTTTTTATCGTTCGACATTTGCGTTGTCAGGCGTTAAATGTCGCCGACAAACACTGACGACAAGTAGAAAAGGAGTACTCTAAGCGGCATGCCAGAAAATGAGATTTATCCGATTAATCTTTTGTCTTTTTTTTTTTTTTTTTTTTTTGGAAAGGGGGAGGGATGGAAAATATATTTAACATGACATGTAAGGTGTCAATGTAAAATAAGAAAACATTTGACTGAATGTAATCCTTTCGATGTACATATTACATGTACTAATAATTACAATAATTATTGGTAACAAAAATGGGTACACTGATAATTAATTAAAGGTAACAGAAATTAAAACATCAATATTTAATACTTTATATCATTAAGCAGTTATTAATTACTAATTTCAGGAGCACGCAGGATAGTGACCCATAATCTTGAGGTCTAAATTGATGTTCTAAAATCCGCTGAATATAGCCTGAACTAAATCACATTTTAAATGACTCTTTTAATTATCATATTTCAACTTTTAATAGAACAAGGTGTGTGTGTGTGGTGGTGGTGGTGGTGGGGGGGGGGGGGGGGGTCGTCGAAAATATATACAGCACCTCATGCTTTAATCATTACTAGATCGTTTTTAACATCAATATTAAAATTTTTATAAGAGTCAAAAAGCTTTGAAAAAAGAGTAAAGATTTTTTTTTCTTTTAAATCAAATGCTACATAGAGTGGCAACCATTTATGAGATAAAAAAAAATTTCTCCCCCAATGTCTAACATATAGCACATTTTATTCACGCTTAAGTATATAGTCATTAAACATTCAAAGTGTTATATATATATATATATATATATATATATATATATATATATATATATATATATATATATATATATATATATATATATGATTCCATTCCATTGATATTTGTCGATTATCTTCAGCTTGATGACTAGCAATTTGCATTTTTTTACCATTTGATTGATGATTTTCTATTTAATACTTTTTTTTTTATTATGTAGGCATTTTTTAAAGTTAGGATTTTTAAGTTGCAACTTCTCTCTATTCTATCATTGGATTTTCAAACTATTATATATATATATTTTCAAACTATTATTATTATTTATATATATATATATATATATATATATATATATATATACACACACATAATAACGATATAATATGAAAATCCGATGATAGAATAAAGAGAAGTTTTAACCCATTAAACCCTAACTTAAAACATACCAACAACATACAAATTTATATATCTAGTCATCAAGCTAAATATATTCAACAAATATCAATGGCTATTCTTTCGGTTTTAATTCGGGTTGCATGGCTATCCTGATAGGTGTGCATCATTTTTTATGTTGTAAGCATAGTCTATATATATATATATATATATATATATATATATATATATATGCGTGTGTGTGTGTGTGTGTGTACAAGGTAGGATCAAAAAATTCGGAGAATGTGCCGATATCTCCAGCCCTGATTGGATGAGAGGGGAACTATTTTAGAGGGGCGTAGATGCACGTGACGCGAGATGTGAAAATGAAGAAGCAGGTGATTTTCCAGACAATGCGTGTCAGTGAACTGTAGTCGTTCGCGTTTGTCGAAAATGAAAATGGCGTTTGAACAGCAGGTGCTATGTTGGTGAGTTACCATTTGGGACCTTTTGCCTATTTTATATTTGTTCGACCTCTCTCTTCGTGTTAAGGATGATTAAATATAACATAGGGATATTTTAAGCTAAATTCTTAATTACCATCTTTTCAACTTCAGTCTGTGAGATTCTATACACTGTTGTATTGTTTATCTAAAATTGGTATACTTTCCATTTTGAATATGGTAAGTGGTCTTTTAAATATTTTGAATCAATATTATGTAAATATTTATATAGTGTAAATAAATTAATGTTTTGTTTATACTCACGGCTATTTCTTCTTCGCGCTCTAACCGGGCGTGTCCTAAAAGAGGTTGTTACCTCGGGACAGGCCATACGAAGCTACAAAAGCAAAGTCCTTAAACACAAAACCCCGCCTATAAGGGGCGTTCCTCGAATTCGAAAAACACTCCCATTACAGATGCCAGCATCCGATGGTCGCTTTACAGAGGTTTTGCTGTAGAAGCATAATATTTGCATATGACACTATACTACAAATAACATAAAAATGCCAATGGGAAATATTTCTGAAACTCAAAAGGAGTTGACAGAAGTCTCAATCATCACAACTCCGTTAAACAAAAACTGGGGGCACACGCTGAACATCCTATCCATTTTCGTCCGCAATCAGTGCTGAGAGCATCTCTCTAGAGCTGCAACATCTCTCTGCTAAGTATTTCCCTCCCTTCAAACACGTTGGGTAAAAATACACTCCAAACTCCTTAAAAAAGAAACCGACAAGTTTATTATAGAGGCTCATATAACCAGTTTCTCAAAAACGAAGAAACTCAAGAAGTAAACAGGAGTTCTCATCGGGGGTACTTGTGAGGAGAGTTGAGAGCACGGGCTGCTTCTGGAAATAAGCCAATAATTGAAGTGCTGAGTTTTTTTTTTTTCCTTATCTTGCCCAGCATTTTTATTACTTATAAACTCAAGAAAACGCTGCCCGTGAAAAAGTTTCAAGATCGGATTGAATCTTGAAACACGCTTAAAAAGTTTTAAGGAACTGGTGAAAAGAAGAGAGGAGTTTTTCCCAAGCTTTTATGCTGCCTGGAATTGTGCTTCTGCAGCTTATGTGAGGGCAATTATTGGCGCATTGCTATGGAGAAGTAACAAAATGAATCGGAAAAGCAGCGTTTTATTTTTGCATTCAATACCATAAGTGATTTCTCTAGAGAACAGATAGAAGTTGGTTTTTATGATGTACTTTAATTCACATTGAAACGTTCGTACTCAATTTGACTTGCTATTATTCAATCCGATCGAAAGTTATCGTGTTAACTCAGATAATCAGGTATCATTAAAAAATGGTTGATTTTTCTCTACGATTATTTCCTCTTGAAATAATTATACCAGATTCCGTTACAGAACTGTAAGACATGAGCAAAATCTGATGTGGGCAACACATGAATTTGCCTACAGACTGAAATTCATTTCCATTTCATTTATTTTATAATTCATTAAATTGAGTTTAATTGCACAAAATAAGAATTATAATTATTTGAAATTACACAGAATTTTCACTTTTAATTAAATTTTCGTTTTCATTTGGTAAAGGGACGTATTTTCAAAGGCAGTGTAGCAAAAATGCGAAAATATGAAAATATATATATATATATATCTTGAGAACGGCTATCCCTAGTGCAATGGGGTTCGTCTAATTATTTTCATCATTAAAAATAACGTACAACATAAGCATTTAATCCATACATTTGGGCATACGTAGTGTAGTCTTTTGCGGGCCATTTCGCAAAAAAGGCAGGTTCCTTTTTTTCCCAAATCGTACCAAAATCTAATTAGCGTCAGGGTTGCCCACCTATTAAAATTTTATGAAATTTGGTCAATTAATTTTTGAGTTAAAGTGGATACTGCACAGACAGACAGACACACGCATAAACAAACGCCATGCTAAAAATAGTTTTCTCGCGTTCTAGAAGAGTCACAAAAACATGTAAATTCGTCGAAAACTCGAGTTGCGATTTTCGATACGATACCAATATTTTCCCTATACATTATCATGCATTGTAGGGGAAAAGCAAAGTAAAAATTCGTTGATCTAGGCTTTTAAAAACATGTAAATAAATCCATCATACAGAGTCTGAGTTAAATTTTTAAACATATTTTGTTTCGTTTTACTATTTTTGAAGAAAATGTTCGAAAAATTTAGAGCAGGGGTTTTCAATCTTTTCATAAATAAGTACCACCAAAAGCAAAATTCGAATATTTCAGTACCACCAACAAAAGCATGTCATGCATACAAATGAATTCAAGATTAGACAATTAAGTTATTATCACATATTTTTATTTCGCTTCTAATAAAAAAAAATCGAACAAAAATAGTAAATATTAGCAAATACGAATAACAATAAGATTTAATGTGATACTTGTGCTTGTTTGACAAAAATTATTGCTTCTTTGTCTTGTTCTATTTTACTTAATTTTAAACATAAATTTGATGGAAATTCAGTTTCATACAAGTAGGTCGAACAAAATCACTAAAAATGTAACTGTTCTTTCTGCAATGTGTTCAAAATTCTTGTTCTGTTTAATCCAGAAGTTGACTAAAGAGTTTTATCATTAGTTAAATTTTTGTCACATGAAATGTGTTGCTTTTTTTTCTTTAAAAGAAAAGGAATTTCTAATCAATTTTTTTTTTCATATTTTCCTGGGATAAAAATTATTAAATTTAACATTTATTAATAATTCGTCTTTCAGTGTTGTACAAATTATCAAGTGCCACCAGTCATCTTCTCGTTATATTTTATAGCCATTTCTTGGTCCAATCTCTCTACTGAAGGTCAATGATAGCTTACATTTACCGGTTACAATAATCGTGCCAAACTTCATTTACATCGCTCGATTCGAGAGTTATCCTGCTCACAGACAGATTTGACTGAAAAAAATTAGTCGATTCGTATTCCCGAATGTTCAAAATTTGTAAATCTATCAAAATCTGGAGATCGGATTCTCGATCACAATACAACACTTTCCCTATATGCTTAGTATTGCAGGAAAAATGAAAATACAAGATTATTAAAATTACAATTTTATTGATGAAGTAAGAGAGCCGAAAACTCTTCCATATGACGAGAATTTACCGAAATCCTCCATAGGGTTCACACAGGAAACAAAATCCAGAAAAATGTAAACAATTCGGTCATACCCGCTACTACCCTTCCAAGACCTGACTACGCCAAAGCGGATGACTCGAATAAAAATTCAAAGAAACAATTGTTCATTCAAATTCGAAGGGTTCCTGTTTAATCGAATACTCCGCTTATTCGAAAGTTTCTTCCGGACAAAATGTCGATCCGATTAACCGGAATTGACTCTATAAAATACACACTCCTGGAACAAAATACACTTCTCGCAGTTCGTTCCCCCACCTCTAGCTAAACTCTTGCTCGTGCGCGGGAAACGCAAGCCCACTTTTATCGTCTGCTGGCGATTGAGGCTGAAGGGAGTTGTGGACAAGAGGCAAACAGATGTGCAAATATTGAATTTAGCCGTCTATCAGGTCTGCCGGGAGTTACACAATATCCCGAGGAGCAGGCTTATCTGCCCCCCCCCCCCCCCCTTCTCCATGCACCTTCATTTTTTTTTTTTTTTTTTAGATCCGTTGTAGTGGGAAAATAACTAAAGGGAGTAGATTTTTGTATCTATTCTCTTGTTAACCGAAATACACCGATCTGCACAACCCTGTGTAGAAAATAACCTGGTTTTATGATTGATGCATATAGATTTTGGAGAAAATGATTTATACATTAGGGCCCCCTATAAAATAAAATGTCTGTTTGTAGAGCACGTAGCAGAAAATATAAGCGGCGTATAGCCATAAAATTTCATCATCGATTCCTGAGAGAAAACTCCGCGTAAAGATTTTTTTATAATTCAAATTAGTTTTAAGTGTTTAATGTTTAGGTGAAGTACAATTTGGGGTAATTTGAACACAGATCTGTTTCTTGGCCGTTCGAAAATATTATCGCAAAGTTGACAAACACCATCGAAAAGATCAAGAATTATCGTTTAAAAATGTAATTTATTTTTAAAAATCCGATAACGAAAAATCCACCGACAATCTGATCTTCAAAAACTAACAGACTATAAATTGAATATTACACACTGTTCCAAAACCAAAATTATGTTTCTGGGGTCATCCGTTCATTAATTTTGATTTTTATAAGACATCAATACATTCATTTTTCACTTCATCCATCTCGCTGTTTAGCGCATGCGCACTGCATAGGAATGCAGAAGCGTTAGAGGGACGCACACAAATGACAAATCGTATACATTCATTCTGAATTCTATGTTTTGACAACGGCGTGTGTTATTTGAAAATGTCGTGGTTCGATTTTTTTTTTATCATTCATTAATTTTATATTACATTTGATTCATTTTGATGTGCTGTTTTGATAATGCAGTATAATTTGCAAAATTGTTTACAACTCTGGAAATTCATTTAGTTTGGCAACTGCTATTGATACAAAATTTTGATTAATGTTTTCGGTTATATGATTATTTCTTTCGACCCATACAGTCCGACCTACCTGGAAGTGTAAGGTATTGGTTTGGACGGTCGGGAGAGTGTCACCTAATTTAGAACCCAGTCGGGGCGGCATCCACATGAACTCCTTCCGCTACCACTAACTCTAGGAAGGGCTTTCAAACCCACATATTTAAGGTGTGCGTACTCCGCGTGAACACGGAGACAATTTGGGCAAAGCCGGGAATCGAACTCGGGTTCGCTGAAAGCAATCCCGTGCCTTAACTACTGGGCTGCCCCACCTCCACGCCGATCACATGATTCATCATATTTCACTATTTTTATGATGTTATTTAATTTGTGAGATTGGTTAATGAAATTTCACTTTTAACCGAAGTCGCTCTAAATTTAAAGAATAGTTTCATTTAGCTAATCGTCCGGTCGTCTTTTGAAGATTTTTAAATAAACAAATCTCTGTTTTAAAAACTCCGAGTACATTTCCTAGTAGATTAATATCAACTATCAAGTATTTTTATTTTGACGCTTTCATCCATTCACATTTTATGCAAAGTGTGCTGAAAAACTGGAAACAATGAGCAATAAAAATCTTGCGATAAACATTAACAAACCTGTACATGTCAAACGTCGTTAAAAATTGCATGTTCCCGAATGAATTGTCTCCTAAACGTGTCTGGCCAAATAGAGGTCTCTATTATTTCTTTCATTCGCATTCGTGGCTGGCAGGGCAATTCCTGTACGAAACCAGCTTATCTCTTGAACTTGGATTGTTGACAGAGTTGTGTCAACGTCATTTTTTTTTTCTTCTTACAGCTTATTGTACCTCTTTTTCTGTTTTCTTTCTTTCCTTTTTCTCTCTGCCAGATAAGGCTAAAGACGCGATTAAGACCTCAGCAAACTTTCCTTGCGATTTTATTGCGCATTCGTCATAAAAGGCTTCTTGTCTTTTGTCATTTCGTTAAGTAGACTTTGCCTTTTTTGTGCGAGTCGGCTTTGCACATGAGTTACTGGCGTCTGAGATATCAACTGGGACAGCTAGCTATTCAGACACTTTTGATAAGCAAACATTCGGAAATGCTATATGAACAATGCTAGGGGAATATTTACTGTAGAATCCTGATATTATATCCCTGAAAATTTTATAACTTTTCGTATTCCATGAAAAAATATTTTGCAAACTCCTTTACGGTTTTCTTAATTATAGGGAATTTTCAAAAGTTATTTCCCCCCCCCCCCTATGCTTTTTCTTTATTATCAGATTTTAAATCGTCACTTCTCGTTTATGGACCGTCTATATCCCTATCGCATGAAATATATTTTCCTTTCCTATTTTCCAAGTCAGGATTATTAGCTTTTGAAGTTATATATTTTTATTAAATAGTTTATAGGATGTAAATTCATATTTGAAAAAAATTGAATAAGATGCTAAAACGCTTGGATTTATTTCATTTCAAATTCTATACCGTTTATATTTCAATATTCAAAAATACCTAATAACTCCTATCAAGTTTCACACACCCCTCCCACCCCTTGGCCGGTCGTCCATTCTGTTGCTCCAAGTCCTCTGGACGAGCCGGACGGCCTGGGGCTTTCACACCCCTCCCACCCATACTCTAAGTCCTCTGGACACTGCCGCCGTGTTCGTGCGGAGTACGATCACGTTAAACATGTGGGTCCGAAAGTCCTTCCGAGAGGTTGGTGGTAGGGGAAGGATGGTACGGTCCCTGTGGATGCCTCCCCCACTGGGTTCCGGTCCAAATTGGGTGGCACTTCCCGGCTGTCCAAACTGTTACCTTACACCTTTCTGGTAGGTCGGACGGTCTGGGTCTCAACACCCCTCCCACCCCGGCCATCCATTTAATTACTCTGAGTCTTAGGACGAGTCGGGTGGTCTGGGCTTTCGACACCCCTCCCACCAATCCGGCCGTCCAAACGGTTGCTCGAGTCCTTAGGATGAGTCGGACGGCCTGGGTCTTCAACACCCCTCCCACCACTTCCCGGCCGTCCAAACAGTTACCTTACACCTTTCTGGTAGGTCGGACGGTTTGAGTCTCAACCTCAACAACAACAACACCCCTCCCACCGCCGCCAACGGCCCTACCGTGCTGAAAACACCGGTTCTCGTTAGATCACCGAAGTCAAGCAGCATCGGGCGCGGTTAGTACTTGGGTGGGTGACCACCTGGGAACACCGCGCGCTGTTGGAACATTTCGGGTGCGGTAGGCCCGGTGGTCTGCGCGCTGGATTTGCACGCTGCCACAATTGCCGCCGTGTTCATGCGGAGTACGATCACGTTAAACATGTGGGTCCGTAAGTTCTTCCGAGAGGTTGGTGGTAGAGGAAGGAGGGTACGGTCCCTGTGGATGCCTCCCCCACTGGGTTCCGGTCTAACTTGGGTGGCACTTCCCGGCCGTCCAAACAGTTACCTTACACCTTTCGGACGGACAGTCTGGGTCTCAACAACAACACCCCTCCCACTCCTTTTTTTTCTACACACCAGACACTTGGTAGTTTTTACTTATCTTAGTACTTTGTAAATCCTGTTGGCGCTAAATTGTGGAAAAGAGCGACAGATGTGGCCAACTTCATCTACAGGAAATTGCAATATATGGCGATATATTTACGATATATGGCGGCGTAAGCAAAGTAGGGCTCTGGAAGTTTGAGTACCTTCAAAACTAGGTTTTCTTTTAAAATATCCCTTATGACACAAAACAACCAGTTCTGCCCAATGTTGTCAACCATGGACACGCGGTTCGACGCTTTTCCTTCCGCTTCCCACTTTACTCGTTGTGACTTCAACCTAGCTGATTGGTTAAAGTATATCTGTAGTAGAATGTAGATGGTCAGTATCGCATGAACTACAGTTGCATAGTGATGAAACTATTTAAAGGAGGGATTGCCTTTCACAGAACACTTCGCATGTCGAACAGCAACATATTTACATTGGTATTCGTAATAAATAGCTCAAAAAGCATGATCACCTTCAAGACCAATAATTTTCTTTTTAAGTGTCAGAAAGTACAAAGCGAAACAATGTAGACGAAGTTAGATCTCTAAATGGCAAATTAACAAAATCATTACTTTTCAAAAGACTATCAAGTCCATTGTATTATGAAGAAAATTGAAGAATTTACTTTTCTAATTATATTAATAAAAAACCTGATGTGGGCAGCACATGACTTTCCCTGCAGACGCGAATTTATTTTTTTTATATTTTTTAAGAATTCATTAAATTGAGTTTAATTGTACAGAATAACACAAAATGTTCGTTTTTAATTCAATTTCTGCTTTTATTTGGTAATTGGATATTTTTCCAAAAGCGGCATAACAGAAATGCAAAAAATCTCAAATATCTCGAGGACGGTTAGTCCTAGAATAATAGAGTTGTTCTTATTCTTTTCCTCGTCAAACATTACGTATAAAACAAGCATTTAATTGATACATTTGAACATATGCAGTCTTTTTTTTTTTTTTAGATATTGGCGATTTTTGAGGGCCATTTCGTAAAAAAGGGCAGGTTGTTCTTTTCCGAATCGTACCAAAATCTAATCAGCACCAGAGTATCCCACAAGTGATTTATTTACCAAATTTTGTGAATTTTGATCAATTAGTATTTCAGCTAGAGTGGATACATGAGAGTTTTGGAAGGCCATTTCGCAAAATAAAGGCGAGTTCTTTTTTTCCGAATTGTAACAAAAACTAATCAGCACCAGGGTCACGCCAGAGTCTTACCTACCAAATTTTATGAAATTTGGTCCATTAGTTTTTGAGTTAGAGTGGATACATACATTGCACAGACACACAAACAGACGTCACGCTAAAAATTGTTTTTTCGTATTCTAGAGGTCTCGAAACGTGTAGATCCGTCGAAAACTCGAGTTGCGATTTTCGGCATGATTCCAATACTTTCCCTATACATTACCATGTATTACAGAGAAAGTAAAAATCTGATGTGGGCAGCACATGACTTTCCCTGCAGACTTATATACACATTCTTCTTATTTTAATTAAATTTAATTCACTATTAATTCAATTTTCGTTCTCATTTGGTAACTGGACTCACTTTCAAAGGTGGCTTAGAGAAAAAATGAAAATATCTCGAGAACGGCTACTCCTAGTGTAATGGGTTTGGTCTTATTCTTTTCTTTGTTAAAAATTACGTATTAAACGAGCATTTTCTGGATATATTTGAGCATACGTAGATTTTTATTTTAGATTTTGGCGTTTTTTGCGGGCCATTTTGCAAAAAAAGGCAGGTTATTTTTTTCCGAATCGTACCAAAATCTAATCAGCACCAGGGTGTCTCACAAGTGACTTACCTACCAAATTTTGTTTAATTCGGTCCTTTAGTTTTTCAGCTAAAGTGGATACAAGCTTTTGCGGGCCAATTCGCTAAAAAAAGCGGGTTCTTTTATCCCGAATCGTAGCCAAAACTAATCAGCCCCAGATCCGCCCACAAGTGATATACCTACCAAATTTTATGAAATTCGGTCAATTAGTTTTTTAGTTAGAGTGGATACAAAATCTGCACAGACAGATACACAGACGTCACGCTAAAAATAGGTTTTTCGTATTCTAGAGGTCTCGAAACGTGTAGATCCGTCGAAAACTCGAGTTGCGATTTTCGACATGATTCCAATACTTTCCCTATACATTACCATGTATTGCAGGGAAAGTAAAAACTAAACTTAAAAAAGACGAACACTTTATGCAGTAATATAAACCTGCTAGCAATCATACCCGACGCTACTGAGTTAAAATACGTGCACATTCCAGTTGCATTCGAAATGATATTAATTTTAAACAAATGCTATTAAAATGTAATAATTTACCTACAAAAAGCATAAGAATCTCTGTTCTTGCTATAAAAATTAAGGAAAGTAAAATATGTGAAGAATTCACTTTGCCATTATATTAGGAAGAAAATTTCCATTATATTAAGAAGAAAATTGAAGAATTTACTTTTCCATTATATTAAGAAGAAAATTGAAGAATTTACTTTTCCATTATATAAAGAATAAAACTGAAGAACACACTTTATAATAAGAATAAGAATTCAACTTTTCCAATACATTAAATTTCATTACATTAAGAAAATTTAAGAATCCACTGTATTAAGAAGAAAATTGAAAAATTCACTTCTTAAATGCACTCGAATGCGCCAATGAAAATATTTCCACCAGATCTACAGAATCCATGATCTAATGAAGAAATAAAAATAATATCCTGTAACCTAAAACGAAATTAAACGCGTTGTCAATGTAAAACCCAAAGTGACAAGCGATTAGCTACTAAAGATGACAGCAGCGAAGCATGACAGAACACGCAATTAACACATTTCGCAGCACTATTAGATCTACCTCAGATTCATTCGGGTAAAAGAAGGGCACCTAATTAATGCAGCCTCAATGTCGAAAATTACGTTATTAAAATTCACTGCATGCTTCAAAATAGTTATCTCTCTAATGGAACCTGCTGCTAGATGAGTTAATATTTTACAGAGTTATAGATGCTGCATTTTAATTTTGCTTCTTTCTTAATTAGAAAAGGAGCTATACGTAGTGTTCTAGAAACACAGGTATAGACTGAAAACGGCAAGATGAATTGTTACAATTAATAATTGTTTCTGTGTTACAAAGATTCTGCGTCCTTTTGTTATATGTGCTGCAAATAGTTTTAGTTTTTGTGTCATGATTCCTCAAAACATTAAAATATTTTAAGTGTTATAATTTTATAATTCATATAAATAAATCGCATAAAACCCCTGAAATAATTTTAATTTGGCTTAAGTTGGTATTTTATTTCTTTACCTCTAATTTCAATAACTGTTATCGTTAATTTTGTCTAAATAATGTAATGTAAAATAAAATGGCACAGAATATCTCCTAATATAAAAGGACTAATAACAAATCGTTTTTCTTTACTGTCTTCGAAATACACCATGCCATCGCTATAATACAGGGTCCATACAACACCTTAAAAGTAAAACTCAAGTAGTTTTAAGAATTTCTTAAATTTTTTTTAAACATTTTAAACACATCTAAATTAAGAAAACAAACATTAGCATTACATTAAATAAAAATTGCAATTTTTGATAATCTAAAATCTGCTTATTATATTACTCAAACCATTAGCAGCAATCAGAATATAGAATTCTGAACAAATAAATACTGTGAGTCAACATATTAAGTGTCCGATTTCACATTAAAATTTTGTAGCTACTTATTTTTCTAGTTGTTATTCTCTAAATTCACCCATATCGACATATTTTATAAACTATTAATTTAAAATCCAGCTGCTTTTATAACAATTGCAACATTTAAATGCAAGTCTTTTCATTTTTAAATGTGATGTTGTGATAAGTCATTTACCCAAATAGGCAAGTCTTTGATTGACAACGATTCTTTTGGAAGGGTATTTAATTTTACAGGAATAAAGCACACGAGTTAAAGCCAGAAATTAACAATTAAATATACAATAAAAGTAGCTAGATCAATGTAAAAACCAAAATACTTCATTCAACATAGCGACTATTCTCAGAGACTCAAGCTTGTTGCACTATATTGCTCTTTAGGATTCAGATTCCGCATGTGTTTTGATCATTTCCATTATTTATCATTTCCGGTTTATTTCTAGATTATTCTGGATATACAATCAGGCGATACTCAATTTGGCCGCCAAAAATGTCATCAAGGTCACAAGCCTGCCTACTCAGCTTCTTTGTCCGTAAAACTATAGTCTAAGATAAGAGAAAATAACTCTGATTACAGCAATAATAATCCGATAAAAAATATTTTATTTTAATCTCCTCTAATTTTTACTTTCCTTATATACAATGTGTATAAGGAAATTATTGTGACGGGGTCGAAAATTCGAAATCGAGTGTTCGACGGCAGAGCACGTTTCAAGCATCCCTGATCACGAATCAAACACTTTTGAAGTGATGTGTGTGTGTGTGTCAGTGAGTCTGTGGAGATGATAACTGACGAACAAATGGACCGATTCGAACCAAATTTGGTACAAAAATCACAATCCGTAAACACTGGAAGCCTATTGTTTTTATACGCAATCGAATGTTCAGAACCAGCCTAAATTTTCGAATAAAATTTTGAATAAATTGTCAAAAAATCAAAACCACTAATAAAGTTATGCAAATAAACATTTCTTATGTAAATTTTCATTAGAAAACGATTGGCATAAATTTTAGAACGCCAACACAAACCGTTCTCGAGATATTGCATATTTTTCAAAAATATTATCAAAAAGTCATATAAAATAAAAATAAAAATATTTCCTATTGAGAAACATGTTCACTTGTCATATGTAATACCATACGATAAATTGGGTGACATCATTCTCGTGGATCTAGCTCGTTCCATTCATGACTTTCCTTATATAATGTAATGAATTTACTACTTTTACAGTAAAAAAATAGGTTTTTCTTATAGTAGATACTAATATTCTTTCCAAGATATTGAATTTTCGACAATTGGTCGTCAATTTCATTGATTTAGCGTCATTTTTATCCATTTGGTGAGATTTTCGTTAATTTGGCAACATTTCAAAAAGTCGCCAAGTTGGCGCCATTCCGCCAAATTCGTCGCCAAATCTCGCCAAGCGTTATGGACGAAGACATAAGTTATTCTTACAG
The DNA here is from genome assembly GCA_951213105.1 of Amaurobius ferox. Lineage (NCBI taxonomy): Eukaryota > Metazoa > Arthropoda > Arachnida > Araneae > Amaurobiidae > Amaurobius > Amaurobius ferox. Next base: position 83,120,528 of record OX578140.1, on the reverse strand, counting down.
CAGATAAATGACTTTTGGCGTTCAAATACAAAAGTATTACTCAAAGTATTATTTTTTCATGAATGGAACGAGCTAAATCCACGAGAATGATGTCACCCAATTTATCGCATGGTATTACATATGAAAAGTGAACATGTTTCTCAACAGGAGGCATTGTTTTTTTATTTTGCATGACTTATTGAGAATTTTTTTTAAAAATGTGCAATATCTCAAGAACGGTTCATGTTAGCGTTCTAAAATTTATGTGAATCGTTTTCTAATGAAAAATTACATAAGAAATGTCTATTTGCGCAACTTTATAAGTGGTTTTGATTTTTTCAAAATTTCATTCGAAAATTTAGGGGGGTTCTGAACATTCGATTGCGTATAAAAACAATAGGCTTCCATTGTTTATGGATTGTGATTTTTGTACCAAATTTCGTTCAAATCGGTCCATTTGTTCGTCAGTTATCGTCTCCACAGACTCACTGACACACACACACACACACATACTTTCACACACACACACACACACACACACACACACACACACACACACATACACACACAGACATCACTTAAAAAATGTTTGATTCGTGATCAGGGATACTTGAAACGTGCTCTCCAGTCGAAAACTCGAATTCGAATTTTCGACCCCGTCACAATACTTTCCTTATACATTATGTATATAAGGAAAGTAAAAATCTAGAACTAGGCAGATTTTTTTTTTTAAATTCAAGCGAAAGTATTTTTTTATTTATATATAGTTTTTTAACATGACAGCATAGGAAAAAAATTAACATAATCATGCATAAAACGGTTTATTTATGGCTCAAGGTTTACGAGACTTAGTAGTTTCAATCGTTGTGAAAAATAGCCGCAATACAATTTATATTTTTGGCCGTGACATCATTAGGCTCTCTTGGGAGTCAAGTAACCCCCTCTCCCCATTATGAAGTATCGTATCAATCGAAAGATTTTTTCAAGCCCTTTAAAGTGAAGGGTAACAAGCTATAGTTGCAATCATTTGGATCCACAATACCGATTTTTACTTTCCTTATATACATAATGTATAAGGAAAGTATTGTGACGGGGTCGAAAATTCGAATTCGAGTTTTCGACGGGAGAGCACGTTTCAAGCATCCCTGATCACGAATCAAACATTTTTGAAGTGATGTCTGTGTGTGTATGTGTGTGTGTCAGTGAGTCTGTGGAGGCGATATCTGACGAACGAATGAACCGATTCGAACAAAATTTGGTACAAAAATCACAATCCTTAGACACTGGAAGCCTATTGTTTTTATATGCAATCGAATATTCAGAACCCCCCTAAATTTTCGAGTGAAATTTTGAAAAAATCGTTTAAAAAATCAAAACCGCTAATAAAGTTACGCAAATAGACATTTCGTATGTAATTTTTCATTAGAAAACGATTGACATAAATTTTAGAACGCTAACATGAACCGTTCTCGAGATATTGCACATTTTTCAAAAAAATTATCAAAAAGTTATATAAAATAAAATATATTTCCTATTGAGAAACATGTTCACTTTTCATATGTAATACCATGCGATAAATTTGGTGACATTATTCTCGTGAATCTAGCTCGCTCCATTCATGAAAAAAGATACCTTGAGTAATACTTTTGTATTTGAACGTCAATAACCATTTATCTGCTGTAAGAATAACTTATTTCTCCGTCCATAATGATTGGCGAGATTTAGGCGATGAATTTGGCGAAATGTCGCCAATTTGGCGACATTTTTAATTGTTGCCAAATTAACAAAAATCTCGAAAAATTGATAAAAATGACGCTAAATCAATGAAAATGACGACTAATTGAAGAAAATTCAATATCTTGGAAAGAATATTTATCTACTGCAAGAATAACATTTTTTTAACTGTAGAAGTAGTAAATTCATTGCATTATATAAGGAAAGTCATGTGTTGCCCACATCAAATTTTTTAAATTGTTTCTTGTAAAATTTGAAAAAAAAGAAAAAAAAAAAAAAATTAATTCTGGAATGAGAGAGTGGAGTTCAGCCACACTTCAGTTAATTTTCATTCTCTTTTAAGTGCACATATTTAAATTTTGGGCATTAAGCAATATTTTAAGTACTTGAAAATATGAATTTCTCGAAATACCCCGCGACAATACTTTCGAACTAAAACCGATTCTAACAAAACGGGTCTACTCCACAATTATCAAAATTCATTTCTACACTCTTACTTTCAACTGCTCGTAAAAAGTAAAAAATAATATCGTCTGCACCCGGAAAATAAGTTACGTTACACAAAATCAACATATTTAATAATTCAATACTTCAACGCATTACAAACAAGAAAGAAATTAGTATAAGCAAAACGTTAGTAGGTACAATTTGCAAAACTACTTACGCCATGGTAGTGTATTGCTTTGAATGGGTTATTCATCATCTATGACAAGAAAAATTAAATGTTCAACACGCTAAGCTATTGTTTATTATGCAGATGCGCAATCAAATAAAAAATCATAAACTTAATAAACGGGGAAATGAAAATAACGGGGGGAATATAATTTAATGTTATGACTTAATTACAAACTGATTTTTAATCAGTTTTTATGCATACCCTGCTTAATTTTATATTAACAATGCTCCCATGTACGCACATTTTTCAGATAGAAATGCAACCAAAAGAAATTAAACAGATGCATATAAAGAATGCATGAAATTAAGTTATCAATTAACTTAAAATATAAAGCGCCTTAGATGAATAAATTAGTAAATACTTCCACGATATATATAAATAAAACATTCTGATATAAAACAAATATTTTCCATTTAAACACATTTATAACTAAACGATTTTAACTTTTTTTTTTACCTTAAAGATTAACTTATTAAAAGAAAAAGACATTATTACATTATCTTTCAGTTTATTGATAGGTAAAATTTTTGACGTCATATTACTTTCCTTATATACATAATGTATAAGGAAAGTATTGTGACGAGGTCGAAAATTCGAATTCGAGTTTTCGACGGGAGAGCACGTTTCAAGCATCCCTGATCACGAATCAAACATTTTTGAAGTGATGTATTATGTATTATGTGAAAGTATGTGTGTGTGTGTGTCAGTGAGTCTGTGGAGACGATAACTGACGAACGAATGGATCGATTCGAACGAAATTTGGTACAAAAACCACAATTCATAAACACTGGAAGCCTATTGTTTTTATACGCAATCAAATGTTCAGAACCCCCCCCCCCCCCCTAAATTTTCGAATGAAATTTTGAAAAAATCGAAACCGTTAATAAAGTTACGCAGAAAGACATTTCTTATGTAATTTTTCATTAGAAAACGATTGGCATAAATTTCAGAACGCTAACATAAACCGTTCTCGAGATATTGCACATTTTTCAAAAAAATTATCAAAAAGTTATATAAAATAACAATATTTCCCATTGAGAAACATGTTCACTTTTCATATATACCATGCGATAAATTTGGTGACATCATTCTCGTGGATCTAGCTCGTTCCATTCATGAAAAAAGATACTTTGAGTAATACTTTTGTATTTGAACGCCAATAATCATTTATCTGCAGTAAGAATAACTTATTTCTCGGTCCATAACGCTTGGCGAGATTTTGGCGACGAATTTGGCGTAATGTCGCCAGCTTGGCGACATTTTTAATTGTTGCCAAATTAACAAAAATCTCGAAAAATTGATAAAAATGACGCTAAATCAATGAAAATGACGACTAATTGAAGAAAATTCAATATCATGGAAAGAATATAAGTACCTACTATAAGAATAACGTTTTTTTCGCTGTAAAAGTAGTAAATTCATTGCATTATATAAGGAAAGTCATGTGTTGCCCACATCAGATTTTTTTGTAATGTAATGTATTTTTAATAAATATGTCAACTTTTCCTGCCGCCTTAAAAATGTTTCAATATAAATTCAATAAAGCGGTCCTCCGAATTTGCAGTTATGAATAAAAATTAAGTGACGGTATACTGTTTAAAAAAAAAATGGATAATAATGTACGGAACGATAGTGAATTTTAAACTATCTCTTTAAAAATAGGGTACTACCACTTTGCACTAACAAAAGTGGAATTTTTTTTTTCTGCCGATGATGACGAATTTTAAACTTTTATATAGAGGTCTGCAAGGTGCGAAATGTCAGATTTGTTCCCGTTCCGGTCCACTCCGAATGGCAAATCATAAATTGGAACTATTTTACTTATAAACATATGTCCGTTTCTAATTAAAGTTTACAAAAAAAAAAAAAATTTATTTTTATTATATTTTACTTATAATTTTTTACATTAACGATGAATTCTTTTTAAAACTGAACCCACGTCAAGTTCGAAACCTAAGCCAAATCCGGCGAACTGTGATTTCACTTCCTCAGACTAAGCAGATCTTACTAGGGGTCAACATTTTAAGAGACCTTTAAAACTTCATGAGCCCGTAATAAATTTTTATTTGTTATTAATTTTTGCCTTTATTTGAAGTTCAATAAAGAAATAAGCTTCTACACACATGCAAATATTCTTTTTTATGGTAGCCCAGATTTAAAATTGATGTTTTACAGCCTGAGTGCTTGTACCTGTTTTTACAAAAATTTCCAACCTCCATAAATACTTTCATTTATAGATTAATTTCTTATATTTCTATGGGGCAGAGATAAAACAAATTATCTCGTATTTAATTTTATATTTTACACTTTTTAGCATAAATTTAATTACAGTTTATACAGATATTTTTATGTGTTTGAAACGTTTGAACTTCATAAAGAGAAAGATAAATTTTGCTATTTTATATTTGCTTCCACTTAAGTAATATAATTAGTACAGAAAATAAACATTCGACATTTTACTTAAATTCCAATTCCAGAAATTTATCTTTACTCTAATGTCTATGGAATTTTATAGTTTGTCATCTCTTGCATTATTTCTATTTTAATTTTCATTATTGCTTTCATTATCACTTAACATTGTTCCTGTCTATGTTACAAAAACGTTAGACAAACAAAATACTGATGTTGGAATGAAATGTTTCACTGCTTTAATAAGGTCGGGAAAATTAGAAATACACACACACATACAAAAAAAAATTGTCTTTTCCTTTTACATTGTATTTTAACGATATTTCTCAATGTATTACATTCCTTATTTAATACTTGGTCTATAGTTTTAAGGCCCTTAACATTAATGACGCTTAAAAGCCATAGAAACGTTGCACACAACAGCAGTAAATAGAATGAAATGTTTTCAGAATAACTTTATGCAAAGAAGGAATTGTTAACTCTTCACCTGACACAGATATTCAGTATTATTCTACTTAAACCTAACTCACCCTGTTTAAAATCCAAGTTAACATCGTCTAAACTTGGCCAGAGGTTCGCGCTAGACTCAGGAACGAAGGCTGATCACACAGAAATTAATCCCTTCATCTTTAACCCCTTAATCTTCTTTAATCCCTTTTCCATACAAAGGTAATATATTTGAAACAGAGAAACGGCAATATGTGAGTTTATAGAGTGCTATTACTTGATTTACCCCCTAAAAATCTTGAATTACCGTAGATATCTACATGAATTACACGTGGGGGGGACCACAAAAACGTCAAGCTCGGAAAACGTTTGGGGGATATGAATTAAAAATATAAGTGGTAACATATAATTTTGTGTTGAGAGATTTATGAGGTGGTATACTTTGGCAGTTTATTGCTGCCCAACACAAACATACCCTCATGCAGTTAAAACCTATTTGTCACACCTTGTGGTTCACGGACCCGAACTTAATTAGCTTACTGAGACAGCAAAAAAAGTCCAACTAACTTTGGAAATTACTACAATCGACAACAAGTATTTGCTTCCAGTTCTCTTTTATCTAACTTTCGCCAAATGGACATTAAAAAGCCATCAATTTGACGCTCTTAATGGTTTCACAAACTATCATGTGGGAACAGATAACATGCAACTGCTGACCTGTCTTTTCAAAACTGTAAAAAATATATAAAAAATACCAACGTTCATTACGAAGGAAAAGTTCATGTTTTCAGCTTTTTGTACCAAAGCTTTTAGCTTTTCGTATATCTTAACAAGAGATTTCGTAAATCCCCAGATATAGAACTACTCGTAGTTTCTACGCGAACTACAATGCCCAACAATGCAGTTCACACTCTAGCCTTCAGACTTAAGTGCCGTATACGAAACTCTGTATTTAAACTAATTCCATTAATTTAAACGTTTTTATTTAATAAGAAAATTTTCTTAACCCTACATGTCAGCTGGGTTTCTTCATCCTACACAGGGTTTCTATTAGGGTGAAATTTCAGATGCAACATAATTAAACAAATTAATCACAACGCAGCATATAGCTGTTTCAGAGATACATTGGAGATTATTCCCTTCATTAGTGCAAAAAATTCTAACAGGCCCAAAGACAAAAATACGAAATGAATTCAAATTTGCAAAATGAACGCCTTTCGTCTTTTTAACTTAGAATTTATTGGTCTTTTTAGCACTAACAATGTATCATCGAAATAGCTGTATCTGCGTTTTAGTTTAATATGTTCTTAACTACATTACATGCTGTTATTTTTTTACTCATCCAATGTAGTATTTTTTTAATAAACTAGCTCTGCCCTTGCTCGCTTCGTAGTCGGGAGGGCCTCCTACTCGCTCCGTCTCAAGCCAAACTAAAGCTTAAATCGGTAAACGGTTTATTTCATCATTTTACCCTATTATTTCTCTATAAATGTGCCAAATTTCATATTTTTGTATGCTATAGTTTTTGCGGTATGAGACAGAAATTCGATGGACGTGCCGATACGAAAGAACATTTTTGACCTCAGAAGTGCATAAAAAGTATAAATATCTCGTAAACTACATCGAAATTAAAAAAACGGGGCTCCGTCCTGCAAAAATCTACCTATGTAAGTACCTGCTTGCAAAAAATCATGGTCTTGCTATTGTTAGTCTATCCAGGACGCGAACTCGCAGCTTAAATATCTTGTCTTTGACATATTTCTTAAACTACAATAGATATCGAAAAACGGTTTGTTTCAGCGCGTTTCCCAAAGTTTTCTCTACAAGTGTACCTAATTTTATATTTTTGTATGCAACAGTTTTTGCGGTACGAAACAGAGAAACTCGAGAAATCTGTCAAGCAGCGGCGAAGTCAGCTACTTTTTTTTTTTTTTAATATAGAGAGATAGTTCTATTTATATGGGGGTAATAGGAGCAGAAGAGTTGGACAGAAGAAACTACCAACTATTCTTTTCCTTATATTACTAATTTTATAGAAACTTTTCAATAAAAGAAAATTAGATAAATGCTTACCCCAATGATAGCATTTAGCTCTGTCATGGTAACTTGTTTCGCCCTCTCAACAGCGGAGGCAACTTGCTGTTGGTGCTACAGAAACCAAATCATTCAGTCAATATAAAATACAATATAATACAATGCATGGTGCAATCAATAACAATGTTGACGGTATTTAAACGGTAACTTACGTCTTGAGATAGGAACGGTATGATTTGTGCGATAATGGCGTTTAACCTTTTGGCAATCTCTGTCTGCAAAGAAGAGAAAAATAAATAACGTTAATATCGTGTGGCAAAAACATGAAACTGAAAATAATAATAATAATAATAATAATAATAATAATAATAAATAAATAAATAAAAGTTATTACAGACCGCTATACAAGCATTCCTCGATTTACGACGAATTTTCTTTACAACCCTTTAGTCGTAATCAAATTATATAATCAATAATACAAAATATTAAAATCGTGAGAAAACCAATAAATAATATCTACTCTTTAAGAAAGTGCTCTTTATAGAAATCACTCTTTTAGAAATTAATCACTTTTTAAGAAATTGAAATATGGATTTATTTAGATCATACAATAAATAAAATAAAATAATAAATAAAGAAAGAAAGAAAGACAACTGACTTGATCATTCAAAGTAATTTTTATATAACTTAAATTAAATTTTCACAGTTGTTGAAAATTACAAATTGATATTACAGATGGATCATTTATAAAAGATGACATGTCTATATTCTTTATTTTTACCTTCTCATACCATTTAGAATATAGTATAAGTATTGTTTACACGAAATTTTTCAATTTCGAGATTTTGATGCCAATGTATGTTCTAGGACCTCGTGAACACATTTTGGCTATTTTTAGAATGGTGTCCGTTTGTCTATGGTCGACATCTTGAATATACGATACTGATAGAAATGTTAATGGATTTTCACAAAACTTTTTATCCATCTTTGTTAACGAAGAATCTAGAACTAGATACAATGTATATTTTCACTTAGAGATGTTTAATTTTAGATAATTATTAAATTTTCAGTGGCCTTTGTAAAATATTTTTGGGATCATTAGCGAAATTTTAAAATGTGAAAAAGGGGCTCAAGTTTCAAATATAAAAAATAAAACATTTTTTACAATTTTATTTTTAAAATCGGATCTTCCATTTAACTAAAAACATTTTAATATATTAAAGTTGAAATATACAAAGATTACACTAGAACGTAATTCATAATTTTTATTTTACAGATTAGATAAACATAATATAAAAGATAAAATTACAAAATAATTCGAGAGCATTATGACCAATGCGACTAATGTTAGCGTAATCCAGTTTATCATACACAAAATTTCCAATAATAATTTAGAACTGTAATAATCCATAAATTATATAATTAATATCAATGTATAACTCTTAATCACAGAATTTCATAAAATTAAATTTAGAAAAAAAAAATGATCTGTATTTAATCAAGTTATTTTGAATATATTTTTTGGGGTGCAATTATTGTCAAAACTGCCATTATTTTCAGAGTCTTTAGAATATATTACAAGACTTTAAGAATACAAAGAAAATTAATGTAATACAAAGAAAATATGATCACAAATTGAGAAAAACTGTTGATATGATCCGTTTCTAAAGCTATTGTGTTGATACAAGAATAAGTATTGTAAGGTCATGTATCTATAACTATTTCCGATCCATTTTAATTTTTTTTATTTAAGAACACTCTTTAGAGAGTCGAATTATTTTTATCATTACAACAAAAGCATTATAATTTTTTTAATTAAAAAATTCATTAAAAAAAATAAGGTCACACATTTGAGGGAAATTGTTGATACGATCCATATCTAAAGCTACTGTGTGGATACAAGAATAAGTATTGTAAGGTCAGGTATCGCTATCAACTATTTCCGACCCATTTAAAATTTTCTTTATTTAAGAATACTTTTTAGCAAATCGAATTATTTTTATCATTACAACAAAAACATTGATTGTTTTTTTTCTATTAAAAATTCATAAAAAGAAAATGGGGTCCCAAATTGAGGAAAATTGTTGATACGATCCGTATTTAAAGTTTTTGTTCTGATACAGAATAAGTATTGTAAGGTCGTGTAGCGCCATCAACTATTACCGATCCATTTTAAATGTTCTTTAAGAATACTTTTCGAAAATGTCGAATAATTTTAAGTATTATAATAAAAGCATATTTTTTTTAATAAAAAAATGAATTAAATAAATAGGATCACACATTATGGAAAATTGTTGATACGATTTGTGATACGATACGATTGTTGATACGATTGTTGATACGTGTTGATAATTGTTGATACGATTGTTGATAATTGTTGATACGATTTTTAAATGTTCTTTAAGAATACTTTTCGGAAATGTCGAATAATTTTAAGTATTATAATAAAAGCATAATTTTTTAATAAAAAAATGAATTAAATAAATAGGATCACAGATTATGGAAAATTGTTGATACGATTTGTATCAAAAACTATTGTATCGATACAAAATAAGTACTGCAAAGTTATGTATCGTCATCAATTACAACCGACCTATTTTAAACATTGATTGCATTTCTATTTTCTGTCTCTCAGACGTCATATATACAAAGAAAGAAAAAAAAAATTAAAAATCAAACCTGGGACTAAACTTACAACCACATCCATTTAAACCAACTCAAGCACAAAACGCTCATAAACCATACAGTGGTACATCAAAGTCAACACACAAAGTATACTTGTATGCAAAGCGATAACTTAACAACGGAACTACAACCGGGAAACATGTCATTAACGGCTCTAAATCCCTATAAATAAAACTACTTTAAATTACCGGTTGTTTTAAATTTAACCATTAATAATAAAAAAGAATGCTCCCTGGACTGTCAAATATCTTGCAGAATTCCCCTGAAGCGTAACTGACAAACTACGAGACACGGCTTATAGACTTGAGTTTTCCATTCTCATTTTATTTTAACCCTGTGTATTCAGTTATTTATTTATTACTATTATCGTTATTGCTGAGCGGCTCAGTAATTCGAGCATATCGGACATCGATAAAAACACGAAAATTGGGGGTGATGCGGCTCATAAAAGCGAAAGGAAGTGAAGTCATTGACGGTCGCGCTTCGTCGGCTTGGAATATTCTCCGGCAGTAGGCATGTGGAAAAAGGAAAATCCCTTTTTTCGATTGGATAAGAGATATACCAAGAAGTAAGGGAATTAATAAGGAAAAAGAATGAATAAAAAGGGATTTTTTTTTATATATAAAAGTCAATTAATAAATGACTAATTTCACACAGACTCTCGAAATTGCAGTGTATGTTGAAGAATAGCTTTTACAAACTTTCATCTGGTGGCCTTTCAAATGCAATGGTTTGCCCAAGGAAATAAATAACACTTACGGGTGGATATAACAAAAAAAATATTTTTGCAATTATTATATTACTGCACTACAAAGCCTTAACCAGAAAAAACTCAATGTGGAAATTGAAATTTTGTTTGTATTTTAGTTTTATCTTAAAAAAGTTATATGAAGGTTAAAAAATTTCAGAGAGATTAAAATTACTCCTACATCATAGTCTAATGGAAATTGATGTTAGTTTATAATCCTCATTATTTATTTAATAGGATCCAGAAATTTTATTATAGAAAAAAACATAAATATGCTTGTCGGAGGTATGTTTAACTTATTACAATAGGAATTTTGTGAGTTGTTTTTTGTTTTTGACCATAAGCAAATGCTAGGGGATAACGAAACTCATCTTCTGTGCCCAGTGCATCTTTTCTTACTACAACAGTTTTAAAGGGGACCCTAGCAAAATTTAGTTTTGTTTAGGAGCCCCGACAAAGGTTAATGCGGCCCTGGTTTTATAAGATTCCTATTTTACAAATAAAAAGAAAATGGAGAACTAACTATAATAAATTCATAAGGACTCAAAATACACTTTTGGGATCAACTTTAAGTGTTCCATATTAATATAAATTTATTATATTTTGAATTGAATCTCTTTGTATAGAGATGCAGATGCATAAAAAAAATAATGCGACAATTTCTTTCAACATTCCTCAAAAAGCAAGAAATAAAGAGTTAATAAGGGCCATTGGGGAAAAATAAATACTTTTAAGGGACTTACCCAAACAGCGTAATGCATTTGCCTGAATTTTCCGGGTGTTCCCTGGTGTGTTTTCGCATTTTTCAGAGGTTAGAAAGATCTATCTGATTTAAGAAAGAAATTGAACAATACAGCTAAACATCCCAATGTATATTGTGTATATGCAAACAAAAAATATTTCTGCCTCCCCAAAAACTCCGTGAAACTTTATAAATTGAGTTTCATAAGTGCTAGCAAAACATTTAATTTCTCCAACTTTTCCAACGCCTGCATTTAAAAAAAATTTCCATTTCTGACCTACTGGCCTATTTTTCAAATTCCGGACAGTTTCAGTTTTAAAAGAAATTATGCACAACGTCGTAATTGAATACAAATTAAAATAAACAACTATGGTTACATCGTAACTTCTTCATTGTAGAACAAAACTCAACTTGGCAGTCAAATTTACATTTAAAATATGGAAGCAGATACAAAGAAACTAATTTCTTTCATACCAACATGGGTAACACAGTAAATACATTTGTTAATCATGCTGTTTATTAATCATATTGTTAATCTTATTTGAAATTTTTAATTCATTTTTTTTAATTAGAAACATATATATGACAACAACTTAATTAGGTGTATAATAGTCATGACTTCTTTGAGATATTTTTGTTAGTGGTACTGAAATTAATTTATTTATTTTTTGTGTGGGGGGGGGGGGGAGGTGTAAGCATTTATGAAATGGTTGAGAATCAATGATTTAGGCGACTTGGCTGGTCTCTTTCTATACATGCACCCGAAAGTGAAATACACAAAAATTGGTTATCCCTATTTCACCTTGGGTTTTTTCGTGTGTTTAGCGCTGATCAAATGGATTCAGCATATACTAGAAACATTTATTTTAATTTGTACTCTATGCCTATTTTACTTGTCGTAGCACGAAGTGTTTTAACTTTATTTTAATTCCAGTTTACCGTTTTACAGGTTTTGTGTCAACCCTGTTATACGCAAATAATAACAATGATAATAATAAATTTAAAAAAAAAAAACATCAAAATATAAAATAAAAATACCAGCATCAAATCAATTTCTACACAATACAGCACACAGCAACCTTCACCACTTGCGCACACGGCCCAAACAGAAAATTCCCTATCTCTCTCTGCGTGAAATGCTGTTCACGCACGAAAGGAAATGTCACGCACGGTGCCCCCGGATGATCTCTGCGTGTCACGCAAGAGCAGCCAACGTTAACGAGGGCCCCGCATCCCTCGTTTAGAGTAGCGTGAAAAAGGGCCTGTCTACCTACACTAGAGCATTCGTGGAGTGTATGAAGAGAAGTGAGTTGGCAATTTGGAACAAATAGTCAGTGTTATCGGTTTGGGCAGTGTTTTACAAACAGTGCCGCAGCAAAATGATAGGTCTTGCGTTAAAATCAGACGCGCTTGAAGGATTTTTAAAATTATTTTATTGGGCAAGAAATTAGATGCAGGCAGCGACGAACTTCTCAATAGGCCCATTAGGCCCGAGTTCGGAGTGGCAGATTTGAATAGGCGGGCCAAGACTCATGGCAAGTTAATTATATAAACTGTGGAACAAGAAAATATATATATATATATATAATCTGAAAGATGGAATTCATACATTTAAGATGTCATATATCTAAGGTTGAAATTTGTTTTTATAAAATATTATATCTTCATTTTTCATGTTCATATAACACTGGAATATTATTACTGAAAACATAGTCACAAAGCAAATATTTTCAATTAAAATATTTAAATGTTTGTTAATTATCTTTCCAGAAAATATACGAATAATCTTTTTGCATGCTAAAAAGAAAATCTACATTTTTCTATCTTGCACATAAAAGACGGCCTGAAATATATAATTTATTTATAATGTTTTCATTTGCGTAACACAAATCAAAATTTAAAACAAAATGAAAAATATTTAGTTATACCAATTAATTAAATCATATTCTATATCTACTCTATTTTCTAATATTTATTCTATAAATACTCTAAACACACTCTATAAATGATATCGTTATAGTCATTTTTCTTCTTATGTTCTTATAATAAAATATGCCAACTAAAATAAAATATCGCTATAGTCATGTTCCTAACTTATAATAAAATATGTCAACTAAAATAAAATATCGTTATAGTCATATTCCTAACTTATAATAAAATATGCCAATTAATGCAAAGTTAAAAATAAAAGCTGAATTTGTTGTAGCTATTGGCATCACACATTTCAAAGTATTAAAATAAGTGATTAAAAATAATAAGCTGATTTAATTTGTTTTGAATCGCGACAGACTTGGGATGCCTGTCAGATCAGTCGTTTTGCGCTCAAAATGACAGTAAAAAAACGTGATTTTGCATTGTAAATAATATTTGTTTTTTATTAGTTCTAAAAATGCAATCCACTTTTTTTCTCAAATTTAACGACTTGGTATTGTTTAATTTTAACAGAGCTAAAAAAATTTGAATTCACTTTGTTATAAAAACTTAACTACCCAATGTGCAATATGATTCGTTTATTAGACAATAGAGAGCTCGAAAAATAGAATTCACTTTTTCTAAAAATGTATCAACTTAGTGTGCAATATCATTTGTTTATTAGTAACAGTTCGTGAGCTCAAAACATGAAATAGTCTTTTTTCTGAAATTAAATTTAGGTTCAGTGCGCAATATTACTTGTCTATTATTGACAGCAGAGCTCAAAAGTATAGAACTCACTTTTTGCAAAAATTTAGATTCGGTGAAATTCCTCTATCGAACGAATATGGCAAACGAAATGATTATGTTTACGACAACTCAAGAAGGAATACAAGCACTGATTTGAAATGTTGTATCAACATATTCTGAATGCGCGCGTGCACACACACATAAATAAATAAATAATAATAATAATAATAATAAAAACTAGATAGAAATTTTTCAATTTATTTGATTAGAACACTGTCGATATTGAAATTTTCAAGCAGTATCAGAGAAAAACAATTCCCGAAAAAATAATAGACGAAAGATAGTTTGCACTACGATAAATCGTGTTAACACAAATCAGAAGAAAACATTAAATTCATCAGCTCTCGTAGTCTACTACTAATTTGAAAGAAAAAAAAAGTAGAATTTATAAATGACCTACAAAAGGCAACTTATTAAAAAATAGGTGCTTTTTTTCACTCTGATTATTATGCTTCATAACCTCTTATGGGACAGTTTTAAATTTTTAATAGGTCCTAGGACTTAGACCCAGACTATTTATATGCACATTTAAATAAAGATAAAAAAGGAACAAATATATATATATATATATACATATATATATATATATATAGAATTAACTCTCTTAATATCGATCAATTATTTTTGAAATTTCAATAAAAGATCGTGATATAAGGACAGTGGGAACTAGTACTTTTAAAAAGAGATGCTAAATTTAAATATAAAGAACTTGTTATATAACATGCAATAGTATTTTTTTTTTAAATATACAATCTCTTAAAGCAACAAAATCGAGAACATGATCTTTCTACAGAGTTGCTAATAAAGCTACAGAAATTTATATTTATAACACAAAATTATGCACACCAAATCACTCAAGCATAAAATAGCAATTTAATAAACAAACTGCACGATCAAAAACCTCAAAAGATATTTTAATATGAGCCCCCAAACTAAAATCATACCCCACATTTCATGACTATAATCACTGTCCAAACCACGCCCCATCAGAGCCCTATATTAGGTCTATGTATATTTATACAACGAGGGGGCTACTCCAGGGAGCCTGATATCCCTCTCAACCACCCCAAAACGATTTCCGACGCGTGGGCGTCACAAAAGCGCCGCTCTTCCGCAGCAGCTATTATGGTGATGACCCCCTGAAGTTAAGGCCAAAAGATAACGATGACGTCATAGGTGAGGGCTGATGGAAAGGCGGGCGTAAATTGGACATGAATTTTCATTACTGGTAGCACAAGAGTGAATGCCATATGCATCCGGTGGTGTGGAGGGTGAGGTCCGCGGTTTATTCTATTGTCGAATGACCCCCCCCCCCTCCCCTCTTCATCACAGAATCTTTGTCGTTTACACGCACCATTGTTGGGCTTTGATTCCAGTAACACCTACAAGACTGGTTCTCCTAGCGTGCAGAGGATTACGCGATTTCCCTGAACTGGAAACATAACGGCATGATTCGAGACGAAATGTGAAGCAATCGTTCCAAGTATTATCTCATACGAATAGCCCAATTATGTTATAAATGGAAGAGCGTGTATAGTAATTGTTGTGAAACAGTGGGGATGTAGTAAAGGCAGAATATAAAAAAAGGTTCGTTAATTCACCAGAAGTCTGTATTCATTAGGTGATGCAACTGAAATATAAAATCTAATATATATTCGGGAATGTGTAAAGTCATTGACTTCCCACGCACTAAGTACGTTTTATGGAAGGACAGATATAAATTAAACTTATTTTATTTCTAGACAGCGACTGGCATCGTTCTACAGGTATTTTGCACTCAAAAATTTCCTTTTCATACATTTTTGTTCTGCTTTCTAAGCCATTTTCTATTGATAGCACTTTTAGGTCTTATATTTTTTTACTGTGTTGTTGACAAATGCCGGTCGTTTGGCCGCTAGGTCATTAGGCAGCGAAGTCTCAAGTATTTCTCCATTGATAAACTAAAAGTCACTAGTGCAAGGCACTCGTCTAAATGTTTTCCACACATAGGCTGACCCTTCCAGGCCGTCCTTTTGGTTGCTCAAGTCCTTGGATGAGTCGGACGGCTTAGGTCTTCAACACATAGGCTGACCCAGGTCACATAAAATACAATAAGGGGAATCAGCAAGTCTAATTCGATGGAGATGAGCCCTAAGACAGTCATGGCCAGTCAGAAGTCTGATCCAGGCAACTGTTTTTCGTCGAGGAGCCTCTGGAATGACTGAAATGTTTTTCTACTGTAGTGGCTATTATAATATGTGCTGAGGAGAAGGGGCTAAATGTTTTTTTGTTTTGTTTTTTAACACTTTACAACATAGTTGAAAAGTGTTTATGACTCTGTTTTAAATATGTATATAATAAAAAGAACTGAAGTTTGGATAATTAGTTTGGGAAGTTTTAGGATCAATTAATGATGCAACCTCGATTCACTTTCCTCAAAGCTGAATTTTAGCCTCTCCGATACAATTGCTCAAATGCCGCCTATCCCGTATGCACATTAAATAGATGCCCTGACTCATTTTCTCTTACCAACTTTCTCTTATCAAATACACGAATTTGTTTTAGTAAAAACTAACTTTACAAGAAAGACTGCTAGTACATCCAAAGATACAGCATCACTATAAACGCACCATTTATCCTACTCAACACAGCAGCGATTCGGAATTAAGATACACATAGGGTGGAAACAATACTCTCATAACGACACAGAACACTAATCACAAACCTCCCAAATAGGTAAAGGGTAAAAAGACAGCGGAAACAGCTTTCCCCGGAACGGAAATTAAAATTTTGTAGCGTTTACATTCATTTACCACGCGAAGCAGGACATATTCATTGATCGAACGAAAAGCCCGTCTGCCGTGCAATAAAGTATTTTGATATTTCGCCAAAGATCCCGTGTTATTACGTCCATCATTACCTCATTTATTTACTGCTTCTTTCAGGCTACTGAAATTCTTGAAGTTCAAAAGATTGCGTGTAGAGTGTATATTAATGAAACAAGACTTTTTTGGTGAATACCTTGAAGGGAGGGGAAAAGACATCGTGTTTCCGAAACGGGATTGTCTTCTGTAACTTGGACTTTAATAACTACACTTGGTTTTTACTGTGCAAGCGAAAGAGATACCATGGTTGATCGGAAGAAAATTAAGAAGTAGATACCGTTTCGTCTTTTACTGCGATACAAGTTATATACAATGACCTAGTGGTGAAATGAGGTAGGAGTCATATGTAATGCCCCCACCACCACCACCCACACACTGAAATACTGGCTACGTTCAAGTGTATGTGCAAAAGAAATATTGCAGAGTCGAAAATCCGAACGTCGGAGGGAGAATTTTTGGCAAAGCAAAGAGTCAGACCTCTTACAAAGGAAAGGATAGTTTCTAAAAAATTGCGTTTAACCATTTTTGATTCACAAATCCCTTCCTTACAAAGAATTTTCTTCGCAATCCCCGCCCCCTTCACCCTCATCACAATATTTCTTTTAATCCTGTAGTTCATAGGCATTGTCAAGATTTCGGAAAAGGTGGGGTATGACCGTCACCCCCGGTAGAACTGAGAGCGGACGTGTTACAATGCTGGATTTTGTTTCCCCAATATGGACCATATTAATGATTAATATATTTTTTTTTTTCATCAATGAGGGTATGACACTTCTCCCTGCGCCATTGGTTTAGTTTATGTATCCCATAATATCGCTCTCAAATTTTGTTTGCTCAATACATCATAGTTTATATCACATTAATTTCACAGTATTACAGAAAAGCGCCGCATAGTTTACTAGAGGAGGACTCGAACACACAACCTCTTACGACAAAGGCCGGTGTCCAGGTTCAGTAAGATGTGTGCTTATCAGGGCTGTGCTTAATCGAATATGTCCTTATCGGGACTGGGAGAACTCGCATTAGTCTTCTAATTTGAAGCAGAGATTTCTAAATGGCTTAGATCAAACTGCCGATTTTTTCTCTTTTTTTCATAGTGTATCGTTCCTAAATTATAGAAAAATTCACTGAACATTGCACTACGGCTGCATTGTATTGCACTAGTGACTACATTACTTTGTACTGCACTAACAATTTACTCTGCGCACACATTCATACAACCTTGCACTACTACGTTCGCAAAGAGAATAAGACTAGTTTTAAACACTGCACTATTTTTTTTTTATGCAACTCTAAGACAAAGTTGTACATTTTTTTAAACGGTGCAATATCTTCGAAGAGCTTAAGAAACGCTCTGTGCTCCAAATCTTTATATTATTGTATTTCTATTCTCCTCTTTCTTCTCAGGCGCTCTCTCCTGGAAAGAATTTCTGTGCAAGGCAGTGCTATTCATTAACATGTATTTGAATCATCATTGTACACCCATTATCGGAATTCCAGATTGTTATGAAGCATATATTGCATATGAAGCTTGCACAAAGCAGGATGCGATAAAGATGAACCCAATCTCAAGACAATAGCTCTACCAACTGAGTTACTCTAGACCAACTGAGTTACTCTAGTATCAGGTACTCTAGACTAATACTCAGGTACTAGTTTCTCAACACTGGCATTAATTAGACTGGACCGCGAGAGATTCTCCTGGAATTTACAGTTTTATTTTCTAAGCATTTGTTATGAATAAATATTTCATAGTGGAAATATTCTAAGGAGAGTAATATTGGCGAATGTTGAAGACCCAGACCATCCAACTCATCCGAAGACTTGAGCTACTATTTGGGAGGCCGGATTAATATTCGCGAATGTGCCGAAAAGTTCAGAACCAGGACGCCTAAATAACATCTGTGTAGCAAATGTCAGTGACCAAGCCGCATTTAAATTTTTAATGACTGATCAATTGACTTCTATGGGAAATTACAATGGATAAATATTTTTCTTTCTCAACAGTTTTTTTTTTATTTCCCCAAACCAACTTCAGTAAAATCAATTTAATAACACAATAATATATTTTATACTGAATAATATATTAAATTTTTGGAGATCAGAGTGGGATATGACAATGAAAATCAGCACAAATTGAATGATGCTGGTCCGGGGAAATTACAATCTGCACGATTTCGTTAGTCCAGTGATTGATAACTTAATAAATAATTAGAAAGGCATTTACGAGTCAATTTGTTGGAACAGGGCCGCGATTCCACAAAAGTTGAGAAGCCCTGCACCATCACAACTTAAACATCGTCCGAAGCATTTTCAACAAATGCAAAATATATTTATAAAAAAAGAAGAAGAAGAATGGCAAGAAAATCAGTTTGGGGCCAGACAGAAGAACAATTTTACATCCATATTCACACAGTTCACATGACATACGAATTACCTCTTTTAAATTCTCGATTTACCTTGACAGGCGGCGAACGTGGTAAGAATGGCTAAACGGACACTCTGCAAACATTCCTATTACAATATTAAAAGGCATCCGGGCACACCAGAAATGCGATAAAAGACTGCGGAGGAACTAGCGTGCCGACACGAACAGCACATTCTTGCATAAATATTCAAAGCCTTAACCTGGACCCGCAATGGATCAGATGAAAACTGCAACACGTCGGGTGGACACGCAGACCAGGACGACGCATTAAATACCAAGAGATGAAGTCGACAAATGTCATCACGCAAGTAAAAATATTTAATAATATATATATATATATATATATATATACGTAGTTTGATATCAAATATTGGAGAATTTTTTTTTTATATATCGAAGCAGATTGATTATTCATTAAATTCAGAAAATCCAATCGAAAAAGACTGCGACTAGGCGTGTAACACAATCCCACATTATTCCGGAACACTAGCTGATTTTTTGTCATTTTATTTG
This sequence comes from Amaurobius ferox, assembly GCA_951213105.1. Lineage (NCBI taxonomy): Eukaryota > Metazoa > Arthropoda > Arachnida > Araneae > Amaurobiidae > Amaurobius > Amaurobius ferox. The sequence goes on along the minus strand of OX578140.1, from coordinate 83,100,548 downwards.
TGCGGATCTATCGAATCATTTTTCAAAACTATTTTATTATTATTAGAAAATTGTCGCTTTCTATAGTAAAAATTCGCCAAATTAATTTATTATTATTTATTGCATTGGTATAGCGTTTGTAACATAAATGTGGAAATAATAGCTTCATACCAAACGTTCCGAAATCGAAGCTCGCTTGAAACAAATTTGACATTTCACTCAAAAAATCCTTTAAAAGAAAAATTTAATTTTAAACATCATTTTTTTTTTTTCCAATTTTGATACCTCTGTGTTCAAACTGAAAATTGTTTATTATTGTAATTGCCCATAATAACAAGAATTTCAAATAAAGTTCACCCCTCCCGGGCGTCCAAACAGCTGCTCATGCATGTCCTCGCACGAGTCGGGCGGTCTGGGTCTTCCACATAAAGTTCACCATATTATTTTGCATAATTACTAAATTAGCCCGTCATTTGACGGTCTTAATCTTAACAGAGCTAACATTCTTATAACACTAGAAATGCTGGATTAATATTTATAATACAAAGAACACATTTCAAAATTTATCTGGAAACAAACAGAAAAACTGCTCTACGTTTTGTATTAACACTTTTATTGTCATTCTCTATTGCGAAAGAAAAGCGTGTGAAAGTAAAATATATGAGATATCAACGTACGAGTATTTCTTGACTTACAACCGTTTGAAAAAAAACTTTTTTTTTACGAATTTTAAATGTTTATTGGAAGTAAGTATTGTTTTATTTGTTTCAGAAATATACTCTGATTCATATAACTTTTTCTTTTCACGATTTTAATATTTTGAATGATACTAACTCGACTTACAACCACCGAAATGGAGGAACGGACATCAGTAGTAAGTATACTTAGGAGGGCAAATCCAAAATTTTGCATCTGTTACCTTTAGTTCTCGACTTGTAACTCGACAAGCATCACTACACTTTTGCACCTTTTTACTCTCCTTATATACATAGTGTATAAGGAAAGTATTGTGACGGGGTCGAAAATTTGAATTCCGAGTTTTCGACGGGAGAGCACGTTTCAAGCATCCCTGATCACGAATCAAACATTTTTGAGGTAATGTCTGTGTGTGTATGTGTAAGTATGTGTGTGTGTGAAAGTATGTATGTATGTGTGTGTGTCAGTGAGTCTGGAGACGATATCTCACGAACAAATAGAGCGATTCAAATGAAATTTGGTACAAAAATCACAATTCGTTGTTTCATTGTTTTCATTCTATTGTTTTCAAACGTAATTGAATGTTCAGAATGCCCCTAAATTTTCGAGTGAAATTTTGAAAAAATCATCAAAAAATTAAAACCTTCAATAAAGTTACGCAAATAGACATTTCTTATGTAATTTTTCCTTAGAAAACGATTGACATAAACTTTAGACCGCTAGCATGAACCGTTCTCGAGATATTGCACATTTTTTAAATAAATTTATCAAAAAATCCCACAAATTAAAAAAAAAACATTAACTGTTGAGAAACATGTTCACTTTTCAGATGTAATATCATGCGATAAATTGGGTGACATCATTCTCGTGGATCTAGCTCGTTCCATTCATGAGAAAAGTTATGTTGAGTAATACTTTTGTTTTTGAACGCCAATAGTTATTTATCTGCTGTAAGAATAACTTATTTCTCCGTCCATTACGCTTGGCGAGATTTTGGTACCGAATATGACGGAATGTCGCCAACTTGGCGACTTTTTTAAATGTTGCCAAATTAACGAAATCTCGGCAAATGGATGAAAATGACACTAAATCAATGAAAATGGCGACTAATTGACGAAAATTCAATATCTTGGAAAGAATATAAATATCTACTATAAGAAAAACCTTTTTTTTTTTTTTTATATTGTAAAAGTAGTAAATTGATTGCATTATATAAGGAAAGTTGTGTGTTGCCCACATCAGATTTTTTTTTTATACCATATCCAATACATTCGAATTTCAATAAAATCAAACAATTCAGAAAGAGTTCAATAATTAGGAAGAAATAGAACTAAAATAACATTGGCACTAAAATCGAATATGTTTATTGGGGGGGGGGGGGGGTGATACCAAACTCTGTTCTCAATTTCCTGGGTAAAACCACTGAACTTCCAGACAAACATGTTAAATATCTGCAATACAATTTGAAAACACGCACTTCAAACTAATGGAAGTTTACACAACAAATTATGAGAAGAGGGAGAAAAAAAAAACAGCACCAAGACAAACACGCAAGTCACCGGGCATACCAGATACACACGGATTCCAAGAATTTAAATGGCAACTTATTTACGTAAATGCAGAATGACTGTAATTGCAGTGTCATGGCAAGTTCGAAACTCGCAGGATGGCCTAATTGAGGTCAAAGGAGATTAAAAACGAAGAGTTTTAAGTGGTTAAGGATAAAAAAATAAACGTAGAAGCCTTCAAGATGCGGGTCAAACCTGACGGGTGGATATGAAATCGTGTCATTTCTGCAAATACCCATAGCAGATTGCTTTTTCTTTGTAATTGTTCAGCGTATTACGTATTATTTGTTTTCATAGAATATACAAGGAAACTAATTAAATAAAACAATGTACTTTTTCCGAATATTTTTTTTTATTATTCATGTCATTTCTGTAAATAATCATGATTGCTTTTTCCCTATAATTGATCAGTGTAATAGATATTTGTTTCAAAATCTAATAAAAAAAATTGATAAAACTAAAGCATATTCAAGAGGATATTACTCCAACGAGCAACAAACAACCTAATAATTTATTATCTGGGCGCTCCTTAAATATGTTCTGCAGCAAAACCATATTATTTGCAAAATAATAAGTAAAAATGTACTCAAAAAGGTGAGGTGCATAAACCTCAGACACAGTTGACATGCATCTATTCTTGCCCCCGTGCACAACCTATCAGTACTATAAACCCACTTATATAGCAACTATTTTGGTAAGTTATTTGTTTTCTATAAAATAATATTTCCAATTTGAGGGGGAAAAAATCGAATTTGAAAATAATAGAATAAAAAAAAACCCGCTAAAATTTAGTTGAGGGTTTAAAAATGTATAACTAGCCTTGTAATTGTACGACATTGTATATTTATCGTTCATATTTTGCATGTAAATACTGAAAACAAAAACGCTAAACATTTGAATAATAACTGAATAATAGCTGAATAATAACTTAATGTTTTAAAGCATTAAAACTTATAGGCACTATTATCATTTGTAGATATCTAATATCCCTGTTTCTCAACCAGAAACTTAGATCAAGGGTAGAATCCTCTAAAAACCCCGGGAAGCAAATGATCCAAAAATGAGACGCTGTCAACAAATATGCAAAAATTTCGCAATTCTTACGTCTTCTGGAATCAACATTTTAAAAACGAAGGAGGAGGAGAAGGGGGGGGGGGGGGGGGTATTTTCAACTCGCCTAACATTAGTTTTCATACCAGGATGTTCAAAATTCGCAAAAATATCTGCCAAGTCATTACCTGCAAAAATTTTACCCTAGCAAAATGAACAGGGTAGAAAACTTTTTAAAATTCAGTAAAGAACTTCTAAAAATATGTATTTCAGTGAAAACCGTCTTTTGACTTTTACAGACATATTTTAAGTATTAACAACGTTTACCATTCTCGGGTGAGTAGAATGGTACGTTACGTAAACGTAAGCGTTAAAAGGTCAACGCCACAAGCATGTCCATGGTTTAAAAATACTCGATGCAGAAAGAAACTAGGCCCCAATTAATTTATTACAAGTTATGGACAAATATATATATTATAACCTTCCTAAACAGCTTAGTTGGTTTTTATCTGAACTAACTGATTTATTATGAGTGTGTTATATCACCTAACATATAATCAAATACAAATATATTAAAAACTTTATAGAGATTGATTAAATCGAGACTGTTACATCATTTTATCCAGATCATTGCAATTTTCGTTGCACATCGTAATAAGCATACACTTACGCGTCTTCGATTTATCGACGTTATTCGTGTTTTGCTCTGTGGTCCAGTTTTAGATCACAAATTTATACATAAATCATTACAAAATCTGGATCTATTTCTCCAAATTGAAAATATTCCAAATATTTGTACGGATAAAACACTACCATTTGAAACGTATTAAATGCGTCCAATAAAATACTTTGACTATAACGTACAACACATCATCTCCGCATCAGATATTGGATCCTGCAATTATCCCAATGAAATAATGAAATAAAATTGCAGTCATTTACTTTGAATCAAATGTAATCACCTCCGCACCAAAGGTTGTATTCATTTATTTCTACAAAAATTCACGAAGAGATCACATTCCTTTTGATACGTCAACTCATTTATGTTACAGGCATAGACAAATTCTAAATTATATTCACTGTAATGCCTTGACTAGATTTCGATGTCTTATTGCAAAATATTGTTTTTGATTTCAATAACATTTATTAATTGGCAATTCTGAAAATGTTCAACTTCATTATCCATGTTCAGTTTCCATTCATTATTTTCTTAATAAAGCAGAATTAAGATCCCCCCCCCCCCTTCTGGAGGTGAAGTTTTATAATTATGCACAACTAAGGCAATGAGACTGTGGCTCCTGCCTACTGAAATCGAAAAATGCGATAAAAATTTCCCTAATATATCGAGAATTAATTTCAAGCTAGGAAATACATTTATATTTTTAAAACACTACTTCGTCCATAACCGAAGAGATGCGTTTTTAACCCAACCGATCAAACGAGGTCGTATTCAATATTTCCAATTCTTGATGAGGAGAAAAATATCCATGCATATTAGACTGCTGCAACAAAATATTAAATATAACAGCCTAGATTGCCAACCAAAATCGCGCAGAACACTGGGGCGAGAATTTGCAAAACCAGTAAATACTCTTGTAACATTTTATGCAAAACAAAAGTATGAGTTAATTATTATTTATCAACACTACAGCTTTAACGTCTATTTTGCAGTTTCTCACTGTCGAACATAGTACGTCAGCATGTAGGGGATACGCCGAGATTTTACAAAATATTTTAAAGGTTCTTCCACATAAAAAATGTTGAGACTTTGCTGCATTACATCATCGGCAGTAGCGTTGAAAAAACTGGTATGGTAGTACAAAATACCATCTCCTACTCGGTTAAGGGTGAAATACCCGTTCAGGTGCCCAGTTGGAAGTTTTTCCACAAGTACCCATAGCCGGGCACTCAACCAGTCATACCCTAGGGTGAGTCGGGTGGCCTGGTTCTTTCACAAGTACCCATAGGAGGAAACTATTTGGGCCTTCACCACGTTTATCACTTTTTCACTATACCAATCAAAATTTGTCCCCGGAGAAAAAACGACGATTCAATAACATTTTCTCTATGTCACATGCCTTCAAGCAGTTCTTACAACATAAAAGATACTAAAATCGCTAACAAATTGAACTCTTGCACTGGTTAACACCGTTAATAGATAAAAAGGAAACAATGCCAATAACAAATCCAATTTAAATACACGCATGTCCAATTCCATATCGTCAAGAAAAACTGTTACACGAAATAAGGTAACAGGTTCCAACGGGAACAGTTCATTAATTGCCATCGACCAAATGGATGCTGAAATGATGATCGATGCGGGAAGGATCATTTACCCGCGAATGATGACTGATTGAGGAAGAGAGATTATGATGATAGGCTGGGCCGTCCAGTAGCGTAAACACAGCCAGCGCGTTTCTTAACGCGTCGATTACGTAACGATATGCTGCTCCAGATAAAAGAAGCTGGTGATGAGTTTGGTGGAAAGTTTTTCTTTCTGGTGTGGCATCAGCCGATATTAATAACTTATCATGAGGAAAGATAGAAGCAGATAAATAAAATGTACAACTGCGAGATAGTGTCCAGGATTCTACTCTCATCTAGATTTCATAGATATCTCGCCTTTATAGATTATTTCCTCTCCCCTCAATTTTGCGAGGAAGATGATATGTAACGTTTTCACATCGTTATACTAAATGGATATCAATCATGAATAAATCTAATCATCTGAATAGATCTAAATCACAAATAGTAACCATATGTAATAAGAAAGAAAAATTACCTTTGTCTTCGAGAATCGAATATATAATCTTTATGTATGCCATTACTAATGGCATACATTCGTAGCAGGCTATATTTATTTTCCTCTTTTAATACTTTTAAGCAATATTCCTTCAAAAGTCTTCAAAATCCGCATAAATGAAGCGGATATCCCACTAAAAAATATAAACTACAATATTTTACGTCACAACAAACCAAAACACCCAACAGCTCAGTCTCAAAACCTCCCCCAGTTGATGCAAACTAATCCCATAATCACCGTAAGAGGAAAATACAGGGTCCCCCTTAACTGTGTTGATCTACAAAAGAGTGAAACTCCAGGACGGACACCAGGGCTGAGTCTCTAGGGAGGGAACTCTGTTTGCCCAGCAAGCCACTCCATGCACTCTTTCGGTCAATATTGATCAAGAGAACCTCTCCAAACATGCGTCCCTCGGCTACATAACAGTTGGAATACCGTATGTTTAAATCCTAGAATAGGATCGAGTGTTTGCCAGATACAAGAGCTTTAAACAAGTCTTTGATGAAATTGGTGGCCATGCATGACCAGGCAAAATTATAAGAAGTTGTTACATGAATAGTTCAATTGCCATTACAAATTAGGCAAAATTTTTCCGCTAAATAGATGGATAACAAAAACAGTGCACTTATAAGTAGGCCGTGAACAGTTGTTAGTATGTCTGAGTTAAGACTTATTTAATTAACTGAATATAAATCAAACTAGGAAAATCAAGAAACCTAAATGAAATATATTATAGCTGGCAGGAGGAAAATATTGGTATTAAATTTCATCAATCGCATTTCCCTAACTATGACCAACCAACATGTCTAACAACTTTCCCAACAACCTTGTGTAATATGATATTAGACAAGGTTATTATTGGGCAAATTGTTAAACATATTGATTAGTCAAATATTAGTTATTGCAAATGCGATTGATGAAATTTAATATCAATACTTTCCTCCAGTTAGCTACAATACATTTCATGCGGGTTTACAACGATGATGGAACAATGTATGTTTTGCATAGCTAATGTTTGACCAACAGGATGTTTGTTTCATCTGTTTTTGGTAACTCGTAAACTATGCCAGTGATATTTAGCATTATAAAAAAAATTCCATTCTTGATAAAAAAAAAAATGAGAAATGAAAACATTCAATTTCGTAAAAAAAAAAAAAAAAAAAAAGTAAAATAGCGCTTTTATTATGTAAACTATGCCAGCGGTATCTAGCATTATAGAAAATTTTTATTCCACAGCGACGAACAACTGACAGCTGACATTCGGACCACTTGGCTGAGGTTACATTGAACTTTATGATATTATAACATCTTAAATCTTCCGAAATTGCGCATGCTTACGGCACTAAACTTAATTACATCCTGCTTAGGTTTTCTTTCGGTGCGATAGGTATCGAAATTAATGCGAACATTAATTACAAAACATAACATGTATTGATAGATATAATAACACCCTTTTGCAAAAAAAAAAATGAAACACCAAGAAGAATGCGACTGTTTTTATTGAAATTAAATATGCGTACAGCTCACACACAGGTAATGAAATGATTACAAAATCAAGGCCGCAGGACCCATCAATGGGTAGCAATTGCACACTGAATTTTCGAATCAGTAATTGGTGACCCCCCCCTTGGCGGCAATCCATGCTTGTATACGTCTAGGTAAGGAGTGATAAAGTTTCCTAATGTAATTCTGCGATACATTCTGCAGGCATTCCTCAATTGTTGCTCCAGATCTACTACATTTCGGGGTACCCGAATCTGGCGGCCTAGCATGTCCCATGTATGCTCAATTGGCGAACGGTCTGTTGACCTTGCGGGCCAAGGAACAGTATCAACAGCACGGAGACAGTTCACAGATGTACGAGCAGTATGTGGCGCGACATTATCTTGTTGGAAAATGGCTCCAGAATAAAGTGCCATGAAGGGTAACGCAAACAACCGCAGGATTTCATCAACATATCGTTGAGCTGTTAAAAGTTGTACGCAGGATGACTAGGGACGACATGCTGTCGTAAGAGATAGCACCCCACACCATTACTCTAGGGGTAATGGCTGTGTGCCTGTCGAAAACCCAGGCCACTCGACTCACCCTGAGGCATGAGCAGCAGTTTGAGTGGCCGGGGCTGTGTGCCTGTGTAAAACAAAGGCTGATTAAAACCGCTGACCCTGGCGACTCTACACACGTACCCGATGGTCATCTGCTGAAAGACTGAAGCGGGATTCACAGCTGAACACTACGCGATGCCAGTCTGCTGGCAGCCATGATGCTCAGCTACGACATCACCCCAAACGACTCTGTCGATGTTGTGGGGTGATGGGCAGACGTCTTAAAAGCCGCCGTGAGCGTAACCCCACCTCAGTCAAGCGCCGTGAGATGGTGGAAGGTACCACGGGTGGTATGGAAGAAGCTGTAGCACGTTGGATGGCGGACAATGATGCCGTTGGGCCAGTTCGGACCTGTCGCATAATCATCCGATCTTGCCTCGCATTCGTGCACCTTGGCCTTCAAGAGTCTTCATTCCACCGATGAGTTCCTTCCAGCAACCATTGCTGCCAGCATCTTTGCACAGTAGTGTCCGTTCGGTCGCATTCGTGCACCTTGCCTCGCATTCGTGCACCTTGGCCTTCAAGAGTCTTCATTCCACCGATGAGTTCCTTCCAGCAACCATTGCTGCCAGCATCTTTGCACAGTAGTGTCCGTTCGGTGCAAGTGGCGGCCTATTGCTCGGTATGAGCAGTCAGCTTCACGCATCACGACTATACGATCAAGTTCGAACTCGTCTAATTGCTTATAAGGTCTTCGGCAACGTCGTAACGGCATTATTGGTTGTGTCTCTACGGAACTGCAACGCCGGTAACGAGCAAAGATAAACTGTCCACATTTTTAACCTGTTTTATAGGATGCTAGTTGAGCACATAGAAATGCGCGCTGTGACCTAAGTTAACACTCATTAACCTTGCAAATTTAATCATTTGCATACTTGATATAAATGAATTTGAATGTGAAATTTCGAGATGATCGGATTATTTTTTAGAGCTGCGTCGTTTTTTTGCAAAAGGGTGTATAAGTCATGATTTTTAAACAAATATTCTCTCAGTTGCTAAATTTATTATTAGCTTTACAACATAGAATTCCGTAAAATTAACATTTCACCAAAACTAATTCCGGAAACACATCCAACATAAGACATTAAAAATCAGACAGATCGCCATCTATACCGAAATTTCTCCGACAGCAAAACTAATCCTTTAATCATCGAAAGCATGAAAATCCCAAGATTATATTTCGCAGCACAGTCCACTCAAACTCTACCATGGACACAAGGGAATGTTCGCTGAGGAGGAATGTTTGCCCAATGAACCCACTCAACACACATACACTTTGCGTCAATATTGATCAGTATGGCCTCTCTAAACACATTTCTTCACTAGAGAAAAGTTGAAGCGGGAATTCCGTATGTTGAAGTTCGGGGCTGGCGTATTGTATTTGCGTGATAAACTGCGTCTGGAAATAGGCATACAAATGATGTTGAAAGTAAATAGATCTACCTGTACAAACAAATAGTAGCGCCTACGAATACGTGGGGGTATACATATTATGAGTGGAAGGTAGTAAATTTACAAAATTGATGAGGATTATGGATGCAACAGCGTTTAATTAGGGAAAAGCAAACATAAAATCGGACGTCACTCAATCATTTAATATAACAAGGCATTATTCAACAAGTTTAGTATATTTTGCACTAATATATATATATATATATATATATATATATACATATATAACTGTGTTTAATTGACTCAGCAATTTTACCGAGCAAGATTCTAACAATTTCTTTAAGTTCCAATTACCAAAAATACAATTTCGAGTTTTCTTCTTCTTTCTTTATAATATAATTATTTAAGAGACTAAAACCCCGTTGAAAGCATATGTGTATAAGGATGCTAGATGATTTACTATTTTGTAAACCCGTGATAAAGACAATCGCAATTTTCCTTATAATCCAGAAAATATCAAAACAAAATGTTATTTTCACCACTACTGACTGTTTTGAGGATATTTTCACCTAGCACAGCATTATTGCGTTTGCTATCTTGAGATAATTTTCCATTTCCAACATTTAAGAGTGGCAATCATCCACTACAAATTTTCAAGAGAAGCAGAATGAACACAAAAAACTATTAAAAGAACATTAAGAAATCTTTGCTTTCTCCTCTTAACTCCCTCCTTTTTATTTGAACAAAACCTTGATGAAATATAATTTATAACTTGGTGTTTCTACAAATCGAACTTGACCATCAAACTGGATGCAATATATCCTGAGGCTGAACAAAGAGACTTGTGCTTATGTGAGCTGCAATGTACAGCACTCTTATTTTTAGTGTAAAATACAATTAAGCACTACTACTCGGCTTCATGGATTCCATACATTTTTGAGGTGGAGATTATTAAAAATATTTACATAAAAGAAAAACCCTTTATCTCTGACACACATGCAAAACATGTGCGTATACATTTCATGCAAAATAGAAGACATATTTTTAAAAATAGAATCCAGTTTCCATGCTTTGGATGTCGATGTTATATTTCCCTTCAAAATTTTGACATCCTGGACAATTCAAATAGTAAAAAGATTTGAAACGAATGACAGCGTCGTTTTAAATTAAACAGAAACAAACATGAAAAAATATAATAAACAAACAGACAAAAAAATAAAATAAACGACGTTTAGTATAAGAAAAAAAGATTATCAAATCCAAGTACAGATTTTTTCCACTTGCCGTAAGAAAGGGGAACCAAATGGCGCAACAGCTAAGTACCGCCACTTGAACTGATAAGACGAAATTCTTGAGAGTAACAACTTTCAACTCGTCGTTCGGCTATCGCTGTCGATTATCGCTAATTCATTCTATAAAACAAATCTTTAACCTTTACTTGTACACTACTTGACCTTCTGCAACACTCGCCAACTGTATTAAATGATAGGAAGTTTATCCTTGTGCAAGAGCTATTTTCTCTCTATAGTAAAATGGATAAAAACCAAATTTCCTTCGTTCGGAACTTTGAATAATAAAAACTTAAGGAAGTCGTCAACCTTCAAAGCAGTTTTGTAAAATAACTTCATGGTATAATACCACAGACAGTCCTTTCTAAAGGAATAAAAGTAGCTACTGCATTAGAAGCAAAAATGGCTACTGCATTAAAAGCAAAAGTAGCTACTGCATTAGAAGCAAAAGCAGCTACTGCATTAAAATCAAAAGTAGTTACTGCATTAAAAGCAAAGGTAGTCGCTGCATAGCTAAGCATGTACTGCATTAGATCCATTTTATACCAGGCATAAGATTTAAGCTGGCTAAAAATATGTTTAAAAAAAAAAAACTAAAATGGCAAAAAATGTGGTTTAGAAAAATGTTGAAAAAAGCTAATTTGGTTTTTAAATTCATTTTTCAATGTTAACTATCGAAGTTTAGAATTGGAATGATTTTTATCCCTGAGATTTTTCACATTTTGCAGATTATAACTGACAAATAAGCTCCTTCGCCTTCTCGAAATTGCTGTATGTTGCAATGTAGTTTATATGCGCGTATTGTCCATTATTTTCTTATACTTTGCAGTTATTTATTTTATATTAGGTATACCTGTGGCATTGATCAAAACCTGCAGTAGACCATGAAATCAGAAATATTAATTAAAAAAGACCATAACTAGACAGAGTTGAATATAAACCAACCAGGTCCAAGTTGCACAACATAAAAAATGGGTACAAAGCTTAGTTAACTTTCCAGGCTTTATTGAAAGTTGTATATTGAAAGTCAGCAAATGGAAAATATAAAGTCAAATATAGAGCTGGTCATTCATTTTGAATTCAAATCCATATTAGGCATTACTCTGGCATACAGAATGTAAGTATGGATTTGGGTCATTTATACAATGTCATTATGACGAACCGAAAAAATTAAATTAATAAACTGAGAATGCCCCTGTGTGTGTTATTCCAGGTTGGATTGCCGCGGATAATCCCTAATATCACTTGAACTTGATGCAACCACTTTCATAAAGAGTACTCAGAAGAGAGCCTCATAGAAGTTCTGTTCACATTTTCACCAAGCCCATATTTCGGCTGCTCGAGTTTGAAAAAAAAATGTCTAAAATAACTATAGCAATTCTTATTACAACGTAGACTTTGAAGCTCTCTCCACGAACACGTTGTCCTCTTTGTAAGCTGAACAAGAATTGGAAAATATAAATTCCATTTACAACTCTAGCAGTCGAAAGCCCAGACCGTCCGACTCATCCTTAAGATATAGAGCAGCAATTTGGACGGCCGGGAACTCGAGCAGTCGGAGCATTTGCATTAAAATTGATCGGTACATCAACCTAGCCTAAAGCGAATAGTGGACAATAAAAATTGCGAAACTCCAGATCACAAATCAACATCAAAAGGTCTTGTTCGGTTTTAAAGATATTTCCAACAAGTTGTCTGAAATCCTGGTTAACTCCAGATTAACTGATTATTTTGAACCTTAGTTAAGCCGTCACATGTTCCTTTTTAGTGAACGGTGATAATCGTGATCGAATAGTGGTGATGGTACAGATTTGAATGTAGTTTGCAACGGTCATTTTTGGACCATTTGTAATTCTCTTTCGACATATTTTGTATAAAACATTTTGTTTACTGGAATAGATAGAGTGAAATCCCTACGATTAAATTTGGGAACAAAGATAACCCTACTGAAATTTGTGTAGAACATCAAGCTATTTGAAGTTTTATCCCTTCAGCTACAAAATCGTCTGTTTATTCCTATTCGGCAACAATAATGCTGAAACGTATCGAAAGATGGTAATATTATAACTATATGCGGTTGCAATTTTTTTGCTTTTTACTACGTCCTTTTCAGAGCAGCATTAATTCTTTTTTTCATCTTGAATGCTCAAGCCTTTGCTTACAAATCGAGGAAACACTACCAAATGACACCCGACCATGAAAAACTGGCAGTTCATTTTCACCAGAGAAACAAAAATGGTTGAGATATAGCTGAGTGGTTACAACTTTCGACATTGCATTTGATGGGGAATCCAGCCTCTGAACTCAAATTCCTCCATCAGTTCAGATGTTTTTCTAGTATGTTATATAAGTACGGCAAAAATTAACTTACTGTATTCAGCCATTATTATGTTAAGAGACACACTGGAACTTGAAATTTCAATGATGTATTTGTGCAAGTATTTTGTAAATACATTATATATTCCTATTACACAGTGCATAAAACTGGTTTTAGAGAAAACAAAATATATATTTTTCTCTGATAAAATTTAAAATATAGTCGTGAAATACAAAAAATGTGCTTAAAAAGAAATTTTATTAAACATACATCGGCGGGCCGCAAAAAATCAGGTGCCGGGCCGATCTGCAAAATTGACTAAAACTCGAAGGGAATCTTCCGAAGAACACATAAATCCCATTGGGAATAATATCCAAGGTTTCTAAACATTTTAATCAAATTCTGACTGAACTATAACATCCATGATTGAATATCCGCCCCTCTAGAAGCATCATCTTATTCCCTTGGGGCGCTATGGCGCCAAGAGTTCTCCGCCAAGTGGGCACTCATCGTCCATCTCTGGACAACCCCCCGCACCCCCCCCCCTTCGGTCAATCGATATCTCGCGGGAGGAGAGAAGCGGCGAAATGTTTGTCGGCCATTGATTACCCACTTTAATCAGGTTGTCTTCGTGTCCGCCATGTTACGGTCACTCGCCGCCGCAGAGCAAATATTGGGGCGGCCGGGGCGCTCCATTAATTAAGCCCCCGTCTGTTTGTGAGTCGCCCCGGGTATTGACACGGGACTGCTGTTTGGACAAGGGCTGAGACACCCCCCCCCCTCCCCTCGATAACAGGCCAAACGCAGCCCACCCGCTATCCAGACCTAATGAAAATTCAATCCGGGCGCAGAGATGGGCTTTTAAAAGGTTTGAAATTGGATGTGGACGGCTCTGTTTTTACATAAATAATTAAAACGTCGGCCGAACAAGTCTAATTTGTCCGGCGAAGCAGAAGTGGGGATTCTTGATTAAAAGCGGCATCGGGAAAATGCTATTCATCGAAAATTATTCGGTCATGGATTCCGTTGTGCAAAGCTTCCTTCTTGATTGAAAATGAGTGCACCGTGTTCCGAAAGGAATCGATATCGAGGGCAGTTTCAACAGCAAATTATAATTACCAAAATTAAGAGGGGGATAAGATTTAGGGCTTGAAGGAAGCATCGCAAAGGCTGCGATCCGTCATATATCAAAAGATCGCAAGGCAAAAGGATGAACAGGTATGAATAAAACGCAAATGGAAAATGGGGAATTATTGATTTGACGAATGGAATGAGAGTTTAAATTGCCGTCATTTCTGCCTTTCCATTAAAGAAGGAAAGATAGAAAAGAATTAGGAAATAGTCCATAATAAGTAGACATGTAGCAGTCATTATATAAATAATGATGCAATTAATCTGCAGTATCTTAACCATTTGTGCAAAGGGGTTCTTAAATTTTTTTTATTCTTCCTCCATAAAACTGAACTTCAAATTCAGACCCTTCCAGTGGCGATGTTTTTGATGCCCTTGAACAAAATATTTAACAAATACAGCAGTGATCGTCAGATAATTTATAATTACTTTTGCGTACCTTCTTTAAAAATTACATTTGACTGTGTTTATAGTAAAAGTCACCATCCTCACAACAATTTTGTTCTTGCCATAGCCTAACCATAAATCCCCGATGATGCAAATCCCCTGGAGGCCACGAATATAAAACAGAATATTGGGGGAGGGGGGGGGGGTCATGGAAACTCCTGCATGCTAAACTGAAAAAGAAATTAAGGTATAGAGCGAAGGGGGGGGGAGCCACAGAGGTAAATAAAATTGAGAATACAGAGTATTCGCATATTTCCTCTTCTGAATTAAATGAATAAATGTGATCAATATATGTGAACATTATTCGCCTCCCCAGTATCCCCTTCGCACCTCTCCTGGGAACCCCCCCCCCCCCTCAGTTAAGATCCCTGATTTGCGCAATAAATTCGTTTCAAATGGCACGGCGTAAAATGAGGTATTGCCGCAAAAAATGTAATATGATTTATACTCAAATCCAGGTATTAAAGAGGACTTTTTCAAACAATCTTTCTGAAACATTTTTTCATAGTGCATTTCCCCCATACTCTAAATATCGTTTAACTTATTTTAACCGTGTTTTTGTCATTTTAATTTAATGCACCACTTGAAATAGCGATTTTACAGTAAGGTATATCATTAACGTTAATGATCATTAATGTTTACGTTCTTAAATGTGGTTTTGTAGAGTATACTTATTCATTTGTGAACAAGATATCTTGGTATTCACGACCGAAAAAATGAGATTCCTTGCTCTAAACCAGAGGTTCTCAAAGAGGTCCCGGCCGTTAGTTTCTCAGAGAGCCACAACTTTATTTCTTGGAGGCCACGAATAGAAAACAGAATATTTTCACGGAAACTTTTGTATTCTAAACTGAAACAAAATTTAAAGTATAAAGGAGAGAGAGGCCACAGAGATAAATAAAATTTAGAAGTGGACAACGAGTTAAAAAAAAAATGAAAGAAAGAAAAGGTCCAGAAACACGGCTCTAAACAAGATCTATCACTTTCAAGCGAATTCGAGTAAAAAAGGACGACTAACTTCTACTTTAAATGCTACGTCCACTCTCTGTTTATCAAGTCGAAGTAATTCAATTTTTATTAATATAGTACTGACGCTTTTCATAACATCATTCAAAACATACACAAGAAAAAATTAGCAAAAATCATAGGCACCCTCTAGAAACCAATTTACTCATAACTCCTACAACAAACAATGAAAATAGCAGTATTCTACTCTTCATTAAACAATTCCCTTCTTTCTTTTTCCCCAAACAGGGAAGCAAAGGGGAACTTTAGAACTATCACTCCCCCTATTTGTAGATTTTTTTTCCCTTCTGCAAGAACATACTTTAGGGCAGTCAGGTTTTGCAGACATTAATTAGCAAAGGGTGAGATCTTGGGCTGGTAATTAATACGATTACTGCTCCATTTAGCGACGGCACCTCAAATAAATTGCACCCGGCCGCATTTAATTAACAAAGTCTTAGTTGAGATTTTTACAGAGTAATTAGTTCAGTGGGTTTTTTACTTCCCATAATGGTGATTTTGTTACGTCTTAAAGGCAAATAAATTAATTTTATCAGCTATTAGTACACTTTAGAGAACGCCACTTTTTTTACTTGTCTTTAGTACAGACTGCTCGTTATAACGTTCTTAAACTCCTATTTGTAAAGACATAATTTTGAGGGAGAAATAAAAATGTCTGTTCGGATAATTCTGTCAAAGCCGGAACATGATCAGAGCATGTTTTTAATTTCCCTGAAATTTATGGACGGAAATTGATTATCTGCATGTTTATTATGTAAAGTTGCACATAAAATCGGAAAATGGGGGTTTAAAAAAATTCATAACTATTTTTTCCTTTCAGAATATTTAAAGGATATGCTGGAAATTCATCAAGAATACTTTCACATCTAAATATATGAAATTTATCGAATTTTATTTTCAAAACAAATGTTTAATATATCTAACTAAACGAGGATGTCGATTATATAAGGGAGAAAATTGTCAATAACATTAAACTTAAACGGAAGTGAAAATTATTTAACACAAGCACTCAGTCAAAAAACATCCCTAATAAAATTGTTCTCCGAATATTCATGTTTGGCGTTAATAGGTTTTACACAATAGCCAAGCTTAAATCTCACCTCAATATAGAGCTAATTTTCTTATGGCGACTTCTTAACGGTGCGGTTGTGGGAAAAAGAGATGTCCCATTTGTTGTACATCAAATTTTGGCCTCAAAAAAAAAAAAAACTTCGGATATAAGAAGACCAAAATAATACTTTGTGATTACTTTCGCCAACCTATTCGCCAAATGGAATTTTCTTCCATCAAACAGCTTTAATTCGCCAAATTTTATTTTGACGTTCCGTTTAAATAAATTGTTTATTTATACATTCTCATCAAATTTCAGATTATTGCTTTGGAAAAGATATAGTACACATCATAATAATAATACCACGATTTTTAATTGACATTGGAAGAATTCATAATCGCCAACATTTTCGCCAAACTGAGACAGAGGGGATCGGCAGCGCGACCCCTATTGCTCAATGTACACATTTTTAACTATACAAGTTTTATAAGGATCCCCATAACTTGCTTTTGCCTAGGGACCCCAAAAAGAATTAAGACGGCCGAGTTTCATAGCTACTAGTTAACGGCTGTTGATGATAAGCTGAAACAAAGGCAAAAACTGTTCATCCAGGTTTGTTGTTGCACTCAATACATGATTCCAATCCTTCTGAAAGCGATGAATGACAAACAATTTATTAATACAACATCTGGACAAACATAGCTGAACACCGAAAACAAACTACATCGCCTAATGACAAGTGTTTTGGCAACACGTTGTGTTAGAACTGTACCAAATAAATCCCCCCCCCCCCCCATCTTTGGGATTATATACCTTTTCCGTTTGCTTTATTTGGCAAACAGAAACGCTGTTGCCACCCAGTCGATGCCGGCTCAGTAATCTCAATTCTATCGTTTGCTCGGAAAAATAAACTAAGAGTTGAATACCTGCCTTAATAACATACTTTGCCGGCGGCCTTTATGAGTTTCATATGAATCCAGGAGTTCTCCCACAAGCGTCATTTATAGCAGGTCGTAACAGCCCGGGGCTTTGAATGGAGGTATTTCCATCCCCGATATTTGTAATCGCGCAGGACGGAGAAGTGTAATAAGGACAGTTGTGAAACTGAATGCCTTTTTCTTTTATTTTATACATTTCTATTCAGAGATTCAACTCTTTGTGATATTGCATTGGGTGACGCCGTGTATTGCGATATTTTGCTAGAAATGTTTGCTAAAATGGGCATATCCAGTCTCTTGTCCGTGTATTTATGATGCGCCGCTGAATGCATCAGGATTTCCGTCGACTAGTCATTTGTTTATTGACGCAGTAACTGCTTTTAATTGTTAAAGGGAAGGGGGAGGGTTAAACAGAGGATGTCGTTGCTCATGAATAGTCCTATTTGGGAATGATAATCAGTCAGCATTATATAATATTCATCAATTGCATGACCTAACTTTAACTGTCTCAGCAATAGAAACTTGTTTATCGTTCAACATATACTTGCTGAGCACGGGTCGAGTTACATAAAAATGTGTATATAACAAAAACAATAAAGATCAATCAACATAAAGCATTGGTTATGAAACACTATCCAACTTCAATGCAATTTTATATAAACATCTTTAAAATGCGATACATTCCTCGGAAATATTTCTAAAATTATCATAATACTACAATAATTTATTATATTTGAAAACTTCATCGAAAACAAATGAACTTTATTCAAATGACGTCATCGAAATATAAATCGTCTCTATATAAAAGCAGCATTTCATTCACAAACATTTTTCCAATCGTTTCATTCATCACAATACTATAATAATTTATTTTATTTAAAAATTTGAAAAATTGTTATCTACCATATTTATTTTAAAATGTGGAACCTCTCTAATATATAAAATTAAATAATTTTTATTTAAAAAACTACCTAACATATTTTACTGAAATTTGTTTTATATATTTTATGGGATAATTTGAATATTTCCTTAAACTTTCGAAGCAATTTGTGAATTTTAAATTGGCTTAAAAAATGTTTGAAAAAATTAGGCCCCATAGGGTTTAATGCATTTCATTTTTTCAACCCAAGTTCAATCCAAAACTAATTGGGTGATATTATTCATTTATATTCCCATAGGTCCCACAGACAGGCTGAAAAACATACTAAAATTTCATTGTGATAAAGTCATTTTTACGGCAGTTATCGTGCTAACGGACAGACAGACAGACAGAATGAACAAAGTCATAAACACTTTTCAACTATGTTGTAAAGTGTTAATAAAAGGAATACAACATTCAAGATAGTCTGAAATGTGATGATATAAGCGCATAATATACTTTTTTTTTTTATAATTTTATGGATTCAATTTGGTTAGCAAATAGTAGTACTAAATTAAGAACAGTAAATATAAAATAATAAACCGCGATTAAATAACATTTTTTTAAAAATTATTTCTGAATATTAGAATAACAGCCGAGTACTGAACAAATTGCTGTGCAAGTATGATGAACATGCAAACCGTATAAACTTTCTACTGTAATAGGACCCATCAAAATAATTTTCATTTCAGATAGGCAAATATATTATTTCCGCGTTTAAGAGCATACGCAGGTTCGGGGCCTGGTCTTTAAGACTAAACATGGCTACCCCATAGGAAGATGATGTTTTCAACATATGGGAAAAATAGATGTTGTAAACTTGCCGTAAATTTCAGGTACTGCAGCTTGTATGTCCATACTCATACACATTAAAAAATGATTATCTTTGAGGGATGAGATCCTATTCCAATCACAAGACACATTACATAGTAACTATGACAATAATCACTTTCTAAAATGCTTTGATTCGTTAAAGAATTGCATTTTAATTAAAAATCATAATACCCTCATAATTAATCAAATCAAAATTGCATTTCATGCTAATTGAGCTTAATTGCATAAGAATATAAAAATACATCTACCGTCTAGATATACAAAGACGATATGCTATTAAAATTAAGACGTGAAATAAAGATGAAATCAAATTCCTTCCTTTAAAAAGTTCATATAGCACGAAAAGTATAAATTCAGTTTGTAAGATCCGCGTTTAATCATTAAGTGCTTACGTTAGAAATCTATTGTCATCCACAAACGATATTCACAGAACAGTTTCATTTCAGAAAATAAGCCGGCAATCCATCAGAGCCCGATGAAACGCCATGACAGCCATTGGAAATCCGGCAGAACTAGCCTACAGGACATCTCCCCACCAATGTTTACAAGCAGTCCGGCGAACATCTAATATTGATCCAAGAGCCCCAATGTTTGTCAGGATGACTCCCTATAAAGGTCCGAGAGTAATTATTTCTACACCAGGGATCAGAGCCCTGGGTTGCGTTTGCACAAGGATTAAGATCCCGGGTCACAAATGTTCTTTTTTTCCCTTTTTGGCGCGAAAACCCCTGCTGTTTCCATTCCGCGCTTGTGTAAATGGATAGATGCGAGGGATTTCGTGGGTTATAATCTGTCTTTTTAGAGCTGGATTCGGCCGTGTAAATAGAGTGCGGTCGTAACCGCCGGAGATGATTCTTGAGTCAACACGCGCTATTTTCGAATATTTTCTTTTAGTTCTGGAACATTTTTTTCCCCCTCATTTCCCCTTCCTTTTTCTAATCATTAGACTGAGGACACGGCCAAGAGTGCTAATAAACTAAAACAAATAGAACTAAGTAATCAAAGAGCGCCTGAAGCGAAAAATGTTATACATTAGTGTTCTTAAGAGTATAATTATAAGCGATAAGTGGGGAAATTTGATGAGGATTAACTTATTTAAAAAGAGTTAAAATTCTTTTGTAGACATTAATTTAATATTTAATCAGCGAACAACGTGCAACTAATATTGTTTGTTGATACATCTTTAGGAACGTTACGAAATTTTTATATTAGGATAATGGGTAAATGAGCAAACGTTGTTAAATATTTTCCGCGATACAATTTTGCTTTAAATAAATAAGATAAAAGTAGGCAAACAATTTTTAATCCCATGGAGTCGATGGATCGTTATAAAATTACAAACTTTACTTTAAAAGTAATTTTAATCAAGTTTGTTCTTCACAACCACGTGGAAAAGACTATCGACAACTTAAAAATGTTATTTTAATACTATTTCCAACTACTTTACTGCATTTCAACTGCTTTATTCTATTTCAAAAATATACAATATAGGTATTGGTATAACATGTTTTTTTTTTTTCCCGGAAAGCTATAATAATTGCATAGGAAAATTTGGCCATCATTCTGAGACCAAATTTTTATCAATCAATTTCTTGTAACGTCTTTATGGGTGGAGTTTGTATGTACTCTTAATAATTAGTTCATAACCGAGAACAAATGGTATACGGTAAAAATGGCCATGATGCACTTGAATAAATGAAAAAGCCTTGTAGAAAGAAAATAACGAAAATAAACAAAGGATATTAGAGGAAACAATGCACGAAAACCAAGCCGTCGCACGATCGGATTTGGATATTATGAAACAATGTCAAATGCAAAAATAGAGGATATTTACACATGTAAAACAATAGAGACAAGGAACATGATTTTAATATATAAGCTCCTGATGTGGCTATAGTGCCAAAAGATACCTTTTTAAGTAAAATTGCAAAATTTACGTTTTATGCTAGGATAAACGTGAAAACCTAGTAGTCTGCCATAACCAATAATGATTTTACAAGCAAGCAGAGTAGACAGTTGCCTAAGGGAAGCTATAACATTTTAATTCTGTTGGCACATTCTTGAAAAAACTTTTCTAGCTTCTTGCATTGTGACTGGATGGAAATGCACAAGAACGAAATATTCTCAAGCAAAAAGCTATCCTCGAGGTAAAAAGGAACTCAAATACAGACAGAAAATAAATGTGTCTTAATAAAGGATTTTTTAATTTGATTTTCACTAAACCTTTTCTAATCAAACATCTTTAATGATACCAATAAAGAATCTGTCATCAAAATCGACAGATTGATAGCAATAATTATTGATACCGAATATCAGCAAGGGATAATTCTCCCGAGTTTGTTCCTGGAAAAGGATCACTTGCCTAACTACCATAAGTCTGCCACTGGCCTAAGCAAACAAATCATCAAACTCGCCTTCGTATAACCATGATTCAGGGGTCTTAGTTGTAACCACTTTAGTTATATTTAGCCAATTATGGCGTTATACATAGTAAGTCCACCACTGATTATATCAGAAGTATTAGTTCTCCAGTAGTCATAGTAGACATATTAGTTCACCACTGGTCTTAGTCGACCTATTAGTTCACCACGTATTCACCACTGGTCTTAGACCTATTAGTTCACCACGTATTGGACCACCACTGGTCAAGAAACCTATAAATCCTGAAACCTATCAGTCCAAGAAACTTGACAGTCTAACACTGTAATGGCAGACCTATTGTTCCACCACTGTCATGACAGACCTATGGTTTCACCACTGTCATGGCAGACCATTTAGTCTACCACTAATCATGACACACTACATTCATTAGGTTTAAATTCTTTTCCTGAATCGAAATATAAATTTCGAGCAATTATTCCCTTAAAAAAGAGTAACCCTCCTAGCAGTATAGCTAAATCTGTATAGGTCTATGGGATTACTCCTCCTTTATTGTATAACATGAAATACCTTTATAACATACTACTTGCTTAGAAACAGTCTGATGGTGCTTAGATCACAAGAAATAACTAGCATACATTTCATTTTAACCACTTTCAATGATATTGCATAAAAGCAATCAAAATTAAGCTTACCTGTTTGTGCATTTCTACATTGAGGCCGTAGGACATTTCATAATACTGTAAAAAGAATAGAAACAGGGAATGAGAGTTATGGGTGGTCAATGGCAACAACATTTAAATATTAAGAAATAAATTTTATGAACATTTTCAAATCAGGAGCACAACTTACCATTACATAATGCCTCTGCATTTCTGTTTTTTCACTAGCTAATTTTTCACATTCTAATTTTAAACTGAAATAAAAATTAAAAGCGATTCAATCGTTGAATAATAATAAAATATAAGCACATGTAATGAAATCGAACAAGAATAAAACATTTGTTATATTATGACACTACTTGAAGACTTCAAATATAGTTCAACAAATTTGAAATAGAAATCTATGTAATTAAAAAAAAACCTCTAAATTTTTTACGAATACAAATGCAGCTTTCCTCAGTCGGAAATAAAAGCTGAGAACAAAAAATGGTTTTAAAAATCGCAACTGGCGGAGGTGCTGATTAATATAAATGAAAACAAAAATGCAATTTAATTTAAATTTTATTCATTTCATTCCTTTACATTCTGCATAAGAAATAATTAAACCATTAAGATCTTAGTATAAACTGTTGTCACGTAATATAATAATAAAATCGCAATGTTTAAAAAAATACATAACAGTACTTAAATAAGTTTTGGAATATACGAGGGTACAAAAAAAAAAAAAAATTCTATAGGCTTTAAACAAATTTAATCAGGTCCTTTCTATAAATGATCAATACACAGAATGACAACAAGCAATACAATAACTTTGTAAAATACTAAATCAAATAAAACACGTGTTTAAAATGCCAACTTTCAGATGCCACAATTTTTAAAAGAAACAAATTCGCACTTCCAAAGGGCATTATCACGCAAATGCGAAAAATCCAGTAATGTCTTAATACTAATTGAATATTTAAAAAATAAAATATACATTTAAAAAATAAAACTGCACTGCGTAATTAATGTACAATAATGAATTCCTTAGCAGATAAAGTGGCCCTTAAAATAAGTGTAAAGGAACTGGGGGCTTTGCTTTTTCAAATGTTTAAAATAAGATACTTGTTAAAAATTGATTTGACATGATTTTATGCAGAGGGTGCTCTGTTTTTTTTTTCTTTTTTAAATTACTTTTACCAACCTATTCGCCAAATGAAATTTTATTTCACCAAATTGAGATTTTATTCGCCAAATTTTATTTTGACGTTGCATTTGAAACAGTTGTTTCGATTTATAAATTCTCAAATTCTAAAGATCATTGTGTCTTGGAAAAGAAATAGTATACTAGTACACATTACGATTAGTAATTTTGACAACGTTATAAAGTTTACTTTAAAAATGCAAGATGTGTTATCTTTTAGTGAACAATGACCATAGAGTAAGCGATGAAAGGCACAAGGAAATTAATTTTAAAAGAGTTTTGACAATTATGCCAGCAGCGACTTCATAAAGTTTGATTTTAAAAATGCCTGATTTGTTAGTCTTTGGTGAGCATATACATTGACTATAAAGTAGAAGACAGAAAGTACAAGTGCAAGGCAATTGATTTATAAAACAAGTTGAATTTTCCCAATAAGTTCAACAGGTGATTGACGACTTTATAAGATTTGATTTAAAACGGCATGACTTGTTAGCCTTTGGTAAGCATTGACTACAAAGTAGAAGATAGAAAAGTAGAAGTATATATTATAAACCAAGTTGAGTTTTGTCAATAATTCCAACAGCTGGTCAACGACTTCATAAAGCTTGCTTTAAAAATGCATGATTTGTTAGCCTTTGGTGAACATTGACCACCACAGTGTAGGGGGTGGAAGGTACAAGTAAAAGGTAATTGAATGTGGGAATAAAGATAAAAAAAAATCGAGCAAGGTCGGAAAAGCGTCGAAGCGCGTCCATAAACGGGAGAAGGGGAAACAAAAACACGCGTAAAATGCGGCTTTTCACATAAAACAGACCGGACACGCATCGTGCCCACAGCCAATATAGACAGGCAGAAAGGGGAATAGAGAGGTAGATACCACGCATGAAAGAGTTTTCGCAACGAGAACAGATTTAGTGAAATAAAAAAAAAGCAATTTAGCGTGAAAACAGAAAGGGGCGAATAAAAACAGGAGATGTGTAGAGAAGAAAAGTGTTAGTTGCAGGGTGGGGGTGCGAAGAGCGGTGGTCACACGTGAAAGAAAAAGTGCGCCAGCTTTTTGAGGTGAAAACAGTGAATACCATTTGATCGCTAGTGTATAACAAATGGACAGGTCAAAATGGAAAGTGGAGATGGAATTAAATTACCTTAAAGGGAAGCATTTGCGCTTTTCTGATGTCGATGGAATAAAGGACTGGTAGAATTGGTTAAATTTACGATTGAAAGATAGATAATTAAACCACTTTTATTAAAACATTAAAATTTAACACGCAATATAACACTCGTGTCATCAGTATTAACGCGTTCGTACTTGGCCAAATTTTCTGCACAATCGCAAATTGTTACTTTCCTTATATACATAATGTATAAGGAAAGTATTGTGATAGGGTCGAAAATTCGAATTCGAGTTTTCGACGGGAGAGCACGTTTCAAGCATCCCTGATCACGAATTGAACATTTTTGAAGTGATGTCTGTGTGTGTGTGTGTCAGTGAGTCTGTGGAGACGATAGCTGACGAACGAATGGACCGATTCGAACGAAATTTGGTACAAAAATTACAATCCGTAAACACTGGAAGCGTATTGTTTTTATACGCAATCGAATGCTCAGAACCACTCTAAATTTTCGAGTGAAATTTTGAAAAAATCGTCAAAAAATCAAAACCTCTAATAAAGTTACTGAAATAGACATTTCTTATGTAATTTTTCATTAGAAAACGATTGACAAAAATTTTAGAATGCTAACATGAACCGTTCTCCAGATATTGCACATTTTTCAAAAAAATTATCAAAAAGTCATAAAATAAAATAAAAAAAATATTTCCTATTGAGAAACATTCACTTTTCATATGTAATAACATGTGATAAATTTGGTGACATCATTCTCGTGGATCAAGCTCGTTCCATTCATGAGAAAAGATACTTTAAGTAATACTTTTGTATTTGAATGCCAATAGTCATTTATCTGCTGTAAGAATAACTTATTTCTCCGTCTATAATGCTTGGCGAGATTTTGGCGACGAATTTAGTGGAATGTCGCCAACCTAGCGACTTTTTTAAATGTTGTTAAATTAACGAAAAACTCGCCAAATGGATAAAAATGACGCTAAATCAATGAAAATGACGATGGACGAAAATTCAATATCTTAGAAAGAACATAAATATCTACTATAAAAATAATCTATTTTTTTTTTACTGTAAAAGTAGTAAATTCATTGCATTATATAAGGAAAGTCATGTGCTGCCCACATCAGATTTTTTAACTATCTAATCAAGATCATAATTCTGGCCAACGTAACAATTATTTGGTAACTCGAACATGATCCGAACACTCATCTCTCTATATTCAGTGTAAAGGGATTGGAAGCTATTATAGTTATATTTAATTCCAAAACTCCTGTTATCTATACACAAAATAAGGAGAGAAAATTAATAGATAACATAGAGAGCAGCCACACCAACAAAGGAATGTCTTTCAAATATGTCGAAGAGAAATTGGATCATATTTATGCTACAGTCTATACATTTTGCATGTCATATATAATAAGGATTATAACACCGAGATATGACGCATGACTAATGTAGAGATTTACATAACGTATTTACTTACTTGTGGTATTGGGCTTGTAGGAAGGAAAATTCTTCTTTTATCCTATCACAAGATTCAGCCACCGTAAATTTGAACGGCTGACCTGGCTGAGGTGGGGGGCCCTGTAAAGATAAAACGCAACGATTTAGTCGCAATATCAGATTCGATAATGTAAAAATATATATATATATATATATATATATATATATATATATATATATATATATATGTATAATTAATGTACATTAAAATTTACTTTCCCAACAAAACACAGTACGATGGGGTAAATGCTGAATATTGAATTAGAATTTTCGACAAATTTACACTTTCAAACATCCTACAATACGAACACGTACATTAAAATTAAGTTAAAAAAATTACTTTGCCAACAACATCGTGTATACAGAGGCTTTTGTATTTATCATGCCCGGGTTAGGGGTTTTGCAATGGGAGGTGGGATGTACCCACCTGGCTACCACAGCAAAAATATTCAAATACTTCCTTTATCAAAAGGCTGGTAGGTTCAGACTTCCCATTTTTAAGATGAAACTAACATCGAATAATAATTGTATTAACATCTAGAATTGTATTAGCCTCGGAAGTGTTGGCCCCTGTGCATATAAAGTTTCATGGTTCTAAATCGGTCACAGCATAATTATAATTGAAGTGTAAAATAAACAATATAAGCACAGTACAATCTTAATAATTCGGAGCATCATTGTTCTGGTACGTTCAATAATCCGATACCATACCGCTGGAGGTAATGGGCGGCGTTTCCCCTGTCACGTGATGTTTGTTTCCATTTATGTGATGTTCATTTCCATTTCTGAACCATGTTTGTCAGTGGTGCATTTGACATCACAGTGAACACATAGTTTCCGCGTAAATATTTACAGGTTCTCTTTACATGCATTGTTCAAGTACATGGTATTTATTTTCATGCTGTTCGCTGTCTATTTGAATCAGTTTAAAAATGTGCAGCCAAAGAAAACAAAAAGATCGTTAAAGGATCAGTTGTAGATTTTAAAGAGATTACACAATGATGAAAGCATGTGTAAAATTGGGAAACATTATGATATAGGACGCTCTACAGTACATGCCATTAAGACAAAGATCGAGGATTGTTGAACATGTGTAAAATCGATTGAGACTGGAGTTGGATCAGACTAATGGTGATATTTGTGGAGAAGTTTTGACAGAAGAGCATTCAGATTTCAGATGTAAATGCAATTAATACATTAAGTTTCACAACCATTAAACCAGATGTCACTATGTAGACATTAAAATATTTTAAGGTCTATATAACCTGAGCAACAGAAAATGGGTTATCTACAAAGAAATCATGATTTTGTGAGGATATGAATGAGAGAAAGTATTTAAGGCAGGCATAATTACAAAAAGACAAACGTCCATTAAAAACTGTTTCTCATAACAATGTTTACTTTATACTAAACAGTAGCATACAAAAAGTCAATATGCATAAGATTATAATACATAAAACTAGATTTTTTTTGTACATGTCATACTATAGTAAGTTCAATTACATACATAGTGACAATTTTTCGTATTAAATACTTTATTCGCCTCTATTCCTAATTTCCAATAGCGCGACCAATCCATTAATCCGACATTTGCTGGTTTTAAGTAATGTCGGATTACTGAGATTGTACTGTAATTCACGAATAAATGGCAACAGCTCAGAATCTTTTATTTCTAAAGTTTATAATCGTATACATATTATTATCAACAAACAAATTGTTAATATTGCTTCTTTTAGGTGTGTTTCGAAAAGAAATGAAAGAAATGATTTCAATTTTAAAGAATTAAGCTATTTTTACATTGTAACATTTGGTCGACATCAAGAAATTTCGTTCGGAATTGTATTTCCGGAAATCCACTGAAACGTTTCTGCATGGTTGAAAACAAGTTAAAGAGTTTGAAACCGATTTGGATTTAGGATTGTATTATCCCTCTGTCAGAGTAAATGAAAATTACAGCTCTTTAGTTACAATTCAACGAAACATGACCCCGAAGTATACATAAAACCTATAAACACACAACATAAAAACCAAAGCACTATAAAAACCATAACACCGTTTTGCCATACAATTAACACATATCTACACCCCCCCCCCCCCCCTCGTCCTGGGAAGCTACAAAATAATGACTTTAAAATCTAGCCCAATGAGGCGTCGAGTGGTGCTCGTGAAACCGCAAGCACCTTGTTTCCGCCGCCATTGATCGCCGAGGGGGGGAGGGGGGCACCGTAGCTAATTAATGTCCCGCGTAATTTAATGGGCCGCCGTTTTAATATCGGGCGTAATTAACAACTCCTTGGGCCCCCATTGTGCGAGAGGAAATTTTTAAAAACGCTCCTTAATGGAAAGGAAGAGAGAAGAGCACACACATTATTTAATGAGGGTTATTAGGGGCGCCGCAAATGAGCCCCGCGCCCTATTGACTGCGGACTTTGTGCGCCCCTAAGTAGGTTATGACTCTCACCCTCCGGAAAATGGAAGGGGGTGTGGGGGGGGGGGGGCGATGGGAAATAAAATGGAAATACGAATTAAAATGCTTAAAGTGTTCTGATCGGATTGTTAGTAAGGACCTTAATTATGGGGAATACCTTAATGGTTCAGTAGCTTTTAATTTGGCCAAGTCGGCCCACGCCCATTTTTTGAACTCATTTCAATTACAAGAGCGGGCGGTAATTGAAATCGAAATCCGTACCATGTTTGAGTTCCAGAAATAACTTAGGTACTGATATGATGATTTCAGGACGTCTAAGACCTCCTAAACTCGATATAACGCTCGTCTTGAGTGTATAAATACAGAATAAATGGCACAAAAATATTTTTGATTACATAGTACTATATTATTGTTTAACATCTTGAAAGCGATTAATATTACTAGCTCTTTTCATAAGACAGAATAAATGGCCATATAGACTTTTCGCTACTGGTGTCCGTTTCGAATGTTTACATTTTTACTATAAACTAGCAGTATCCCCATTCTTCCTAGGGAATATATTATAATATAAAGAAACTTGAAATTCTGTGCAAATTCCTATAGTATTCTAACTAACATTGTTGATAAAAACCTATTATAGTATTTAATTCTCCAAAAAGGAACTGTAAGAAAGGTAAGTGCATACAAAATTATCTTCACGAACAGATTTGAGGAATAAAGCGTCTTGGTTCAGTTTGTAAACATGAAATTAGTTGGCAAAACACAACATATAAGTGAATTGGCAAAACACAATATATGAGTGAATTTGCAAAACGCAATATATGAGTGAATTTGCAAAACGCAATATATGAGTGAATTGGCAAAACAAAATATGAGTTAATTGGCAAAACACAATGTATCAGTTAATTAGCAAAACACAATATATCAGTTAATTAGCAAAACACAATATCTTTAGCAAAACAAAACAGTTGACATAAGAAATTGAAAATAGCAATAATTCTCTTAAACACGATGGCCGTAATTGGTATAATCTAGTCGAAATGCAATACATACCGTCCATTTATAAAAAAATTATTTTATATCTGTATTATTTAAATCGGAAAAAATTAATGAAATAATAATTCTTTTATTACCAAACGATTATAAATAAAAATGACTGAAACTGGGATCCTATTTTGGTTTGTGACCGACTGTCCTAAGTAAATTTAAAATTTTTAATATTGATCTTAGTGGTTAAACTATGTAGTATATGATTTTTATCTTTTGGGTAAAAGTGAAAGTATTTTATGTATAAATAATTTTCTCTGTAGAATATTTTATAAAATATAACTGTGTAATAAAATTTAAATGTGAAATGCTGATACAATAAAGAATATACTGAATACACTTGTAACCAAGAGCATTCCATAATAAAAGAGTTAATTTCAAACATTTTGGTATTATTAATCCTATGTGTTTAATTAAAACTAATAGTTTTTATTTTTTCATGTCTGCTCCTCTTTCATGCCACTTGTATAAAATTGTTTCCAGTCATCCTTTTGGGCTATTTGTGTACATTTGTTACCAGCCATCCTATTTCTCCACCCATAACGCTTGACGAAATTTTGGCGATGAATTTGGCGGTATATCGCCAACTTGGCGGTGTCTTCGCGTTCTTGTTCCCATAGGACAAAAAGACGAAGACTCGGGGTTCTGAAGTAAAGGTAATAAATTTTAATTATTGTGAATAATTTCAATTTATAAATTTGGTGCAATAATACCCTACATGAATCACTTGTCTTATTTATGCTTATTTCTTTCACTTGGTGAAAAACAAAGTTCCAACTTGGTGAAAACCTTAGTGCCATGTCGCGTCGATTGTCTGGGAGAGTTAGTTCACAGCTTGACGAACAGTTACACTTGGGCTTGCTTCAAACATTTCTTCAATATAAAAAATATAATGTGCACAGTCATGACTTTCCCTGCAGACTAAAATTAATTCTCTTAATTTATATAATAATTCATGGAATTGAGTTTAATTGTATACAATAACACTGAATTTGCGCTTATTATTCAATTTTTGTTTTTAATAACTGGAATTTTTTTCAAAGACGAATTTTTTTCAAAGACGGCGCAACAAAGATGCGACAAAACTCGAATATATCGAGAAGGGTTAGCCCTAGAGTAATGGGGTTGGTCTTATTCTGTTCCTCGTTTAAAATTACGTATAAAACAAGCATTTAATCGATACATTTGAGCATATATGGTATTTTATATATATATATATATATATATTTGGGGGGGGGGGAGCATTTAGTAAAAAGCAGCAGGTTCTTTTATCCCGAATCGTACCATAATCTAATCAGCACCAGCGTCATACACAAGTGACTTGCCTATAAATTGTTATGAAATTTGGTCCATTAGTTTTTTTCTTATTTAGAATGGATACATATATTGCACGGACACACACACACGTCACGCTAAAAAATAGTATTTTCGTGTTCTAGAGGTCCCAAAACGTGTAAATCCATCGAAAACTCGAGTTGTGATTTTCGACACGATTCTAATACTTTCCCTAATACATTAATTATCATGTATTGCACAGAAAGTAAAAGTAAAGAATTTTAAGGACCTTCGAGAGAAAAAAAGTACTCGAAGAAAGCCTTTAAAAATTACCCATTAAAATAAAATAATCGCAACAAAGTTCAGCTGAATCACTATTTGTTCGCGTTTGTACCACCACAATAGAAAAAAAAAACATAAGTTATTTTGTGATCAGTTATAATGATCAATCCGAGATTGAATTTTGTGACTCCATCAAAAGTCATTGCAATACAATTCATTATGTGAGGGGGAAAGCAATAAGACAATTCCTTAAAACATCCGCCTAATTTCTTAAAAGCAACAATTTTCCACCACTGAAAAACAGTGAGGTAACACCATTACATTTGATACCTAAATTAAGTTTAACTTCCACTTCATTAACCCCCCCCCCCCCCCCCAAGTTAAAAAAAAAAGACCAGAAACCTTAACACTCTCCAACTAAAAATACAAAAACAATGCAAACCTTTTTTATCCACACAATAAAAAGCTACACCCAGTTTTTCGATGAAAATTAAATAACAGAGCTACATTAAGCGACTTCATTTTCCAGCAAATTAACTCATTAAGTAATTAAGCTAATTAAGCATGTGAGCTTTGTGCTAGTGTACGAGATTGTGAACTTAACTACAGTTAACCACAGCACTCTTTCTCTAGTTCAACTACAGAATAAAAGACACACTGGAAAATCATTTATTTAGTGCGATCACAGTTAAAGTCTTTTTATTCGACACAAGAGGGGCATAAAATGTGTTTTTCATTTTTAAGAATCTTTTGTTGATTGCAGTCTTTGGAAGCTTTTGTATCGACTTGGTATTTTTCCCCCTTTTGTTCAGATTTCCACAGTATAGAATGAGTGAAATATCCGAAAGAAAATGTGCAATAAGCTGTAGGAGAAACTGCTAATGATCTTGAGGGATGCTTTAGAAATTTGCGGTTTAGAAGTGTAAATTTCTAATGGGGGGGGGGGGGGGGAGCGTTTCCAATCACGATAGAGGATGGCATACTGTTTCAAACTAAACGAGAAATTTATGAAGAAGCCATCATTCACATATTGGTAAATGGTGTGTGCACTTTATTTTTGACGGAACTCTTAATGATCTCTCTATTCTGCTTTGCATACTTATTTCGTACAGTCATACGAGTTTTCGGGACCGTACAAAATCCGGAACTGTCAGACCGGACAAAATTTCGGGACTGTCCGGTTCTGGAGATGTAATAAAAATGTTAAACTAACATTAACAAAAGTTCTTTCTGGTGTTATTTTTCGACACACATAAATGCCTCCCTGTTTTGATCAATTTTATTATTAGTTTTTCTTTTTCCAGCTAGAAATCAAATGTGCAGGTATAATGCTAGCTATACATATTTTGGTCATAACTGGAAGTGGAAAATTTACTCCTATGGGGAAATCGATCTCCTATGACTCTGCAAATGTCAAACATTCAGAAAACCAAAATTTTAGAAGCGCTTACAGCCTTATTGGACAGATTTTTAGGCGCCTTGACTCCCAGTCCTGATATAGTCTAGGCTGGAAAATGGTAGTTTGAACCCTGTGAACCTAAAATTAAATTTACGTTAGATGAATTAAAATTCATCGCCGTGGCTGATTTATGACACAGAAAAATTTTAAAGAATTAAAAAAAAAAATTAAAACTTTAACTTTCGAACGTAAGCTCATAAGATACATAGTTTATTATATCATTATGCAAATTATGACAGTAGACTTAAACAATGTGGAATACCAATGCGTGAGAAAGACGAGTGGGTTCTCGCACTCCTGATATTTTTATCAAGCATTTTATTTACTCAACTCCCATGTACTAAACAAAGTACAGATTATTCAACTAAACTCGAGAATCGCAGATATGACAAGATTAAGAATCAGATGTCCTCAATGCAACGGTTTGAAAACACAAGCAATGACCACGAAATTTAACTTAGCAATTTCAATTCACAATGCCGGCTTATATTCATATTTATGACTTTGAATAGCTGCCATTGTGTTTAACCTCTTAATACCCATGATTTTCACAGATAATATATTTCATGCTGAATAACTTGAATCAGCCACAAAGCCTCCCTAATTGAGCTCCTCAGCAGGTAAATTATTTTTCATAGACCTTCCTTATAACCTCAAGGCAGTTTATTGTTATAAATGGTATTTTTTCAGAATTTTCATCACTTTTATCCTGTCGCCTGAATAATGGTAATCCTAATGTGACATTTGATGTTGATTACATCTATCTTTGTAAGGCGTCATTATTTGTGATGAATGGAATTCATCGCACAAATGATTATTAATGTCTTGTAAATGCAAACGCAGAATGTGTGAAAATTTTCATTTGTTATGACAGTGATTTATGAGTAGAGCGTTTCCCCTATTTCACCCCCCAATTATGCCTGTCTTGTTTTTTTAAAGACCCTCCAGGTATGTATAAAGTGTTTGGCGTTGTCAAATGGAAAAGCAGTGTTTATAGAGCAGTTACCCATGAATTTTAGTTCGCGAAATAAGCTTTGCTGTTGTTCTTTTCATTCGATTTTCAAGGGAAAGCCTTTCAGAGAAAATTACAGTCAGAATGAGTGCATTATAACCTCCAGGACATTTGAAAGACGCTGAATTTCATTCCTGAAAAAGAAAAACTCTATCTGCAAGCCAGTGCTTAACCCTTTATGTTCCAGTACTTTAAATCCCGCATTTTGTCAACTACATAAAATGTCTCTTTTAATGCGTTTTTCCACATTTGCATTCTTATAATATTCCTGTATTGTATACCTTTTTAAATATTGCTTGATAATTTACTGCGTTTTGATTTGAGGATTGTGAAATCAAGTGTACATCAAAGCAATAGGTGTATTGCAAAGCCAAGCGAGCAGGAAAAATTATAATTTTTTTTTTCTAATATAAAAGTTTTTCCATCACATTTGAAGGCGCCTTAGAAGGCATGCCACTTGAAACCTTAGAAGGTAATTAAGTAGATATAGAGAATGGAATCTATACAATAATTGGCTAAAGTGTTTGTGTCAGCCATGATGATTAGAAAAAGTAACAGAATAAGTCTATTTTGGTAGTTTTTATTCTATAAGAAAATTTTATTTTCAGATAAAAAAAAATTAACACTTTCTTTCTTGAAAACTTTTCCGTCAACACACGTGAAGCTCTCGGATTTGGTTGAATCGGATAATTTTAAAGTTCTGCCGTTCTTTTTAACACCAGAACGACAAAAGCGGTCATTTTGACCGCATAACTACTTTGAGAAACGATTTCTCTAAAACGGCTAACCCCAGCCCATTGAAATTTTATGACTTTTCTTATTTTCTTAAAGTTATTGAAAACACAGAAGAAAAGTATTCAGGGTTTTATAATAAGAGAACAAATCAACGATCCCCCTAGAAAGACAACAGCGGTCAAAATGACCGCTAGAGAGATTTCACTCGATGATGCAATCCGACTGCGGCGTTGCGCTACTGTAAGACGCAAGAATGATTGCATCAGCTTTTTAGCATTATTCGGCGTGTTTCAAGAACGAACAACGACTGTACCCGTGCTGGAATTCCTCAAAGTGTGGCGTGGATGTTCTAGACCAAATGAGCCGCCTCTATACGACGCGATCGGCATCAAGAAGATGGCCTATGTACATCCTCTACAATGTTCTGGATTTCGTGGCCATAAATGCCTGGGTTTTATTTCACGCATGCAATTCTTCGCAAATTGCTCGACGTTGCTATATTTTGGATCTTGTAAACGAACTGCGATCCAAGCACAATTCAGCAATACTCTCTTGCGGCAAGATAGCGAAAAGTAACAAACGTTGTCAGTGCTCGTTCTGCCATAATAAAACACAAGATTTGTGTTCATCATGCGATATGCCCACCTGTGGAAAATGCCAAGAAAGGTGCATCAAGAACGCTTATTGCAAAAAAATGTGTCGAAAAAACATCCTAAATGCTGTAACTATGATGTTTTGGCTTTGAATTAAAGGTATGTTGTATTTTTTCTATGGCGGTCAAATTGACCGCTGCCCGTCGTTCTAAGTAGTTCAAAATATCCGTCGTTCTAGTGTTAAAGCTTTTATTAACTCATCATAACCAATGCGGAATATCTATCTGCCTGTTGCAACTTCTTTGGCAATTTTAACATACTTTCCTATGTCCAAGAGTGTTGAAATTTAGAACACAGCTTAGACAAGAATAACATTTTAATCTGTTAAAATTTGGCAAATCCCCAAAAAATAAAACCGACTGAGAAATGGCCTGCAAAAATACCATTGTCGTAAAATTATTAAAAAGCTTATAATATTCAGCTTCACTTATGTAATATAATATACATTCACATTCTTATACTACGCTGTTTAGTTTATCTAACTTTTCATTTATGAACTATCCTTATTCCTAATTCCTTTTGTATGCTTCGTATTAAAGAAACATTCTATTTGCTATCTATTCAAATTTATGCTGCATTTGCGCTAAATTTAGTAATAGAATTTATTTTAATTCATTTTAATTTTTTATTATGTATTACTTTCTCTACTTTCATCCATTGTTAATTGTAGTTTATTGTGGCTCATTCTCCTATTTTATTCTTTTCTTTTTCTTTGTATTTGTAGAAAATTTTGGAATAGTGTATTATGAGTTACTACATACATTCTAACTTTGGATTTAATAATTTATTTTTATATTGAAAACATTTTATTTATTAGCTGCATTTGCGCAATAAATTAAATGTATATTGCATTGTCATTCACATTCTTATACTACGCTGTTTAGTTTATCTAACTTTTCATTTATGAACTATCCTTATTCCTAATTCCTTTTGTATGCTTCGTATTAAAGAAACATTCTATTTGCTATCTATTCAAATTTATGCTGCATTTGCGCTAAATTTAGTAATAGAATTTATTTTAATTCATTTTAATTTTTTATTATGTATTACTTTCTCTACTTTCATCCATTGTTAATTGTAGTTTATTGTGGCTCATTCTCCTATTTTATTCTTTTCTTTTTCTTTGTATTTGTAGAAAATTTTGGAATAGTGTATTATGAGTTACTACATACATTCTAACTTTGGATTTAATAATTTATTTTTATATTGAAAACATTTTATTTATTAGCTGCATTTGCGCAATAAATTAAATGTATATTGCATTGTCATTCACATTCTTATACTACGCTGTTTAGTTTATCTAACTTTTCATTTATGAACTATCCTTATTCCTAATTCCTTTTGTATGCTTCGTATTAAAGAAACATTCTATTTGCTATCTATTCAAATTTATGCTGCATTTGCGCTAAATTTAGTAATAGAATTTATTTTAATTCATTTTAATTTTTTATTATGTATTACTTTCTCTACTTTCATCCATTGTTAATTGTAGTTTATTGTGGCTCATTCTCCTATTTTATTCTTTTCTTTTTCTTTGTATTTGTAGAAAATTTTGGAATAGTGTATTATGAGTTACTACATACATTCTAACTTTGGATTTTAATAATTTATTTTTATACATATATATATATATATATATATGAAGATCCAATGAAAGAAAAGTGAGAAGCTGTAACACAAAAATTCAACTGTCTAACAGGCTTACAAAACAAAAGTAAAAATCCACAATTCCTCAAACTAATGGAAAAAAAATAAATAATATATATATATATATATATATATATATATATATATAGTATATATTATATATATATATATATATAGATATAATCCAATCAAATTATTGTAACATAATTAAAGAAACAGTTCAATATTCAGCTTCACACACACCTTTTGTTTCATAATTATTATTCCAAATTCCTATTTCACGTCAAGCACGTATTGCAACTGTATTAAATTCTATCCCACGCCACTAATATTAACAAAGCTACCAGCACTTCCTCTTTTCCTCGATCATACCATATGTGATCCCTAATCTTAACCTCTGCGTAAACTTTTCTTATATGAAACTGCTTCCCCATCACATTTTCAAAGCATAAAGAACGCGAAGACAACATGTATTCCATGTCGTCATATTCCTCAATCCTGCGATGCAACTGTACATTGTGTTGAAGACCCAGACCGTCCGACTCGTCCAAAGGACTTGGAGCAACTATTTGGACGGCCGACTGTACATTGTGTGAACCAACGCAGACTGTACATTGTGTGAACCAACGCAGACTGCATTGAGATATCTTGAGAGCTGGTCACCGGAGCACGGCCCTATGTAACAAATGATATGTTTCGAGTATCATATAATAAAGTAGATTTTTTGATAACCTGAAACGTCTTTTCCTGGACTACGGCATCTGCTTAACAGATATGCTAGAGATGGGTTTTCTGTACTTACTGTAGTTTATGCATAGTTTTTGATTAAAAAATATCAATTTTGTATTATATATAATAATAATAGTTTGAAAATGTCTTAACATGGCCCTCTTTGGATGTTGTTGTTGTTTTTTGAGCTAATCCTTTCATTCCTTCAATGATTGATTTTGGTATGTCTTCACATTTCGCAATATTTTGGTTTGAGTTCTCTCATCACTTTTATGATTTTTTCTGCGAGTTATTGCTCTTTTTGGTAGATTTCACAACTCGATTCACAAACTCGTTTTATATGTGTGTGTATAGTACTGACATCTCTCGGCAGGCATTGGAGTTTAATGTGTTTTTTTTTTGTGTGTTATTTATTTCTGTATCTTTTAATTAACCCAGACGTCAATATCTTTCATTGCTTATTTTTACATTTTAATCTAGACATGTATTTCCACTATATGTGGCACTCTTTGGCCTGCAGTTGTAGGGATTCAGTCAGACACATACGTATTAATGGCTTTGTATATCTTCCATTCCGGATGATTAGGACTATTTGTCCACATTTCGCTTATTTATGAATGTTTCGTATAAAAATCTCATTTAGATCTTATCTACTACGCTTGTTTTGTTACTCTACGAAATTTTGTTTCATTTCTTTATGGTATTAGTTATAATTTGAAATTCGAACCTCACAAAATAGTTTTTGAAGGGGTTTATATTGGGAATTTTAATTAAAATTCGTGGTGTAAATTTTATTCATTACCTAGTGTCCGGTCTATTATTATTATGAATTGGGATAATTATAGATCGACAAACATTGACCAATTTAGCGTTATAGACGATTTGGAAGAATAGCATACCTACTCTCAATCTAAATCATATTCCTTCAATAGATGCAATAATCTTCGGTTCAAAACTTGTCCTTATGCTGACCCATTACAAATTAATAATAATTCCACTTCACAAAAATTCTGCAAAGTTTTTAGTTGCATATACAAACTTAATTGTACTATTTGTAACTTATCCTATATTGGCCAAACCAGCAACCCTTTACATCTGAGAATGAATGTCCACAGGGATCATATTAAAAAATCATATTAAAGTCTTTAATGATCTCCCTACTAAAAATCAATTTGAATATCAGCACTTTGCTACACACGGATTTAAAAATGTATCCCTTCATATTTTAGATATTAAAATTTCACTCACTGATAGATTAGTATTTGAAAATTATTACATTAAAAAATGTAAAACTCTCTTCCCCTATGGCTTAAATCAAATTTATAATAATAATAATGTTGTTAACAATAGTTTTGAATACAATTCTAATAAATCTTCAGTATATAAACATCTTTTTCAATATTCAAAGTCATCAACGTCTAGTAAAAAGCGATATAAGCATGGCAAAGGAAAAAGTAACTTAAGTAAAACTATTGATTACAATGCAGACATTTTGAAATTACAATATAATTATTCTCAAACTTTCAATTTTCTACCTGTTAGAACTTGGTTATTAAACGTCAGAAAATGCAAATTAAGTATTGTTTATACTAATTTTTTAAAATTAACTCATGAGCATTTTAAACATTTATGTTATGATTTGCTTCTTTCAAGTACAAATTTCTTAAATTACCACCTTCTCCATTCACCAAATCCACATACTAAAATAGTTTACTGTGTAATTTCTTTTAAACACCCTATTCTTAATTCTCTTAACTTCAATAATTTATTTGCAAAACATCAGCACTTGTTACCTGTAAAGGAAATCAAAATACAAAAAATCCTTCAAATATAATTTACCAATTGGTAGAACTATTTACAATTACAATGAAGTTTCCAGGACATTAAACTCCGATGACCTTACATCATGTGTATGCAGCAATAAAAATCTTGCCTCTTATGTCAACTCCTCTCATGGACACATTATTACTGGAGATCTCAGTATAGTTCAGGATGATAGACTTAGGGAAATTATGAATAAAGGGTCTAAATTTCGCATTCCATTCTGCCATCACCCTAAACAACTTCTTCAGTCTATATCATTTGATTTCGATAAATTCATATATCAACTTGCTTGTTCACATTCCATTCCTATTGAAGCATTCCATCTATGGAAGCATACTACCTTACAAAAATGTTATTATAAACATTAAATTAACGAAACCTAGGTATACTTATAAACAACTCCTATCTGCTATTAAAGAACTACAACAACATTTTGTCATAACTTATGTAGATAAAGCTTCTAATAATTATGCCATCATTTGTAAAAAATATTATGTTTCTCTGTTACAGAATTACTTAAAAAATAATCAAATTTTTAAACCCATTAATAATCAGTCTATCAAAATCAAAACAAAATGCTAAAATTATATACACAATTAAATATTAATTGTAAGTTTTTTAAATTTCCTTATGGTACTTTGGTTCCTAAATTCCATAAATCACCTCTCAGTTTTAGAACAGTCACTTGTGGACATAATACCTTTACCACTACAGCTAGTAAGTACTTGCTTAACTGTTTAAATAGAATTAATGAATCTCTTAAATATAGGAATTCAGGATATTTCATTTTGAACAATAGTTTTGATTTAGTAAATCACATTAGCAAGCTTCCACAAATTCTTGGTTTCCATACCTTTGATTTTAAAGACCTCTTTAATAATATTGTCATTAAAGATTTATATAAAGTTATTATCTCTCTTTATCATGAATCTTCCAATAATGTTACATTTAATGTCAAAAACTTTCCTATGCTCTTGCACTTTGTGTTATACAACAATTATATTATCCAAGGTGATAACATTTATTTACAAACAGCTGGTGTACCACAAGGTGGCTGTAGTAGTAGTATACTCGCTAACTTATATCTTTATTATTATGAATGTCATTTTAACTCTAATTCATATATTATACATAGATATGTTGACGACTTAATTTGTATTATCATTGATGATTCCTATCCTATTAATATTAATTTTTACCCATCTAACCTAGAATTAATTCCTAATGAGCCTAGCGTTAGTCAAACTGTAAATTTTTTAGACTTAAATTTAGATACCCTCAATAATCATGTAATCACCAATCTATATGATAAAAAAGATTCTTACAACTTCACTATCATAAAGCTGCTATCATATCATTCTTGTAATTCTATTCAATTGTTTAGAAACATCATTTTAAACCAACTATTTCGAATACATCGACTTTCTGATCCTCGGTTTCACTTTCTCCACATCAATAATCTTAAACGCATTTGTCAAAATTACCAATATCCGGAAGTATTTGTAAATAATATTATTAATAATTTCAAATATACCACGTAATAATTTTACACATGCATTATTTATCTTTGATTGGATAACTCAATTTTGAGAATTCACCCATTCTTATCACCTAACTTACCACTT
The DNA here is from genome assembly GCA_951213105.1 of Amaurobius ferox. NCBI lineage: Eukaryota > Metazoa > Arthropoda > Arachnida > Araneae > Amaurobiidae > Amaurobius > Amaurobius ferox. The sequence goes on along the minus strand of OX578140.1, from coordinate 83,059,436 downwards.
GGCCTGAGTCTAATACCGTTTACTATTTTCGAATGACTATTTTCCACTTGTCCTGAGTCCTATACTGATTACTATTTTTGAAAGTATCCATACATATTATGTATCGTTCAAATGTATTCATTCCGGTGCCCACTCGCATTGACGTAGTGAGGTGAAATGCTCAGTCGCTTGTTGAACTTACACGTGGTAACAATGCTTATGAGTTCATATTTCTGTTCGAGGAGGTATTATTTTTCTGATTTGTAATTCAATTCATTTATTTTTCTCCTTCCACTAGCCAGTAGATAGTTCCAATGGTGTCTATAGTTAAATACTATCGCCATTGTCAGAAACTGGCTATTCTATCGGTTTTAATTCGAATTGTATGGCTGTCCTGATGAGAATGCAATTTCGAACTAACCGCCATTTTTTGTGTAGTTCCAATTGATTGTTCTCTATGTCTTAATCTTTTATCTTGAGCTTATTATTATTGCCTTTTCTCATTTTTGCCGTGTTTTCTTTTTTATTTACATTTATATACTTTTAATTGTGAATTTTGTATCCTAATATTCTTCTCATCCCCCTTTCCATTGTAGTGATATGTTACCTTCTATCTTTATCCTTAGTCTTGGTCTATAGTTACTCATTTGTAACAGATATGCTAGAGATGGGGTTTATTGTACATACAGTAGTTAATGCATAATTTTCGATTAAAATCTTTCAATTTTTATTTATATATATATATATATATATATACTATATATATATATATATATATATATATATATATATATATATATATATAAGAACAATTTTAACAAGTGATACTGCTCATGTCATGGAGAGTTATGAATAAAAGTTTTTACCCACAAAACTGAGTTTTTATATTTACTTGTAGAAACCATTTATTTAACTCGTCATAATCGATAGGTGGTTATTTGTTTCAACTTCCTTGGTGGTATTTTAAACATACTTCCTTACGAGTTACGACCTATAGAAAGCTGGTACCCAGCTTAAGCTTAATCTATTAGAACATTTAAATTTTAATATTTGAAGGATCCTCAAAAAATAAAAAAAGGGCATTTTTCTTTTCTTTATGGCAAAACGGCCTGCAAAAATTCTGCTACCAAGTTTCTAATTAGCAGATATATATGCCCTATGATTTACTGCCATTGAAGCTGCTCATGGCGAATTATGTATAAAAGTTTTACCTCAAAAACAAAGTTTTTATATTTACTTGATAAAGAAACACTAGAACTACTTTGATCAGAACTAAAATAAGTTCCGACGCAGAGTACGGGGACATTTGCTAGTTTTGGCGTTTCTTGTACCCCGGAAATAGCGACGGGTCTGAAAGCTAGAGGTCCACAGGTGAGTCGCGAAAATTCCCCTATAAGAAAGTCTGTGTTAGCTACTTTTTTTTCATTTGTTAAAAAATTTTCTTGGCTCGGAAATCATTGTTTCTTAAAAGTAAATTGCTGCCTTTTTGTTAATTTTTCTTTATCAATAAAGAAAGAAATCAAAATATTTTAAGAGTGTGCATCAACAGCAGAATGGTAAATAAGAGAACATAAGAAATTGAGCAATATCTTAAATTTAAAAATCTTCCATCATCCGGTGAAATTGAAGGGAAAATGACGAATTTTAGGTTTCATTCTGGAAATAAAAAAGTAAATAAAACTGTTATTTCTTGTTATTTTCTATTCTGTTTTCTTGGGCTCTAAAAACGATCTTTTGATGGAGGTGAAATACTTTTTATCAATTACACCTCGATTAAAAGATCATTATGATACGGACAAAGACGGAAACTACAGACTTCGTGTCTAAATGATGTTTAAGAAATGAACATATGTTGTTTCCACGCCTGCTGTAATACAGGACTGTTACAGCTTATTAATTTCAATTGATACCTATCGTTTAATCGTTAATGTGTTGCATGATAAAACACTACACGTCAAAAAAAATAATATGATCACATACAATGTTTTATATTTTTAAATAGCACTGCGTCTGATGATGTGTTTCTTCATGGAATTACCTTGCGCAGTTCAAAGAAAAATACATACGACTAATTTCAGAACTTCTTGCGGTTTAGGGTGAAATCTGTCTCTAATTGAAAGTCTGTTCCATTTTGTGGTTCCAAATGCACTAATTACTGACTTCTACCAAACTGTTTTTAACCACTTTTGACTAATTAATTTCTAGCCATACAGGTTGGCTAGCATCCTTATTGTAAGCAAAAAAAAGAGTTAAACATTTAGTAACAAAAACAATTTGAAATTAACATATCAAAAATCATAAAATATTATTTAAATGATTATCTTGTTTAACATTAAATGCATGTAAATTACTATGCCATAATAGCTACCAGTGGAAAAAAAAAATTTACAAGTCAAACTTCAAATGAATTAGCTAGATTGCTTGTTGCAACATAGAATTTTTGACACGAATATTGAAGTTATGAAAAATAATTCATATGTACAATTATAACAACAACATAACAAAATACTATTAAACAGAACTTGTAAATTAAGTTTAGGATTTAAACATTACACGGTGAATACAATTTTCAAGCACAATAGCAAGTACAAAAATATTCCAAACAATTCAATCCCGTTCACACTTCAAGAACAAACAGAATTAAACAGAATTCTAAACATTAATATATCTGTCTCGCGATGGGCAGCGAACAAATGTTTAACAAACAAAAACATTCGAAGATGGAGACGGATTTATTCTACAAACAAGAAAGCAAAATCGATTTGAATAAAAGGTCAGAAGAATTTTTCCCAGACAATGCACCTCGCAATAATGAGTTTCACTAATACAATCGGAAAAATCCGCGTAAGCTGCAATCCTTTCACTTCGGTATCTACTTTTTTAGTAATTAAAACTCGCTTTTGACAATAGCAGGTCCCAAATTTCCTCCTTCGGCAAACAATTGAATTGCAATGAATTAATCGCATTTTACCGAGCGGTTGGAAAAAGAAAGGCTTCCAAACACGGGATATTTGGCGTTAAATTAAAGCGAATTGTTGTTGCCAGTCGGCATTTCGAAAAAGAGAGAGGAATGAAGGGCGACTTGGAACAATGGGATTGAGGTTGGTAATTTGAGAAACTAATGGCAAGTCGATTCACTTAATGCAGAAAGGACGGAGAAAATAGGATACAGACGATTTTTGGTGAAGAATGGATTAGCGGGTAAGATAGCAATCGGAAATCATAAATTTTGTTATTGAGATAAAAATTGAAAGAATATCGAGTCAGAATATTTAATAGGAAAATAAATCCTTCCAGTTTCAGATTTGGAAATTATGGGAACATCTGGATTTCGTGAAGGGGGCGGGGGTCAAACCGACAGATATTTTCCCATCCGCCCGACTCAATACTCCCAATATGTCTAAACACATACGGAATATGCCCCCCCCCCCGATCAATATTAGTAATTACGACCCCCTAATGAAACAATTACCACCCTTATCAAAGCGCAATTAATACCCTCTAGGCATCAGCATCCCGAACAGTTAAACATGCTGTCTTTGGAATCAAGAATATTATATTAATTCCCACAAAGCAACAAGGTTTATCAAAAAATTTAACTTACGTGTCACAAAATATTGAATTACCGTTAGCTTAGTGATATTTCTCAAAAATCGTCAAGCAGCCTATATTTCGCCACATCTGTCGACAAAGTTGCGCCAAGTGTAGCAGACAGTAAGCAAGGAAAGGAAAGTTATTTTCATAGTATGTAGTTACACCCCCCCCCCTCTTCCATTGTAGCCATATTAGAATATCTACTCAAAATAACGGCCACCTACACCCGGAATGTTTCCATAAAGAAAGATACAGGAAATATTTTCTCCCAGTGAAAATAATACTATGAAAATCCTGATTTTCTAATAATGCAGGTTTTAATGAAATGGATTATAAAACATTACATCTCGTTTTAGTTTTTAGATACAGTTTTTAACTGAAATGCAGTGAAAACTTTTTTTTTTTACAGCATCGACATACTTATGCTCTGCAATCTTGAGCATATGAAGAACTTTTTCCTCCAGAGGTGAGTCAAAATAGATTGCATTCTACATCTAGAGATTAATTTAAACTATTTTCAAATATTATTGTTCTCATTCAGATATCACTATGGAATGTTGCAATGATCACACTTGTTTTAAAATAATCAAAATATTCAAATCTAAAATAATTCATCAAAATATTCTGCAAGGAATGGAGTTCTTCCAAGTAATGAAACAATCTTCCAGAGAGTTGCTTCATTACCTGCCTGGTTCCTTCTAATACCAAGGCTGTAGAACCTTTCTCCGTTTTAAAATAATCAAAATATTCAAATCTAAAATAATTCATCAAAATATTCTGCAAGGAATGGAGTTCTTCCAAGTAATGAAACAATCTTCCAGGGAGTTGCTTCATTACCTGCCTAGTTCCTTCTAATACCAAGGCTGTAGAACCTTTCTCCGTTTTAAAATAATCAAAATATTCAAATCTAAAATAATTCATCAAAATATTCTGCAAGGAATGGAGTTCTTCCAAGTAATGAAACAATCTTCCAGGGAGTTGCTTCATTACCTGCCTGGTTCCTTCTAATACCAAGGCTGTAGAACCTTTCTCCATTTTAAAATAATCAAAATATTCAAATCTAAAATAATTCATCAAAATATTCTGCAAGGAATGGAGTTCTTCCAAGTAATGAAACAATCTTCCAGAGAGTTGCTTCATTACCTGCCTGGTTCCTTCTAATACCAAGGCTGTAGAACCTTTCTCCGTTTTAAAATAATCAAAATATTCAAATCTAAAATAATTCATCAAAATATTCTGCAAGGAATGGAGTTCTTCCAAGTAATGAAACAATCTTCCAGGGAGTTGCTTCATTACCTGCCTAGTTCCTTCTAATACCAAGGCTGTAGAACCTTTCTCCGTTTTAAAATAATCAAAATATTCAAATCTAAAATAATTCATCAAAATATTCTGCAAGGAATGGAGTTCTTCCAAGTAATGAAACAATCTTCCAGAGAGTTGCTTCATTACCTGCCTGGTTCCTTCTAATACCAAGGCTGTAGAACCTTTCTCCGTTTTAAAATAATCAAAATATTCAAATCTAAAATAATTCATCAAAATATTCTGCAAGGAATGGAGTTCTTCCAAGTAATGAAACAATCTTCCAGGGAGTTGCTTCATTACCTGCCTGGTTCCTTCTAATACCAAGGCTGTAGAACCTTTCTCCATTTTAAAATAATCAAAATATTCAAATCTAAAATAATTCATCAAAATATTCTGCAAGGAATGGAGTTCTTCCAAGTAATGAAACAATCTTCCAGAGAGTTGCTTCATTACCTGCCTGGTTCCTTCTAATACCAAGGCTGTAGAACCTTTCTCCGTTTTAAAATAATCAAAATATTCAAATCTAAAATAATTCATCAAAATATAGCCCTGTTCTAATACGGCTATGACTGTGTAGTCATCGGCGTATTAGAACAGGACTGTTGTAACTGATTGTACAATTAGTTACAACACATAACAGTGGCCTGTCTAGAAGGAATGAATTAGATGCAAATGCGCCCATTAAATTTTCTTTTACTATAAATTTCTGTCATTTTAATGGGAACCAAATAATTAATCGTCAATCACAATTTACTTTATTTTATTTTCAAGTTCATTTAAATTTTTAGAGCGAGACCTATGGACCCTTTAGGAAAAATATTTTTCCAATTAATCTGGGAAAGCAATATTATTTATTTCGTTCATCCTTCAGCATAATAGAATAAGAGTTTGATCAGCATATTTACAATGCATGCGAGATATGATGAAATTCTTATTAGAAAATCCAGCGTTCTTTGAAAAAAAGGGAGAAATTAATAAAACTTAACTTGAATTGGCCTAAGAGCACTTTAAATATCATTACAAAATGATACGATCAATTAAACGTTAATTACTAATCAATGAATTTATATTATTTGTCAACGTCTTGTGACACAGAAATCTTAACTTCTCGTGTAAATATCGCCTTTTTCATAAGGTATCCCAAATTTCGTTCGAATGTCATCTAAAACTTTCTTGCGCCATTTTGCCAGGCTAACTGAAACTTGTATTTGCAACAATATAAATTCTTTTGACTGCTAAAAATAAACTCTCATCGCAAAGTAGACTGGTTAGGTAAACTTCATCATTAGAGCTCTCTAATCTATAAACTTGTTCAAAAGTGCTTTTAAATAAATTCTACAATTCTAAAAAAATAAAATAAATAAAAAATATATATATATATATATAAATAAATAACCAGTTACTATAAATTTAAATCACTGTGATCACGTAATTAACGATGTATTACAATAAAATACTTCGCACTTCTATTAACATTTTGCGGACACGCTACTGGATCAAAGATAAATGGAATAAATGCGTCACAATAAAGAATACAACCAAGAAAGGTCGCGGTGTTAACGAGCTTAACACAGAAGCAAACAGAGCGTTAACAAATACCTAGTGACAGTTGAACGTGAATATGCGTGATTATCATTGACAGGGCTTATAAAAAAAAAACTTCCTTTTCTCAAGGTTCCTTGGTAGACTGAATCAGACATGGGAAATGCTGTAATGAAATAAACGGACAAGGGGGTGTTCTCAAGAATTGTAAGCCGTTGCGCTCTAAGAAAGCATAAATTAGCTGCGATTCGTTCCCCATCAGGTGTTCGTGAACACATTCTACAACGGATATGGTAAAAACTCTCTCTCTCTACCACGAACCAAGAAAGAACAAGTGGGGATCGTTTTGTTTCAAAGACCCCAATGTCGACTGATTAAGTAAAAATCTCTACAAAAATATGGAGGAAGTGAAAATCAAATGAAAAATTAGCGCGTACAAAAGAAAAAAAAAATCATATATGAATATCCTGTCACCATTTTATGACCAGCTTCGAAGTTGTCGCTCACAAGAAAATGGCCGACCATGCTGCAAAACTCAGAAACTGTCGTCCTTATATTTTTACTCCCCTTTTTCTTTACAAGAGATATCTTCAGCTTAGTCTAGTTACATATGGCATTGGTACCAGTGGCGGTTCGTGTCTTCAAGAATGGGTGAAGCAGATTCAGTGGCGGGATTCCTCCTCCTCCTCGACAAGGAACATCATCAAAACACATCGCGCTACTGGCACAAGTGTTGTCAAATATTGTCCAAAACCAGCCAAATGAGCCTGAAAAATTCGCCAAATAATAATAACCCATTCCACCGATAACTTTAAGTGAAGACCTGACGAACCGCCACTGATCGGTACATATTTTGCTACATCAACACCACAAAAAAATCAGGTGCAAAGTGATAATGAAAGGCAGACTGTTCTTTTATTTGGCATTTTTAAATTTGCTTGGAGATCAGATGCTCGCATTTTTTCAGTGGGTATATCAAAATACTAAATAACTCATATTCCCAACAATGCATCAACACATCAGACTCAAATCCATAGATCAAATTCATACATTATCGCATGGTCAAGCACGAAATAATTGCCATACAGCGAAACGTAATCGTTATTTCATTGAAAATTAGTCCTACCACCACTCATTGATAAGGTAAGATTAGCTGTAACAGTCACGTGGCAGATGAAATCGATTATAGCACAAATCGCACTCCTGCTCTAATATTGAACAGATGGCTACCCTGGAAATAACGCAGATAATTGTTATGACCCAACGAGCTGAAGAGCGGCAAAAACATTTTGGAAAAATTATTAATTCGCTATGGCATCACCGAACTCGTTTGAGAGCTAACAGAAAATACTCCCCACAAATCTTTTCGCAACTACATCACAGAGAAATAAAAATAATTAATTCAGTATGGAATACATTACACAAATTCGATAAGTATACAATGTTTTGATGCCCATATTTCTGAGTTTATAAATAAAATCCTGCTACGATGGTTACTTTTAATGAAATAAAAACATATATTACTTTTATTTTAATTTCATATATATATATATATATATATATATATATATATATATATATATATATATATATATAAAAGAGAAAAATTCTACAAAGAAATCTCAAAAAAGGGGGAGGTGGTGGAGAAAAGCCAACAGGGAAATTTGAAAAGGCCTAGGGGGGTGGTGACCCCTAGTTCCCCGGTTAGAAGTCGACTTTTATTCCATAGGAAACACTCCCGGAGCCGAAAAATACCTGAGGCCAATCTCCGTACAAACGTCAAAGCAAAAGACGCACAAAACAGTCCGAACAAGGAACAAATGGACTCCATTACGAAGTGTAAAAGCAAGGGTATACATACAAAGTCAGAATTCAGAGTGACAACACACAAGAAAAGTAAAACGGCCAACTGAAATCCCTCAGTCAAAAGAGAGAAGGGAGTAGAGTGTATAGGACTAACACCATCGTTGCCATTTATAACCCAAAACTAAACGTTTGCCAAAATCATTTTCAAATGCGTTGACTGTTTTATTATGATAGGTATTATAAATATGTCTGAGGAATCCAAGGGGATAGTCTTGTTTGATAGCCTCCTTGATAAATATAACATCACTTTTTATACGGTCTTTTTTATAAGTATGCAAGCGGGCGTTCCGTATAAAGTGATTCATTACGATATTACGAAAAACTTTCTGACTTAAATTAGACCTCCAATTGATAATATAATTCACTTTAATCTATATATATATATATATATATATATATATATATATATATAAATCTAATATATATATATATATATATATATATATATATATATATATATATATATATATATATATACATACATACTTGGGGGCTCTGCCCTACGCTCGCTCAGCTCGCGCATCCCCCTTCGGGAGCTTCGCCTCCTACTCGCTGCGCTCGCTTCATATCTATCTATCCTAAAAATTCTACTTTCAAAAATCTCTTTTCTATCCTTGCCTATTTTCGGCAGGAGGGAAAACCAGGGATTTTTCTTGGCCCAGGGAATCCAAAAACGGAATTCCTTGATCATGAGATCGTTTCGCTAGCTATTTCATATGCCAATCTAAAGTTTAAATCGATAAACGGTTTATTTCATCGTGTTACCCTATTATTTCTCTTTAAATGTACCAAATTTCATATTTTTCGTATGCTCTAGTTTTTAAGGTACGAGACAGAGAAATCGCTAGACGTGCCGATACGAAAAAAAAAGTTCACTTCAGAAGTGCATAAAGTAAAATATCTCAAAAACTACATCGAAATAAAAAAAAAAGGGGGGCTCCGTCCTGCAAAAATTCACCCATGTAGGTACCTGTCTGCAAAAATTCGTGGTCTTGCTATTGTTAGTCTATCAGGGACGCGAACTTGCAGCTCAAATATTTTGTCTTTGACATTAAATATTTCTTAAACTACAATATATATCAAAAAACGGTTTATTTCAACGTCTTCCCCAAAGCTTTTTTCTACAAGTGTACCAAATTTTATATTTTTATATGCAATAGTTTTTGCGGTACGAAGCAAATAATCTCGAGAAACGAGAAATTTGTCACACAGCGGCGACGACAGCTACTTTTTACTAATATAAATTATATTGTGTTAATGTTGTGTAACTGTTGTTTTACTAATATAGATTATGTTGTGTATACTGTTTTTAATGTTGTGTAACTTGGACCTGGTTGATTTATATTTAACTCTTATCTAATTATGATCTTTCTTGATTAGCATTTTTGATTTCATGGTCTATAGTGCAGTTTTTGTTCAATGACACATCTATATAAATAAAATCGAAAATTTGTCTGTTTATATGTGTGAGTGTCTGTTTGTTTCATCATCACGAGAGAACAGCTGCTCCAATTTGATGAACTTTGACATTGATGACTAGACTTGAAATAGCCCCATTAAAATGTTGTCAATGTTTCAAATTTCTAGGACCAGGGTTATTGAGATAAAGGCTGCCCACAAAATTTCATGAAATTCGGTGCAGCTGTTCTTTCGTGATGATGAGACAGACAGAGATTGATTTTCATTTTATTTATATAGATTTTCCTTCGTAAAACGACTCAAAGTGATCTCATTAAAGTCTATTTTGATATTCTCTTCCTCCAAGTGACCGGAGAATAATGGCAGAAGAGTCAAGTGTCAGTTAGGCCTAACTGTATGCTTACGGAGAATCCTCAATAACCATAAAGAACTTTTACTCTAGTTTAAGATTTAATTAATCAGCTGAAAGTTATTAAATAAGACAAAATATTGTGGAATAAAGTATCATTGTTGCAAAAAGTATTTTAAAATAACGCAATTTTATTCTTTATTAAAAACGAATAGCATGAATTTGTCAAAATCGCCGAACATGTGCATATGTTTGTTGCCATTAGGCAAATAATAACAACACGTGTAAATTACTCACACTCGAAATTATGTTGTTCGATATACAACTTGGCTGCACCTGAAGGCCGCAAGATCCCCATCCCTGTTTTAAACCGATAAAAAATACTAAATTTTGATAGGAATGGGCAAAATTATTTTCAGAGGGGATATATTCGGATGTTTTACAAGTTATTTTTGTTATAAAAAGCTAAGGTTTCGAGAACAAGTAGTTGGAGAGACAACCGTGTCAAAATAAAACACGACAGTGAATGGCCTCGTACTGATGGCATATTGTATGCCACCAGTTTAAACGCCGGACAAGTAGCAATGTGTAGATAGAAGAATATATACATATCAATAGAAGGTATTGCACATACAACGGAAACCACAATTTAAGTATCGAAACACTCTTCATACCAAACATTTCATAACAGAAAGGGAAGTCCGATACCAGAGAATTGTTTACAACATTCCAAACAAGAATATGCCCAGAGCACAAAAAAGCAAAGCAAGAAGTCATTAGTCCCCAGTAAACCGCTAATCTCTGTCTCAAACAGGATACCTAACATCGCCACAGAACCTGACTGATAGACATCTGTTCACCGCAAGGTGATGGCCAATAGGTTATTGTCAGCTTTGAGTTTTCCTGGAACAATGTAAATGTGTTTCATTCAAGAGTTCAACCACTGAAACAGGTAATCACTAAATAGAAACTAACAATAAGTCGGTTGTCTGTTTTTATAAGGACAATAAAATTAAGAATGGATGTCAAGGGGGGAAAGCTGATGTTTGTTGCAGAATGACATGTGAGTCTGGATCAAAGAGCTTGGATAGTCTGGATTGCACTGCAAAATATAGGCGGAGCAAGGGGAGGCCTATCAGAGATGGATAATTTGTGGTCCGAACTAGGCCACTCAAAATAGACCTGCTATTAGGCATTTTTCTTGCTAACTAAGTGGCACCTGCCATGTGACTGACCCCCCCCCCCCCCCAACACACACACACACACACAAGATATTGTGGAAAGAATGACTGGTTAGACAATGGTTTAGTGGCAAGGAGGTTTAAATAACAAGTGGCTAAGGACAAAAAAGCTCATAATGTAAAAACTTAAAAAAATTATATCCACTAAAAATAGGGAATTTTCCAGACAAAATGACTCTTCTGTGAAGCAATTGGACAGGGTTCTTTTTCTTTTTCAAATTTTGGGACATATATTTTGGTGGAATGATTTTTCCCCCTTTTCAAAATTTAGGAAAATGAACATTAAATAGAAATACTTGTATTTAGCGATTCTGTCATGTTCAGAGAAAATTATCTACACATTTAGGTAAATTTAGTAATTGGTCGTTGAACTAATTGGTTCTAACGCTAGCGCATTCACTAGCTTTAGATTTAATGAGTTTATTGAAATCTGAGAAAATCTTTAATGTTATGCAGATGTATTTATTATCGTTTAGTCCCCCCCCCCTTTGATATGTTTGTTTATTTGCTATTTTTAGGATGTGGAAATATTATAACATTTTTGCATGAAATATATGCCAAGTTTGACATATATTTAATAATATTGTAAATAATTATTTTGGCACATTATATATAATAAATAAAATCGACAGTTTTATTACTTCAAAATGCATATAAAGTGTTGACTTGAAATTTTATAAATTTTAATTTTACAAGTGACTCTCTAAGGGAAGCTCTTTAGTTACTTTTATTTAAAAGTTCCCACAATTATCAAAATATCTTTGATGATATAAATTTGTTTTGAGAGGCCTTAAAAGTACTTAATTGTTTGAGTTTTTAATTTTAAGATGACAAAAAATATTTTTATTACAAGATGATGAGAATTTGTTTTCTCATAATCATTTGATATTGATAGTGTAAACATTACATCATTTGTGTTTGTTTCTTTCCTTCCAAGTTTTATAAATGCATTGATTCAATCCGAAGTACGATCAATCAATGTATATTTGAAGCAATCCCGATCTTTCGCCGGGTCGTATTGGGGTATAATCATAATTTAAAGGATATCAATTTTCTCAAAAACTAGAGCCAATTTAGCAAAACCAGAATCATTTTTTTAATTCAGCACCCCCAAAATACTCTAAAATCATTCAAACATCTTTGGAACCAAATAAGAGGGGGGGGGGATGTAATTCCGCGACTTCAAATGGGTAATGGTTCCGCGACTCCATAGTTTCGTATAAATTTTCATATTGGGGTTCCACCATCAAATCAAATTTCCCAAGGGGTTGAACACTAATAAAAACTTCGAGAAGCGCTAGTCGAGTTAAAATAAAGAATAAATTGCATACGATTTTTATTTTACCCAGACCATACGACTTATCCGAGGTCATGGGCCATATGGTAGCTGTTTAGACGGCCAGGTGAGCCATCCAATTTAGACTGGAACCCGGCGGGGTGACAACCACAGAGGCCGTACCCTCCTTTCCCTGACTCATCACCTCTCAGAAGGACTTTCGGACCTACAGATCTATCATGCCCATAATCCGGGTAGGCACGGGAATAGTTTGGATCGGCGTCAAAGATCGAACTCGGGATCTCTGAGTGCGAATCTCTTGCTCTTGGCGTAATCACTAGGATATCCCTACACCCTTTGAAACCTTCTTTAAATTCCTACTTTCTCTAAATAACAAATAACACATCTTTTACCCAATTAATATGCATAAGAACGACACTAAAAGTAAGTCAGTAACAGTCAAAAACAAATCCCACGTGCTACTGCAGCAGAATTTTCCATCACAGTTTCCCTACCGCAACAGCGCCATCTACCCAGTTTCGGAAATTAACATTAGTGAGTTTTACTTTTCGGAGCTGCCGCTTGTGTTTAAATATACTTAAACATATTATTTTTAAGCCTCCTTGTTTGGTGGTTAGACCCATACATAGTAATCTCTTTATTCACTGTTTAAGTCAGCCACCACTCCGCAGCAAATAATAAATCAAGGCTGGGTAACCAATTTGTTTTAGGAATAACACACACGTGTTTTCTTATCCTTAGTAATGAAATAACCATAAATTGGTGTCTATGGTAGACCAAAGACACAGGAAACCAATTTACTCAAACAGTCCAGAAAGGTACAAAGTCACTAGGAATTGTCAATCAGAACTTCAGCATAAACAACTTATCAGAAACAGATATTTTGACACAGACAAAAATTTTATCTAGAATTTTCTTGGCTTTTTCCCTTTGAGAGAATTACTTCCTATTTCATGGATCAATGGAAAGGTTATCAACGAGAAGCTACAGTAAAACCCCATATTTGGTTATATTTGATGGTTTATACTAAGCATTGGACAATATATAAATTCATTGGTTCCTATGAAATTCTCAAATACCGATGTAACCTATTTTAAGCGTTCTTATTCATAAAAAAGAACTTAAAAGCATCTTCTTTGTTATTTACTTTTCAATACTTTTAATATTTACCAGAATTTGAAGGGAAAATTTATTTTTGTTAGTTTAGTTTATTGTCAGCAGTATTAATATTAAAATGCAAGAATATATCACTTAGAAATTCTCTAAAGGACATTCACTATAAAGTTATTTTTAAAAAAATCACATAAATTGTGATAAAATGGAAATTATTGAAGACTTAATGAGAACAAATTAAAATGTAATCAAAATTATCAAAATTATATATATAATACGCCTCTAGTTTGTTTCATTTACTAAAATATACCAAGCTCAACCCGAAAAATCAAGAAAATTACAATAACTTATCTACTGTTAAATTATACATGAAATCCTATCCACACGGAAATTCCAAAGATGCACATTCCATTGTTCAGTTGCTCGGTTTAAAAACTAGTTCCAAACATCACTATGGAAATTTATGTTCATCAATTACCACAACATTAATCAAACTCCACATCATTTGCACATCCACATCACTTGCTATGAAATTGATATCAGTCATCACATGCCTTGAGTATAAAAACATTTTCTTTCAATATATCTTAAAAAAAATTTGATATGGACAACACATGACTTTCCTTATATAATGCAATGAATTTACTACTTTTACAGTGAAAAAAAAATTAGGTTTTTCTTATAGTAGAAACTTATATTCTTTCCAAGATATTGAATTTTCGTCAATTAGTCGTCATTTTCATTGATTTAGCGTCATTTTTATTCATTTGACGAGATTTTCGTTAACTTGGCAACATTTTAAAAAGTCGCCAAGTTGGCGACATTCCGCCAAATTCTCGCCAAGTGTTATGGACGGAGAAATAAGTTACTTTTACAGCATATAAATGATTGTTGGTTTTCATATACAAAAGTATTGCTCAAAGTATCTTTTCTCATGAATGGAACGAGCAAGATCCACGAGAATGATGTCACCCAATTTATCGCATGATATTACATATGAAAAGTGAACATGTTTCTCAACAGTTAATATATTTTATTTAATTTATGGGATTTTTTGATAAATTTATTTTTAAAATGTGCAATATCTCAAGAACGGTTCGTGCTAGCGTTCCAAAGTTTGGCAATCGTTTTCTAAGAAAAAATTTCATAAAAAATGTCTATTGGCGTAACTGTATTAAAGGCTTTGATTTTTTCAAAATTTCACTCGAAAATTTAGGGGAGTTCTGAGCATTCGATTACGTTTAAAAACAACAGGCTTCCAGTATTCACGAATTGTGATTTTTGTACCAAATTTCATTCGAATCGCTCCATTCGTTCATCAGATATTGCCTCCACAGACTCACTGACACACACACAGACATCACCTTAAAATGTTTGATTCGTGATCAAGGATGCTTGAAACGTGCTCTCCAGTCGAAAACTCGAATTCGAATTTTCGACCCCGTCACAATACTTTCCTTATACATGGTATGTATATAAGGAAAGTAATATATATATATATATATATGGTCCGAAACAAAATTCAATCAATTTGATAACGCCATTCATAACTCAATCGTGGTTGCAATCATTTATTACACCTATATCCATAAATTACGTAAGTCTGCGTCCCACTGCATTATTCCGCCATTTTTCAGTCATCTCGAACAATACAATACCTGCTGCTAATACCACAGTTCGGCATAATAAAGAAATTTACTCCAATCCACACCATG
The DNA here is from genome assembly GCA_951213105.1 of Amaurobius ferox. Taxonomy (NCBI): domain Eukaryota; kingdom Metazoa; phylum Arthropoda; class Arachnida; order Araneae; family Amaurobiidae; genus Amaurobius; species Amaurobius ferox. The sequence goes on along the minus strand of OX578140.1, from coordinate 83,044,019 downwards.
CATGGCAATCAAGAGTCAACATGCCATTTGTGGGGGTGGTTGGTTTACCACTATCACCAAAAGAAATTTGCCGCCACCAGGTTAGATTTACTTCCGCTCTCCACAGACCACTTAGAAAAGTGGCGCAATTTGGAGGTTTCGGGGGTCAAAATCGTGACTCCACCCCGGGAAGGACATTAAACTTCAGCAACAATGCTCATTATATCTTACCCATTCTTCACGTTCAAACCTACACACAGAGAAAGGAATGGCAATTGGTATTGTTCAAATGCAATAATAAAACACAAAGTAGATGGACAGGTGCATATTAGCATGTGAAGCAGCGAGATGAACCGCCAACCCAGGACATAACTAAGATTTACAACGTGGCCAACACAGCAAAGAAAATTACTGATAATTTTATACACTGTAAAGACAATTGATCAAAAAACTCAGACAATGTTTTGTATATCTCCTTTTTTTTTTTTTGACAACTCTACAGTACAAATAATCCAGTATTTTAGGCAAAATCTTGATTTAGAAATTCTATAAATTGCCATTAAAAATGATGAAGATGGACATGAGCATTATTATGGTTAAATGATAGCTGTAGTATAAGTTAGCTATAATATAGTTAATAGTCATGGTTTAAATTATAAGTTATAATATAGCTATTAGTTACAGCCAGGGTTGTTATGATTTTGCCCAACCCGAAAAACACGTGTGGGTTTTTCAAAAAAACCCACGTGAAAAAATCCAAGTGGGCAATTGAACTTAAAATTGCATTTACTGACAATTAACAATAAAAAGTTAATAAACTCTCTATACAAAATAACATATTTCATAACATTGTTTTTAATAACATTTCTTTTTCTTTTATTATTCTTAACGAACTTTAAAATTTTTGTAACTTCACTTTTCAAAATACATTTATAAATTTAAATGTATAATTATATAATAATTAAATGCATTTTTAAAATTTTTTTAGGACATATTTTTATTTAGAATGTTGTATTTTTTATGTGCATTATCCATTATACCATGTAATTTGAAGTAAATGCATTAGTCATACTCATATTGCTCAGCATTTAACAGTACTGCTCTGCTCAATTGTTTAAAAGTTCTGATTAAAAAAATTGTTCAATGTTAGTTTTGAAAATTTGCTAAAATAAAAGTTTCCTCTGAAAACCCCCGAAAAAACACCCAAAACCCTGAAAAAAAACCCCAAACCCATGGGGTTTTTCATGAAAAAACCCGGGGTTTTGACAACCCTGGTTACAGCTTAAGTTATACTGTAGCCACTAGCCAGCTGACTAATTACTTTTGGCTAGTAAATTTCTCTGTACTAGCAGCCATAGTGATGTCAAAGGGCAGTCAATAAATATGTAGAACCTGGTAAAATGAGTAGAAAATAGAATAAACGTACTGCTCAAATTTTTTTTTATGTTGATATTTATAGAATATAAATACAAAATTATGAAATTATATAATATTACGCAAAATTATTCTATATTAAATAGTCCTTTATTACATTTAGTGAGTATAACTTAAAAAATTATATTGCTGCATTTATAGTAACTTGTGCTAAGTCATTGGCAAGTAATTTGTCAAAAGTGGTTAATTAAAAATATTTAGTTTACTAGCCAGTGGCTACTAAACTCAAACCATAATTTAAGTTATACTTTTAAGTGTAATATTACAAGATTTTAATTGAATCTACACGTTATTTTAGACATATACTGTTTCTGTATAAAAGTCTTATATGCATAAATATTCTTATAAATTCGATAATACATTTTAACAGTAAAAATATAATGCTGATGACTCGAATATTACCATCGAATACATCAGCTGTATAATAGAAATCTTATGGAAAATTTAAGAAGAGGTCTATTCAGAGAATAAATCCTACAAATGGAAAGACTTTTTACTCTTTTGTAAATCAGAAGTGTACATCTCAAACTGCAATGTAAAAAAAAAAAAGAAATGTGGTTTTCTTCCATCTGATTGGTTTAGAGATTGTCCAAACCAATCTATTAATTGAATAAACTCGAATTCCTAAATTAATAAATTCAACAAAATATTGATAAAAGTTCTACAACTGATTCGTTTTGAAACCCATGATATAGATGGAAAGCTTAAAGTTTTGCGACAGAAATGAGGATAAAAATAAATGAGTAGGTTGGTACTTTCTACATATCTTTCTGTTGTTGGTTGAATAACCTAAAATTTCAGCTTAAAGGCAAACGGATGTGGTTTACCGTAACACAGACATACGTACATAATAAATACATAATTGCAGACCTACTGCAGCTGTATACATTACTTACGTATCCACGAACTCATTTAAGAATTTTTACAAAACTTTCGGGGTCTTAGTTATTTTTGAAATCATTTTTCAGAACAAATTCCGGGGTACTATTAAAGCCCAGCAGTTATGTTGGTAAAACAGAATAGTCAATCCTCCTATATAACGCGATTAATCCGTACCGCGTTATAAGGAAATCGCGTTATAAGAACTCAGAATTAGTACAAAACAGAACATTCGTACTGCGTTATATGGAAACCGCAATGCTGTATATTTCTGCATTTAGAGGGGATTTATTTCCCTGATAACTGAAATTGAAAAATGGTGACGTATGTGAATGAAAAAACAGGGGAAATTCCCATTAATTTCAACAGTAAAAGTGTAATAGAGAAAACCATGTTATAGGGAGACTGCTTCAGCTAATTGAGTTGTATTATAAAGGAACCGCGCTATAAGACTACAGCGTTATATGGAAACCGCATTATTGGAGAGCTGTCGCAATTTTTGATCCGTGTTATGGGAGGGCTGTCGCAATTTTTGATCCGCGTTATTGGAGGACTGTCGCAATTTTTGATCCGCGTTATTGGAGGGCTGTCGCAATTTTTGATCCGCGTTATTGGAGGGCTGTCACAATTTTTGATCCGCGTTATGGGAGGGCTGTCACAATTTTTGATCCGCGTTATGGGAGGGCTGTCGCAATTTTTGATCCGCGTTATTGGAGGGATGTCGCAATTTTTGATCCGCGTTATTGGAGAGCTGTCGCAATTTTTGATCCGCGTTATTGGAGGGCTGTCACAATTTTTGATCCGCGTTATTGGAGGGCTGTCACAATTTTTGATCCGCGTTATTGGAGGGCTGTCACAATTTTTGATCCGCGTTATGGGAGGGCTGTCGCAATTTTTGATCCGCGTTATTGGAGGGCTGTCGCAATTTTTGATCCGCGTTATGAGAGTACAGGAGGGAGAGTACAGGAGATTATAGGAGGGTTGACTGTAATCCAAAACTTAATGATATGTTCAGGTATAAAAATACCCTAGAGAAAATAAAACATCATACGTATAGTAATTTTATTATCAATCAATAAAAGCCTTTTAATATTGTCATTAATGTATTACAACATGTTATTAATTGTTAAAACATGGTAGTGATACTAATACATTTTTCAATTAAGGGATGCATATTTGATACTTAACGTATATTTATGTAAAAAATAACACACGTTTGTCCTAAAATATGAATTATTTCGATGTAGAATTAACAAAGGAGATCTAGCTCTCTTCTAAGATGTGGTTAAAAGCTTGTTCTCCGAATTCTAGGCCTTCCAATTAACGGAGTTCCCAGGCAGCCTTTATACTGGAATCTAAAGGGCGGTTGGGAAATAGTGAAAAAAGATACTTTACAGAAAAGAAATTTCAAAAAACGGGCGTTGCTCTTCGATCCTGATTTTGACGAATCGCAATCAAGATCTGTCGAGTCGCAGAATTTGGAATAAGAGGTAAAATTCCTGGAGAAGAAAAGGAGAAGCTTTAAGTGGGAGATGTCTAGCTGTGCTCCGTGGAGCACTGGCCTTCAATCAGTGAAAGATTGCGTTATAAAAAAAACGCTGGGATTGAGGGCTCATCGGGCTCGGCCAATCAGAAGACAGAGATTCATTTCTGTACTGCAAGTATACTAAATTCTGGTCAGTAATTTTTCAGTCGTTTAATTTTGACACAAATTGAGAGTAAGTTTCTGCTATCAGAGCAAAAAAAATCTCATGTGGGTAGCACATGACTTTCTCTGCACAAAATAACACGAAAATAACACTGTATGGTTTTACTTAAATTTTCGGTTCATTTGGTGCTTGGACGTACTAGACATATTTTCAAAGTTACCAAAAAAAAAAAAAAAAAAAAAAAATTGAAATATTTTGAGAACGATTTGACCTAGTGTAATGGGGTTGGTCTTATTATTTTTATCGTCAAAAGTCCCGTATAAAACATGCATTTAATTGATACATTTCAGCATATGTAGTTTTTTTTTTTAGATGTTAACGATGTTTTTGCAGTCATTTCGCAAAAAAAAAAAGGTTATTTTTCTCATAATCGTATCAAAATCTAATCAGCACCAAGGTAACCCTCAGGAGACTTACCTACCAAATTTTGTGAAATTCAGTTGAATCATTTTTGAGTTAAGAGTGGATGTAAACATTGCACATACAGATACACAAATAGACAAACACAGACAGACATCAAGCTAAAAATGGGGTTTTCGAGTTCTAGAGTACCTAGGGATTCGTCGAAAACTCGCGTTCCGATTTTCGACACGATTATAACGCTTTCCATATACAGGGCGCGCTGATATAACGCTTTCCATATACATTGCCATATACAGGGTATCCCAAAAAGATTGTAACGCGCTTTAATTCTTTACCTGTTGGAAATAAGTGGACAATGTACATTGCAAATATGTTGAAAGTAAGGTAGGAAATAAGGCTACGTTAATGAAATAGTCTCCCATTAATTTTCAAAAAGTTACACTTTTTAAATTTTTATACGATCCCCTTAGACAATTATGTCAATCAGAAAAATTTTATTTTTAATGCAACAAGATCATTAAAAAAAAAACGCATATCTGTATCTTTAGAATTGAGAGAGCTATATTTAATTGAAAGTTGAATATTGTGAATGGGGACCATATATCAATATAGAAATGTAAATTTGTGACATGTCACAAAAAAGATAAAACTGGATGATAATACATAGGATACCCAACCGCGTAGTGAATACCACTGCTTTGTATGATCTCTCTGTGTGTAATGCTTTATTTAGATGCATTTGTGATAATTGGCGTATTTTAGATGCATTTGTGATAATTGTGCACATTGGCTATTTTTGATCTAAACAATTTCCATCGTCAATTTGTTTACGATCCCTATTTTCACTGATGAAACAGCCTTTAACATGGTACGGAAAAGTTGCATAAGTCAGACTTTTTCCTTTATCATAATTCAGTTGATTTTAAAGATACAGATATGCGTGATTTTTTAATGATCTTGTTGCATTAAAAATAAAAAAATTCTGATTGACCCAATTTGTCTAAAGGGGTCGTATAAAAATTTAAAAAGTGTAACGTTTTGAGAATTAATGGGAGGACTATTTAATTAACGTAGTCTTATTTCCTACCTTACTTTCAACATTTTTGCAGTTTACATTGCCCACTTATCTCCAACAGGTAAAAAATTAAAGTGTGTTTCAATCTTTTTGAGACACCCTGTATATGTACTGTAGGGAAAGTAAAAAGTCACATACTACAGTAGCATTAGGCTACGAAAATTGCAAGCTTAAATTTTTACAAATAATACATTTTCTTTATTTAAGTGTTTAGCAATACTGCTTTTAACATCAAAAAGAATTGAGAAGTCACATACAATGACAAATAGTATAAAAATCGAAATACATCTCTTTTCTGTATCCAATGGTCAAAGGATATGCTTAATAAGTGTAAATAAGAGCTTTGCAATTCGTCTCATTTTCTGTTTAATAATATAATAATATGTTAATACAGAAGTAACACACACACACCTTTCTGGTAGGTCGGACAGTCTGGGTCTCAACAACAACACACACACATACAAATGAACTGTACACATGATTTGGAGAAACAACAAAAAAAGAACTCCATTCGCAATAAAGTTACAAAAAGTGCATTATACAATTCTAAGATGACTAAAAACTAGAAAAATATTATGTTTCATCAGGAAAGCAGGAGACAAAATCTATAAAATCTCCTGTCTGAATCAGTAGAATCCATTAGTTTGTGCAGTATATTTCCGCCTCTCGGTGGCTTCAGGGGAGATTCATCATGCAACAGATATACTTGGAGACAACAGTGCGGACCTGGCCTACCTCTCGGTTTACAGGTTTAGTTCCGCACCCCTGAGAACTTACGGACCCACATGTTTAGCGTGATCGTACTCCGCGTGAACACGGCGGCAGTTTTTTGCAACAGATATACTATATGGCCACTCTGCCAAGAGAATGCTATTAATGGAAAATTTTCTAACGGAACTTGACTTTGATTCCCACCATTGTAGACAGGGCATATAACTAATCTTACTTTCTATATTTCTGCTACTTTCCAAAGTACCAAAACCTTTGAACATATTTCTCCTTTCAAAAGATATCATTTATTTCAAAGAAGTATATAATCAAAGATTTGCAATAAATTCTTTGCAATAAATCTTCGTCTTCTTTGCAATAAATCTTTGATTATATGCAACAATAGCAGTGTGTCCAAGGGAATGAAAATGCATTCTTGGCAGTGTGTTCAAGGGGAATGAAAATGCATTCTCCGCAGTGTGTCCAAGGGCATGAAAATGCATTCTTGGCAGTGTGTTCAAGGGGAATGAAAATGCATTCTCCGCAGTGTGTCCAAGGGCATGAAAATGCATTCTTGGCAGTGTGTTCAAGGGGAATGAAAATGCATTCTCCGCAGTGTGTCCAAGGGGATACATTTCCATCCCCTTGGACACAGTGTCAATAGAGCATGGGCATAAGCGTAAATAAATAACTTGAGTAGCAGAATGCGCAAAAACGTAAGAGCAAAAGGGCATTATTTTTACCATAGTGAGTAATGGTAAACTGATGATGATGGGAAATAAAAATTAAAACTAGACCCATTAAACATCGAAATTTATCTTTGTGCTGAAAATAAGTTATTTAGAAAACTTGAGTAACAATATATATTTAAAAATGGCATTTGCTAAAGTGTACTTTAAGTGATTTTAAGTAAATGTACAGTACTACTCATTTTCACCGTAGTCACTAGCTAGCGTTCTGGAGATGTATACATTTACTAGCAAATTCTGCAGTGTATATACGAGCGAAATCGAAAGGTACATTTTTTCCTTCTTAAACTCGTGTATATGTTACCGGCAATGTATGAAATGCCGGCATTCTATAGAATACCTAGGCATTTTATAGACTAATTGCCGTTTTTAGGCAAAGTATGAAATATGAGAATAATTATATACTTTCCCTAGGCATTGTATATAATACCTAGGCATTCTATAGAATGACAAATGCTATTTAGGCAGAGTATGAAATAAGGAATGAATCGGAGATATATTTCATACTTTGCCGGTTTGTCATTCTATAGAATGCCTAGAAAATGTGTGAAATGTTAATCGTGTCATAGATTGCCGACCAGTTTTCGGTATTCTATAAAATGCCTAGGTATTCTATAGAATTCTGGCTTTCATACACTGCCGGTCATGTTACCGGCAATGTATGAAATGCCGGCATTCTATAGAATACCTAGGCATTTTATAGAATACCGGCCTTTTTTAGACAACGTATGAAATATGAGAATTATTATATACTTTCCCTAGTCCTTGTATATAATACCTAGGCATTCTATAGAATGACAAATGCTATTTAGGCAAAATATGAAAGGAATGAATCAGAGATGTATTTCATACTTTGTCGGTTTGCCATTTGGCATTCTATAGAATGCCTAGGAAATCTGTGAAATGTTAATCGTTTCATAGATTGCCGATTAGTTTTCGGTATTCTATATAATGCCGGCTTTCATACATTGCCGGTAATATATATATAGATATGTAATATTTGGCTTGAATAGTCTAAGGAAGATACAATTTAAGTTATAAAAATCTACTTTATTCGATGCCACTAGGAATAAATATAATTACATATTCTGGACGACTTCTGACCGTCGACCAGCTCTCACCAAATCTGTGTGCCGTCTGCGTAGTTCTTCACAAGTGCGAAATACATTTTCATCAGAGGTGGAGGGAGCATATGAGGCATGTGACTGCTATCTTAGCGGTTTAGGCTTTAAAAATGTGATTGGGAATGCAATTTCAATGAGAATGTTTGCATATGGTTAAGTTTAGTGACCATATATGGTATGATCGAGGAAGTGTCTGCAGACTTGTTGATATTAGTGGCGTGGGATAGAATTTAATGTAGTTGCAATATGTGCTGGACATGAGATAGGATTTTGGAATAATAAGATAACTGTGAAAGAAAAGGGCGCGTTATTGGGAAAGGCTTACAATTTATGTATCATATATTTTATTGAAAGTGAATCATTTATTTTCCGGTAAATTAAAAATATCTATGAAAAAAAGATAAATTTAAAATATCTTACTAAAATTAGAGGCTAAACGATTGTAAATTTCTAAAGAAACCATTATAATACAGAAATAGTGAAAATTTCCATACTGCTAACGAGTATTTTGCGACGGCAAAATACTCGTGCACCCCCTTGAACACGTAAGGGCAAAATTTTCTCTGCGACGTCATGTGCCCATGCTCTATGGGGATGACCTGGAGGGCTTCCTAAGCAAACTCGATATCCAGGCTATTTCTATTTTCATAAGTAAAGACTGGTAACTAACCACTGCCCTTTCTATATTTCTGCAACGTTTTTCCGCGCTTCAAAATCCTTCACCACTATTCCCTTCTAAATAACCATTTTTTGCGAGGAAGCAAATAATCGAAGGTACAATCACCAACTCCATTTTAATAATGCATTAAGTTTTCCGGCCCTCAATCTATCAAACCTCTTTTTTGCATATTCCATTGCCCGACGGCATCTTCCATGTTTGCCTAGCAAGAATCCACGCGTGAAAGCACGCAAACAAAAGGCGTAGAGTACGCGGCCAAACGTAAACGGTTACATTGTGTTGATTTCAATCTCCGAAACGGCTGACTAATAGGTTTCTCGTAGTAAGGAGATTTGACTGCCATCCGGGTCATTAAACAACTGGGTTAAGGACTATCCCAAAAGTGAAAAGAACACTAGTGCAAATCGACCATCTATAACATTTTTGCTAATCGGGCTTGTTCGACTCACTTCTCGCCTGTTGTTGGGCCGTCTGCTTGATATGGCCCGCTGGAGAAGTATTGTGGTTGCATTATGTTTGCTTTTCATCTTGCTGAGGGTGGTTTCTTTTTAACACAGAGCTACGGCGCGTGGTTCCTCAAATAGACAGCACGTTTACAATTATTTAAAAAGGAGGTATTGTCTTGTACTTTACATAAGCGTGAACGTAAGAAAACAGTTCAAATTATTTAGACGCTAAATTTGGCTTCGTTTCTCAGAGGCCTGAGTCTTAAACGTTTTCAGTATGAGCTATTTTAAAAATTAATCTAAATAATTAAAATAAGTACATATTCGGATAACTAGCCAACTGATTTATAAATAAATTTGCTGTATCAACATAGGTGTAGCCTGAATGTCAAAAGGAGGGATTATATTTTTTGACTGGGCAGCGAACGAGCCCTATAGAGAACTTATGTAATTTTTATACAAGGGGGTGAGGGGGGATTTTTCCATCTACGAAACTGCGTACCTAAAGTTTATCTATCAATTAACCTTTATTTTACGAAACATAACATTACGAATTCCTTAAACGTGTACTTTGTTTTCCCACTTATTTTGGGTTGCTGGTTTCTCTAGCTGATCTTGGCTCCGCAAGTTCCTGGACCAATTTAGGTTGAAAATATTTCAAGATAATTTTAGTTTTCTCTTTAAGATTATGATACAATTAACCCAAGTTAATTTTATCTCAAGTTTACTCAACATAAAAGATGAAATTAATTACTGAACAGAAACTAAAACATATTAATATGTTTATCCTTTTCCTCTTGCGACATGTTGAATTCTAAACTTTCGCTTTTATCCGATAATTTAAAATCGAAATTTGTTTTTCACAAAATAAAATGGCATCAGCAAATAAATACGAGAACAGGGAAAAAATTTAACATCCTTATCGATGCAGTATGTGAAGTGCCATTTCTTTATGCAGCCTTGCAGTGACGTAACCAGCTGGCTTAAGAATCATACCCCGACCCCATCCTCTATTGATCGAATAATTACGTCTCCATCGACCAATATTAGGTAAACGATATATGACATTCTTTTAATAAATATGAACACAGGGTTCCCACTATTTACAAGTAATAAAAAAAAATCTGATGTGGGCAGCACAACATGACTTTCCTTATATAATGCAATGAATTTACTACTTTTACAGTAAAAACAAGAAAGATCAATCATGCTTAAAGCATTGATTATGAAACACTTTCCAACTTCAATGCAATTTTATTTAAACCTGTCTAAAATGCAATATATTCCTCAGTAATATTTTAAAACTTATCACAATACTACATTAATTTATTATATTTGAAACCTTAAACCTTCATCGAAAAAAATTAACTTCATTCAAATGACGGCATTAAAGTATAAATTGCCTGGTTTAAACATCTCTTAAATGTTATACATTCCTCGGTAATAATTTTAGAATTATCATAATACTACGATAATTTATTATATTTGAAAACTTCATCGAAAACAACTGAAATTCATTCAAATGACGTCATAAAAAAATAACACGCCTGGCTCTCTCTGTAAAAGCAACATTTCATTCATAAATAATTCCCCCATTCATGTCATTCATCACAATACTATAACAATTTATTTTATTTAAAAATTAAGACCATTGAGCTGCAAGTAAGTAAACTCTATGCGTAAAACTTCATCGAAAAATGTCGTCCTTCTGTTTCTAAAATCAATGAATTCATATCAGCAAAGCAGACTCCATGGACTAAATGATTTTGTGTTAAAGAATTACAGCGATTCTAATACAACTCATTCTACATATTTTGCTGTTTACATTTTACATAGGTGAAAAATAGGCTTAATAGTAGAAATAATCAAATTTGGAAGAGCATTTAAACTGAAATATATTGTCATTGCGTTGTTTCAGTATGTAGATGCACAGAATTTAGGCAAAAATAAAGTAATTTTAGGACGGATACAACACTCAATATGAATTAAAAAGAACTTTAAAAATCACGATTTTGACACAAGATGGATGCCATATATCATTTTGAAGTGGGTCATGTGATCGTTTCATATCATGGACACGTGATCGCTTAATATAAGAGGTGTTATTATTATTTTAATTTTTATTTAAAAAACAACTGAATATATTTCGCTGAATTTTTTTTATATATTTTATGGAACAATTTGAATATTACCTAAAATTTTCGAAGCAATTTGTGAATTTTAAATCCGCTTAAAAAATGCTTGAAAAATTAGGTCCCATAGGGCTCAATGTATTCCATTTTTTCAACCCGGGTTCAATCCAAAACTAATTGGGTGATATTATTCATTTATATTCCCATAGGTCCTATAGACCGTCTGAACAACATATTAAAATTTCATTTTGATTAAGTCATTTTTACGGCAGTTATCGTGCTAACGGACAGACAGACAGACAGAATGAACAAAGTCATAAACACTTTTCAACTTTGTTGTAAAGTGTTAAAAAATAGATTATTCTTATAGTAGATATTTATATTCTTTACAAGAATTTTCGTCAATGAGTCGTCACTTTCATTGATTTAGCGTCATTTTTATCCATTTGGCAAGTTTTTCGTTAATTTAGCAAAATTTAAAAAAGTCGCCAAGTTGGCGACATTCCACCAAATTCGTCGCCAAAATCTCGCCAAGCGTTATGGACGGAGAAATAAGTTATTCTTAAACTAGCAGATAAATGACTATTGGCGTTCAAATACAAAAGTATTACTCAAAGTATCTTTTTTCATGAATGGAACGAGCTAGATCCACGAGAATGATGTCACCAAATTTATCGCATGATTTACATATGAAAAGTGAAGATGTTTCTCAATAGGAAATATTTTTTATTTATTATTATTTTATATGATTTTCTGAAAAATGTGCAATATCTCGAGAACGGTTGGTTCATGTTAGCGTTCTAAAATTTACGTCAATCGTTTTCTAATGAAAAATTACATAAGAAATGTGTATTTGCGTAACTTAACTTTGTTAAAGGTTTTGATTTTTTGATGATTTTTCCAAAATTTCACTCGAAAATTTAGGGGGGATTCTGAACATTCGATTGCGTATAAAAACAATAGGCTTCCAGTATTCACGGATTGTAATTTTTGTACCAAATTTCGTTCGAATCGGTCCATTCGTTCGTCAGTTATCGTCTCCACAAACTCACTGACACACACACACTTTTACACACACAGACATCACCTCAAAAATGTTCGATTCGTGATCTGGGATGCTTGAAACGTGCTCTCCCGTCAAAAATTCGAATTCGAATTTTCGACCATGTCACAATACTTTCCTTTTACATTATTGTATATAAGGAAAGTAATAAGGACAAAATGCATTTGCACTATCGTATTTTAATGAGGTTAAAGCAAGATTTTATCCAACAAAAAGCAATATAAAAAATATGAAAAGTTGAGTTACAATAATATACGCATGGCAAACCAGTAGTTGGCAAAGTTTTGCTTTATTTAGCGATTGCATTTATTTCAGCTTGCCTATTTTATCTGAAATTGTTACTTTCCCTGGAGGGGGAGGAATGCTGATTTTTGCTGAAATCGCTATTTTCCCACAAGAAAAAAACTAGAACTTTTTGTACCTTTGAGAAAAGATAAGTACTTAGTACCTTTGAGAGAAAATACTTTTAATGACTCATATAAAAAAAATAATAAAGGACCGTGGGAACCAGTGGCGGATTTACCAATAGGCTAAGGAGGCTGAAGCCTGCGGAGGCAAATTTTCGACAACGACAAATTTGCAAAAGCGCTCTGTAGCGGCTAAACATTTTGGCCGATTAAACAAATATTGTTAGGAATTGATTCGTTCCTTTTATATTTTTAATGACGATTTAATTTTTTTCTATTTACCTACCTTTTATATCCAATTTTAGATATTATGTTTAGTGAGACTAGGCGGCAAAATCGTAAATCCGCCACTAGTGGGAACCATGGAACATTTAACAAACTACGAAAATCTTGTATTTTAGCACAGTTGAGAATTCAATAAAATAAGAAATCCGGGTATCAATAATTCTTTTCGTAATTAATGCCAAGCAAATTCACTTCATTTTAAAAAATTCGCGTCGCAAGGCGTTATATGCAAGTGTACATATTTACTTGTCTTAAGAGTTCTTTTGATAAATAGAAGTGGGGTAGTATAGATAAGAGCTATAATCTAACGAAAGTTATCATCCGGCTCGGAAGTTAAGAAAGAAGGTTTTTCCTTCCTTTCTAGGAAGCTTTAACGTTCCATTCGGCTCATCCGAGAGCTATCACATTCTATTCAGGCACAGTTTCCTCAATTTGATACGAGAACTTTCGGAAATGATTTCATAGCTCTCGAGCCCGTGAGATAAAGGAAAAAGAGAAAAGGGTAAAATGGCACGAAAAATAAAATAATGTTTTTCTTATGTATTAAAATTGTAATCGTCTTGGTTTAACGCCAATATCATTATTACGGAAATGCTTTAATAGCAGTGGTCTCTGTTAGAAAACACATTCAAATCGCCAAACGCAACGTTTAATCCTCAAATTTTAATTTCACTAAAATGAAAAATCGCTTCACAAAATTCTGAGAATTTATCTTATTTTTATTTTTTCATTCTACCGAAAAGTCTACAGCCTTCTACAAAATATTTGCAGGGGGAAAAAAAAATCTACCAAGCATGGCACCTTAAAAATATACTTACGTAAAAATTTACTGCCAATGAATTAAAAAAGTATACTGCCCAATGAATCCAAAAATCTACTGCCCGGTAGATCAAAAAACATTTATATAAAAAAAATAATAAATAAATATGAAAAATAATAAACGAACTTAGTGCTCAGTGGATTCAAAATATATCTATCGAAATATCGAGTGCCAAAATGGATCCAAAATATATCTATTGAAATATCTAGTGCCAAAAGGATCCAACATATATTTTGAAATAAATGTGAATGCAATGATAACAATGCATGAATAAATCACTATACATGCAGAATCCGCATGTATATTTTTAATAGTATCCGAAAAATTTACAATTTTTGATTTGGGAAATAAAAAAATATGATGTGGGCAGCACATGACTTTCCTTATATAATGCAACGAATTTACTACTTTTACAGTAAAAAGAATAGATTATTTTTATAGTAGTTATTTGTATTCTTTCCAAGATATTGAGTTTTCGTCAATGGATCGTCATTTTCCATGTCGTCATCATCAATGTGTCGTCGTTGACTTAGCGTCACTTTTATCCGTTTGACGAGTTTTCCGTTAATTTAGCAACATTTGAAAAACTCGCCAAGTTGGCGACATTCCACCAAATTCGTCTCCAAAATCTCGCCAAGCGTTATGGACGAAGAACTAAGTTATTCTTACAGCAGATAAATGACTATTGGCTTTTAACTACAAAAGTATTACTCAAACTATCTTTTTTCATGAATAGAACAAGCTAGATCCACGAGAATGATATCACCCAATTTATCGCAATGTATTACATATGAAACGTGAACATGTTTCTCAATAGGAAATATTTTTTTTTATTTTATATGACTTTTTGATATTTTTTTTGAAAAATGTACAATATCTCGAGAACGGTTCATGTTAGCGTTCTAAAATTTATGTCAATCGTTTTCTAATGAAAAATTACATAAGAAATGTCTATTTGCGTAACTTTATTAGTGGTTTAGTTTTTTTGACGATTTTTTCAAAATTTCATTCGAAAATTTAGGGGGGTTCTGAACATTCGATTGTGTATAAAAACAATAGGCTTCCAGTGTTTACGGATTGTGATTTTTGTACCAAGTTTCGTTCGAATCGGTCCATTCGTTCGTCAGTTATCGTCTCCACAGACTCACTGACACACACACACACACACACACACACACACACACACATACTTTCACACACACAGACATCACTTCAAAAATGTTTGATTCGTGATCAGGGATGCTTGAAACGTGCTCTCCCGTCGAAAACTCGATTTCGAATTTTCGACCCCGTCACAATACTTTCCTTATAGATTATGTATATAAGGAAAGTAATAAAGAATGATAATCGCCAAGATTTTTAGACAGGTTTTACTATATATATTTTTTCTTTCTTCAAAATGAAAGAATAAATTTATACAGTTTTGCATTGCAGGGTCTCAGATGTGTACATATCTTGTTCTGATTTCCGTCGTTAAGTCTTGGATTTTGAAAATCTCAGAATCTTTTTCGTTATAAAACAAGAAAGCGTGATTGCAACGTTTAAATCTACTCGCTGCAACGGATTCTTCTTCTTTCTTCTCAAGACGTCTATTAAGCTGAAAAACATGCAAAATAACACATAAACAGCAATCTAGCCCCGCAATTAACGTTTTTGAAAAATACTTTTCTCCTCTTTCCAAAAGCATCTCTCTCTTTCTTCCACAACGCACGCTAATGACAGTGATTCGCGACCGCCTCGCGAGTTGCAGTAAAAATTAGACAAAACGCACAGAAAGAAAAAAAAACTACTACTTTCACTCGGCGGCAAAGAAAAGGAACCGCCTAGCCGGAAAAAAACACACACCTATTGTTTAGAAAAGACTTGGTCACGAAACCAGGTACTATTTAGGGGGGGGGGGGAGTGAACGAATTATGGGGGATTGTAGCACTCGGAAAATGCCATATTGAAAGAGATAAAGACTGTTTGCACGTTTCAATGTGCAATGAAAAAAAAATATGCGTTAAAAGTGACGGGCAACAACCTTTTAACAAACGAAAAATCGAGGCTTCCATTTAGTGTAGGGCCCACGCCGGTAGATCACGTATCCGGCCAGTCACGCCAGGAACCGGTAAGAATAAAAATTCGTTATCGATGGTTAGCCATTAAGGGAATTATCGGGTGTGGCGACGCCAGAAATTGCCCGCCGCGGTGGAAGTGGACGTTAATGCTCTTGACTGACACTTCATTTGTAAGCGCTGGGGTAATAGTATTTCGAGCAACTCGTTGGGGCCTTTATCGCAGAAGCTATGATGAAATATGACGTCAAGTAATGACATTAGGCGACGTAGCTGTGGCGGTCGCTCCTTAGAATAAAGCTGATGAAATGAAACATTCTTTAATATAGTAATTGATAAGTAAAGTTATGAATAGGCTTGAGAAGGTTTTGACGGGAAAGGAATTTAAATATAACCACGGCACTTAGAACGGAATTTTAGATAGCTTAGAAAGAGAAACAGTCGTAATCAGGCTTATGCATTAAAAGTTTGAGTCAGCAATACAACGCAACACTGCAGTTAAACTCCCTCTCTACAATCAAAATCCAACAACATGACTGTAAGAATCTTTATACTAGGTGATTAAGTAAGCGAAAGAAAAAAAGCCTCGAATTGCAAGTATTTAAAATATTTCTTCTTGCAAATCGATTTTCCACCCGAATGGCGATAAACGGTTATTTTACAAAGATCAATTCTGATCCGAATCGCAGAAAATAGGCGTTATCCGAGAATCGGAAGTAAATGAGTTTTAATTAGATAAATATACGCGATTACTCCTTAACATCGAACTATCTCCAAACAAAAGAAAGAAACCACGTGCAAAATATTTTCATACTACGTGTATGAGTAACTGACACCTGTCAAAATGAAAATCCCATTGCTAAACTACAAAAGGTAAAAACTTAAAAATATGTTTTGTGGCTACTGGCCAGTACAACCTGATCATTTCATTTAAGTTACTAGCCACATTTAGCTAAAATAATTATTGGCAGCAAAGCACTTATTCCCATTATTACATCAATAAAGATTATTATATTAACTAATTCATAAAATTGGTATATACAGCTACTAAAACCCGTAATGTTTATAGGAAATGGCCGGCATACAACAAATGTAATATTATAAGTGGCCGGTAGATGGCTAATTTTTAGCCTGTAGTTTTGGTCCTGGAAAAATAATAGTTCCGAGCCCCTGGCAAGAAAGAAAACTACGTGTTGATAAAAATTGTTCTTCATAAATCCAAATCTGGGCCCTGTAAGTAGCACGAGCCCTGGGAATTTGCACCGACGTTTCCTCTGACCTCTACGGGCCTGCCTGTGGCCACTACACCAGCCCATTTTTCAGCTTCTGCCTACTTTATATCACTCCAGGACGATCTATGGACTATCCCTCATTTACTCTGATATCATCCAACTCGCACTCAATGGCTTAGGACGCACTCAATGGGTTTACCATGTAACTACACTGTCGCATGGTAAACCCATGATCCAATATGATTACGCTCCAGCACATTTTGATTTTCCTTATGGTTTTGATTGTAAAATTGTTTTTTTAATTGATTTTTTTAAATTTGTGAAATTTTTGGATTTTTTTTTTAATGAGGAAATGGAGGTAATTTTTGGAAGGCGAATTGCGCCACAGCATATTTTAATTTGCTTAATATTTTTGATGGTAAAATTTTAAAAAAATTTTAAATTTTTGAAATTTTAATTTTTGAATTTTTGAATTTTTTTTTAATGGGGAAATGGAGGTATATTGTCGCATGGTAAACCCATGATCCAATATTTTCGGGGATGCGATCTAGAGTTTACGTATTTATTTTGGGGGTCAGCCTTTTCGTTTGGCCAGCTGCTCTCGAAGGATAGAAGACAGGATGTCGGAGGTTTCTTTAGATATCGTATTTGCCCCGAAAGGTTTAACGTTTGTCCGTTTTCGGACGGATCATACGGTTTTCGGCCTGTTTGAATTAGTGGCCGAAAGCATATCAGTTTCGCAGGGGCTTGAGAAGTGGCTTTTTGTTTCTGGAAGGCCTAAAGCCAATGGCAATGCTTTGGGGTCAAGGGGTTAAGACCCTGAATCCAATGAGGTAGTTGTATGCGCCTCAGGGGCGTGTTTTAAAATCTTGGAGAGAGAGTTTGCAGAAATTTGAAAAAAGAGCGAAGGGAAGGAACTGGGTTTGTGAGTGAGAAAAGTCGGCTCCCGATCATGGTCCTCTGAAAAGAGAGATGCTGCTCAACTGCCAGTAATGTTGGTGAGTTACACATTTAAGGGCCTGTGCCTGATTTGTATCTTTTATCTCTCTCTCCCTCTCCAATTAAATAACTACTAATTAACGCCAATTAAATATCTACTTGTTAACTCCAAATAAATTATTTACTAGTAAAAGTCAGGTGTTTTCATGAAAGCTTACCATCTGTTCCAATTAGTCTATGAGATTCCTTACCATTGTTTATTTTGAATTGTTATTAGAATGGGTGATCAATACATTGATGTTAAGAGGAGCATTTTATGTATTATGTTATTTGTACATAGATTTAAATATTGTAAATAAATTAATGTTATTATTTAAAAACACGGCCTTATTCTTTTTCGCGCTCTTACCGGGCGTGTCCTAAAAAGGAAGTTACCTTAGGACATACACCAACATTTACACTCACGTATTGCTATTTATTCTGAGGTATAGATACGTTATCCAAGTTAACAGAAGCTCCGTACAGGTATCCGTAGAAGTTTTGGTTATGGCCACCATGCGTCACACGTATCTCTAAGTGACGCATGGTGCTTTGTATACAAAAAAAAAAAAGATTTGTTTTCGAGTTCTCTTAAATCCTAATACACCAATTTATAAACCGAATATCTAAACTGTAATGTAGATAATATTTTAAACCGATTTTGAACGGGGGAAGACTAAAATTCGTCTGAAACGTCAAACTTTGCGTGCCATCAAATATGTAAGCACTGTATACTTTTAACCAAAGGAGGTAGAACTAGCCTTTCTTAAAAGTTCACTACTTGCGATTACTTTTCCAACTGCATACATGTGAAATGCGACAACTCTGTGCGAAGGAGCTTTTCATTTAACCAGTTATCAATCTACTACTTGCGTGCCAAGTTCACAAGCTAATTTTTAGGAACGCAAACATCGTGCAATACGCTGGAAGCCCCAATCAACGAGCAATAAACTAAACACGCACTTGCAGTGCAGCTGCTTTGAAAATTCAATATTAAATGCGAACATTATAAGCCTGTCCATTTTATTAATTTAATACATCCCAGATTTGTCGGACAGTTAAGGATTTCAAAGACCAATGTCACAATTTCCCTTATTCAAATAGTTTCGATAAAATAGCTAAATTCAGTTCATGTTATTTAAATATTCAAATGCAGAGCTGGTAATCAAAAAAGTAAGACCACCGTTCTTCCCTATACAACTGCAATTCGAGGGAATAAATTTATTTCAAAAAGATGGAACACACAGACAACAGTAACAACTATGATGAGGTTGGACTAGAGATTAATAAATATTATAGGATATGAGACTAGTACATTTATGAAACTAGACTAACATCTAAGTAATACATGACTTTCTTTTTCTGTCTCACTGGAAACACAAAAATCCGTAGTCAACTAGAAGATTCAAATAAATAACTATCTTGGAATGAAACTATATTAACATTTACGTTTGTAATGTAGTTATAAATATACGGTTTTCTATCTGATTAAACGCAAAAAATTCGTAGTCAACTGAAAGATTCAAATAAATAATTATCTTGGAATACGAGACTAGATTGATGAGACTGGGCCGTACTAAGTTATAAATACAAGGTTGACAACTTATTGTGGTTTTTTTTTTCCCCGGCCGCTTTTTGCCCATTTAAAGTTTTATCGGAAGAAATAACTCTCCAAAAGGAAATATATATTAAAAGTAATAAGATTGTATAAAAGGGGGTACGACACTGATACAAGAACAATGTGTTTAAAAGGGTACGCCACTGCTGAAAGTTTGGAAAAACATTTCCATAAAAGTCATGAGTCAATAACTTAACGTATCAAACAGTTTCAATAACAGTTCGGGACAAGAAAAAGAAAAAAAAAAAAACAGTGAAAAAGACAACGAATTAAGAACTACAACCAAGCAAAACAAGCAACTCTTTCATCCATAACCCTCGAGTTTAGTTTAATTGCCCAGACACCAATCGCATTTGAAACCCGTTCCAAAAAAAGAAAAAACGCTTCAAAGGAAAAATAAAGCTTTCATTTGACTGACATCCATTTAAACAAGATTGAAGCCTGGCTGAAACCCTACTCCCCTGAAACACCTCCAATCCAAAACGTGCAGCTATTACACGATAAGACGTCCGAAGTCGGGACAAAAAAATATATACAACAAAAGAAATAGCTGCTACGAAAAAGGTCGCAAGTAATCAGACCAGGGCACTCCCAAACGCGCCTGACGATGACTGACCTGTCCGTCACGACATCAGAGCAGTTCTCCAAGAGCTGGATTAGTGGCTTTGCACTTACCACATGATTATGTAGAACCTGTTTTGGAAGATAAGTGGAGAGAACACATCATTTCTTTTTTATCTTTTAATTTTATTACTATATTTTCCACTAAGAATATAATGGTGAGGATACCGTGTGTGTTCTCACGGCTTCAAATGGGGGCCCTTTCTTGAATTGATTATTGTTATTCTCCAACCGGGGTGTAGTAATTCCGTCTTTGTTCCTTTTAGAGGGAAGTGGACGGATAGGTTCGGTAGCATTATGATAGGTTGGTGTGGCACGGATTTTAAATGCTAACGTCTGTTAACGGCGCGACTAATGCTGTGTTTGGAGAAGCAATTTATACTTAATTCTATGTTACTAAAAGTACATTCACCCAATCTTATATTCAGGCTTTCCATACGTCCGGATTTGACTACGCTGTAAGGATTCACATTTTCATCTGGACAAAAGAAACTATTAAATCTCATCCGGAAAAAAAATTCAGACTATCGAGAATGAGTGATCCTGAAAATGAGCGGCTACATGCATATAAGGATGGGTCACAATTTTAAAAATATACGAACATTGGAGCAGGTGTTTTTTCTAAATTATTTTCTTTCTATGCACCATAGGAGAATTTGGAACAGCCTTTGACGGTAAGGTGGAAGAGATCCTCATTGCACGTAGAGAGCTAACTTGCCGCCTTTGTAGATTTGAAAATGTTGTGCTGTTATCAGATTCACGGGCTGCCATCCAGTTCAACGGTTTTATTGAGGCTCCACTATCTAATTAGGTTTTCCAATGTCAAGAACTGCTAAAATATTTAACGTCTCATCATAAACGTTGTTCTTTTGCAGTGGATCTCTGGCCATTGCGATTTGTATGGCAATGAGCAGGCAAATATTCTTGCCAAAAGGGGGGTGCTATGTCGATACATTGTGCAAAACGAGAAACTTCTTTTCTCACGAGAAAATTATTTATAGGACAATTTATGAAGTCAAAGTACCAACATGAATTGAAAAGCGAAATGGGTAACAAGTATGGGAGAAGACGTCTCCTGGATGTGCCTGATAAACCAAGGCGGAAGGCAGTGGCTGTTTATCGCCTGCTAACTGTGCATGACTGCCCTGCTGCACATTTGTACAGTATTAGTATTTTTAATGAGGCTGCCTGCCCGATTTGTGATGGTAATGAACGAACCTATGGACAACACCACCTGCACCGCTGTGGAGTCCTCCATGGTGCTACTGAGGCTTCCAGACATTAGGAGGCGAGAGGACTACTGGGGCCGATAATCTTCGGTTATCTTTTGAACTCTTGTCGTTGTTTCTCATTGCTTGTTACTTTTGTATTTTGTTCATGTGCCCCAGCCATTGGAAATAAACCAAAAATATTTCGAAAAAATTGCGGCGCGGAAGAAGTATCACAATTGGGTGACAGTTGGAAATAAAATGAAATTGGAAGATGCAGAAAATAGTATCTTAATTATGAAACAGACACTAGTATCCAACATTATCTTTACATGCACAAAAGCACCGATTTCTCAACAGTCGTTCAATATAAATAAATGAATTTTCTTTAGGTGATAAATAGCATTATATCACATACATATAAATTAAAAATTGAAATATGAATGCATACCATACAAAAATAATTTGATTCTGAATTGCAGAAAGAAGTTAACAGAGACACATACTTCGAGAACATACTTGCGGTTATTTTTATGTATAAAGATAATTTTGGACACCAGTATATATTAGTGGATAACTCAGACAAGGATGGGCTTTTCGATGAGTTTGCATTATTGAACAATATGATACATATTGAAAAATCCTCGGAGAAATAGTAGTTGTGAGCAGACAAATGGCTGAGAAGTGAGAGTAAATCTGTTGAGTTTGTTTTGTAGGGAACTTTAGCCACAATTGCAAGAAAATTTTCTTCAATGAATTAACTATTCATGAAAGCAAGACCGAGGTTGAATACGGGTTTCGGTAGTGTGAGACCTGTTAACCATAATTAACAGCAACGAGGAATGATCGGTTTTCTATGACACAATAAAGATGAATGTGTAATTGTTAAATTCGGTTCTTCCACCTTACTTTTCAGTACGAGTGGTATTCAAAATCGGAAGGAACAAAGAGAAGGCTGGAGAAAAACCAAGTAGTAGCCATAATGGTGCTGCCTTTATTTTATTTAAGATTTATTTTTAAATATATGCGTTTATTGATAGATCTGATTTGGAATTTTATGTTCTGTCATGGACTAATAGTATTTTCTCTTTATATCAAAATATATCATTAACCAAACTAAGTAGTATATGGAAAAGTAAGTGGAAAATAAATATAAGTATAACCATCTTCAGAATAAAAGCTTAAAATTGACCAATTCAATAGTAATTTTAAGCAATTTTACTGTTCGATTGCAGCTGATCAATGAGGCGGAAACAAATAACTTTGTCAGTAGTTTACGCGCCAATTTGTACAGCCCCATTACTCTTGAATGTAGACATGCTAACGTCTACATTCAAACGTCTGAGAAACAGCTAACTTGAAGGTTTCTATAGAAACACCTGGCTTGAAATCAATCACCAAAATCAGTTCGTGATTTAAAACGCTATAGGAAATAATTTGAAAGCGGTATAATGGACTATGCACATCACATTTGTTTAAACTTTTAAAAGGCCCACGTTTACGTTGATTACGTCTACTTTAGCTGTGAACTAAGTTGTAAAGATTAAGTGTGATACTATAAGATTATAACGAAATAGAGAAGTTAACGCATTCTTTTTTTTAAAGAACTATCACAGTTAATGTTTACGATAATAATGAACATTTAAGAGTCAACGATTTTTTGCTGTACATTTAAGATCAAGGGCAGACTGAGACTATCTGTAATTTCGAACCTTTGGTGGTCTTATTTCTATTATATATCAAGGAAGAATTTAAAAAAGCGCGTTGCAATAAAATCCAACCTGTTCATTTCACTTCACCGGACAGTTCTAATGACAATCTGTTCTTGTCCGTGGTCTAAGTCAGGCACGGGAAACTTTAAGTCAGTTGACCAGATAACATTGTTTTTCAACCTATGACGGGCCAGATCTGATTCTTATAGATAATAACCATATTTACATACGCTCTAACTTCCTTTTAAAGAACACTTTTACATGAAACTCTTAAAGTCGGCTACAACAGGTATGAAAGATAACGTCGGCTACAACAGGTATGAAACATACCTATTTTACCCCAATCTGAAAGTTCAAAAATCTTAAAGTTAAAAATTCATCACTGGCATTTGTCGCCTGCCAGCTACTTCTGTTGACTTTTTGGGATTTTATAGAAAATTGCGTATAGATATAAACCAGTTAATATTTTTAAACGTAATATGCATAATACTTTTCATAAATGATTTATCGTCAGTAATAATTTTATACAAAAGCGGCCATTTACATGGGCCGCTTTTGTATAAAATATAATAATTTGTAATATAATAATTTGTAAATAATAATTTGTATAAATGGGCGTGACCACCAATTAAAAAAAAGCTACTGGTCAGTGGCCACTAATAACATTTCATAGTTTTTACCTTTATAATTATCATAAAAACAAAACTTATTCATAAGCAAAACCAGAAACTTCAGTAGCAACTTAATTGCAACACCAGCTTAAACATAAAAGTCTGACAGATATTCTAACCGTCCGCAAGAGGGTGATACATAATTTATGTTAGCAAGAGGAGGAACGGAATGCCAATAGATCATCTGTCATTCATTGTATTATTTCGAATAGCAAGAGGAAACGAAGCCCATCTGTCACTTGCAACTACGAGGAAACATGCTTTCGGTTTCTGGATACAAGGACGCTTCGATTTTTTGCACAATCATTAGACAACTATCCTCATCCCAAATAGGATGTGAAACACCAGACACGGGAAGCGCCATTAATGAAGTTAATGAGATATGGTTTTACGAATTAGTAACAAACGCGGTGCGTTCACATTTTTTGCAATTCAGTTTAGTAGCAGTTAACTAGTTTAACTGGCAAAATGTAGATTTTAGGAAGTCAATATAGATGTTTAACATGCATCACATATTTTGCGTATTAATAATGAACACGGTGAGTTAGCATTTTTTTTTTTTTTTTTTTTTGCATAAGCGGCTTGGTGACAGTTAACTAGTTTATTGGCAACACGTACACGCTAGGATGCCAATATAGATGTTTAACATGCTTCACACATTTTACGTAAGAAAATCGGGGAGTTGCATTCCTTGCAATTCAGTGTGGTGGCAGTTAACGAATTTGATTGGTAAAATGTAGAAGTTGGAAAGTTAATATAGATGTTTAACGTGCGCAAGATATAGATGTTTAACGTGCGCGTTAGCAAAATGTTTGCTAACTTCATTTCTTATAAACATCACACATCAAATCAAAATGATGTTCTTATACAAAGCGTATCAGAAGAGGTACACTCAATTTTATAAAAAGAGTAAACAGAAGATCAGCGTGCAAAATGGGGTATGCTGGGGGGGGGGGGGGGGCATGTACAAAAATGAGCACAGTAGAATTCAGATAATACAATACCAATCCAGTAAAATATATTTCAAAGAAAATTCCAAAAACTACAGAAGGGGATACTGAATGTATTGAAAAAAGGATATAACAATGGAACTTTCGAGGGGTTTAAAATAGCAATTTTCAAATAAAAGCCCGATTTTCAAAATTTCAAATTTTTTTTTATACAATAATTAATACATTTACATTCTAAAAACTGTTAAAATTAAAAAAATGTTTTCAAACACTATTTTAATTGTCCCTATTGCAATTTTGAATTGTCCCTAATGCAATATTGATTGCAATCGGTCCCTAATGCAATATTGATACAATTTTTAATTGTCCCTATTGCAATATTGAAACATCGAAATAGCAGCCACTTGCTCCCACCCCGTCTAAAAAAATAAAATCTTGGATATGTATTCTGTAACTCGAATGGGTTTTACCATTCTTTTTATGATTCGAGTTACGAAAATATTACTATTTACAAACAGTATTTATTTCTATTCAAAATTAAAATCAAAGAATTCAGTTTGTACTTAATTTTACTTTTAGATATCGACAGTTTACACTTTGCATTTGAATCCATTCTAGAGTAGATTTAATTAAATAATATCATTCAACAAAACACTCGTCTATAAAGTAATGAAATCATTTTTATCCTTTCAGAAATATAATACATTTTAAATGGCGAGTAGATTTGTTATACCACTGTCCCACTTCCATTTTAAGCTACGGTATCATAAATGTTTATCTTTCTCACCACCCCCTCTCAAAATTCCAAATCATTGCCAATTCACAAAGAGCGACGTGCACTGACCGAGATCGACTAGACAAGTATGTTTGATGAAAACAGGCGTTAAGATGGGGGGAAAATGACAACCATAAAAACTTGATTATATAAAATTGAAATTTAAAAAGAAAAAACATATTTGACCCTCCACATTTCCAAAAAATCAATAAGCAGAAAATGCTATGGAAAAGAACTATGTTGATCAATTCGAGCATTATGCAATAAAATATTCACTATCATAACACGTAAAGTAGACGAAGTACGCAAATATTTGTCATGTTCCATGCAGCATTATAAAACCAATCGCATCGCGTTTATGATTGAATACAACGCAGGTGGTCTTTTGTGACAGGCATCACGAAATAAAAACAGGATATGCAAACCACAAAAATTCAAATTTGTTGAAGAAAAACTACAATAGAACATCGCATCCTGATCTATAAGCAAACACTAAAATAAATTCCCCTTCATTCATCTGGACAAAGAATAAGAAAAAGCAGATATTTATTTTGCAGACGATAGGAAGATTTTAATTATTTTTTTTTAATTTCAAGTGGTTTAGAAGCAAGAAATGCGGACAAGAAAAAGAACAATGTCGAGTAGATTTTGCATCCACATATATATTATTTAAAAATCTGATGTGGGCAGCACATGACTTTCCTTATATAATCCAATGAATTTACTACTTTCACAATAAAAAAAATAGGTTTTTCTTATAGTAGATATTTATATTCTTTCCTAGATATTGAATTTTCTTCAATGAGTCGTCATTTTCATTGATTTAGTGTCATTTTTATCCATTTAGAGAGATTTTCGTTACTTTGGCAACATTTCAAAAAGTCGCCAAGTTGGCAACATTCCGCCAAATTCGTCTCTAAAATCTCGCTAGGCTTTATGGACGGAGAAATAAGTTATTCTTATAGCAGATAAATAACTATTGGCGTTCAAATACAAAAGTATTACTCAAAGTATCTTTTCCCCTAAATGGAACGAGCTAGATCCACGAGAATGATGTCACCCAATTTATCGCATGATATTACATATGAAAAGTGAACATGTTTCTCAACAGTTAATGTTTTTTTTTAATTTATGGGATTTTTTGATAAATTTATTTGAAAAATGTGCAATATCTCGAGAACGGTTCATGCTAGCGTTCTAAAGTTTATGTCAATCGTTTTCTAAGGAAAAATTACATAAGAAACGTCTATTTAAGGAACTTTATTAAAGGTTTTGATTTTTTGATGATTTTTTCAAAATTTCACTCGATTTAGGAGGGTTCTGAACATTCGAGTGTGTTTAAAAACAATAGGCTTCCAGTAGTCACGCATTGTAATTTTTGTACCAAATTTCATTCGAATCGCTCCATTCGTTCGTGAAATATCGTCTCCACAGACTCACACACATCATCTCAAAAATGTTCGATTCGTAATCAGGGATGCTTGGAACGTGCTCTCCCGTCGAAAACTCGAATTCCTCACAATTCTTTACTTATACATTATACTATGTATATAAGGAAAGTAATAAAGGAAGATGATAGATGTCTGCAGCGGGAAACTTAATCGTCGTAAAAACCATGAAATTTGGCACACAGGCACGAATAGATGCACCTCAGAGTTACTTTTCTTTTTATTTAGAATTAGTGTTTTAGTTATTTTAGGTTTCAGTCCAATTCACAACGATTTTGGCCGATACTCACACAAATCAAGCCCTTAGCGACCCTAAATGCTAGACTTTCAGTCTTGACACCAACAGAAAGATTAAAAAATTCTCTTTGAAAAGTAAACTTTGAATGGAATCCATATTATTATTAGTGAATTTTTAAAATATGTATATACTTTTCATGCGCTTTAACCTCTCCGATTTTTATATTACGACTTGCCATCCATCGCTCATTTTTTTTTTCCAGCACTTGCTTACACTATCACAGATTACTCTATAAAAAAATAATAATTTCATAAACCCATGCGTTGATAATTACAAAGTTTTTATCCAAAGCATATATTTCATTTTTTGAAACCGAAGTAGAAACGCGTCGGGTAAAGAAGCACTCGTTTTATCGTGGGGGAGTGAATATTTTGGGATGGGCTGAGAGTGGTGGTTGCATGTGAATTTCCAAGGAATCACCTTATCACTGTCATGCGCTGTTGAATATTTGGCCAATTGTGGTTCTTACATTTTCAGATCGAAGTCATTTTAAATTGTGTTTAAATGTATTATTTAAGCAGTAGGTGCTTATTTAATTATTCATACGTACTGGACGATTATTTAGAACCCGGGTAATTTGTTCTGGTATATCATAAAAACTATTTATAGCATGGAAAAGTATACATAAACAAATATTTAGAAGCTGCAAGACTCGTTGCCTAGTTGCTACATTATGTCCATA
Source organism: Amaurobius ferox (assembly GCA_951213105.1). Classification (NCBI taxonomy): domain Eukaryota; kingdom Metazoa; phylum Arthropoda; class Arachnida; order Araneae; family Amaurobiidae; genus Amaurobius; species Amaurobius ferox. The sequence goes on along the minus strand of OX578140.1, from coordinate 83,015,917 downwards.
CAATCTCGGATATTTGCATTATCGATAACTCAAATCGAATGGGTCACAAACGTAAATTATCGATTTGCAAGCCCTCGTGTAAGTAGATATACATTTATGTATATTACGTTTAATTTATACTTTCAGGCAGAATATATTTGCGTATTTGCCTCGATTAATACAAAACCAAACCCACTTCCGCTCTACATGAAGTATCAACTACTCTGCATGCCCACAAAGTAAATGTCTGCACTAACACACCCCAGCGCACGTATGTACATATTCACCAGCAAATTACTACTGTGGCTTAATTGGCACTACCGGAAACTGCAAACACCTGGGTTCAAGAAATAAAATAGGAGAATCTCCGCGGGACAACAGAAGATGACAGCGAACACCAAGAAATTCAGTAGAGAAGTTTAGAGCTTTTAATTAGGCTTTGGGAATCGGGAAAGTGGCGATCCAGCGGCAGGGAAGAAGGTTAATGCAAATGAGGTACAGAAATCTCTGATTCTCCGCCTTTTCAATTACCCCCTAATGATAAAGTATACCGAGAAATAAAATGAAGAGCATGAACTGAGCTATTTAAGATATTCCTATAATACAGCAGATAGTTTATTAGGAGGTTGGGTCCATCCATATAGACAGTAGTAAAACTCTGGAGAAAATTTGAAATTTTCGCCAGGGTCGGCAATTAAGCTCCAGCTTGGCCCGAGCCCGACTCTATTCTAAAATCTTATTGAGTTTTCATTTATAACTCTTCAAAACAAGGGCAATGTTAAGCACGAAATTTTCCATACTCAGCTAGAACCTTGAAATTTTCTAAAAGAAATGTGACCCAATACTGACCACAGGCCGGGTCGAGCGTAGGCCTCTAGGCCAAGCCTAAACACGGGAAGGTCTCTTATTTTATAGTGAGGAGAAAAGCGAAGAATTCTTAAATAAAAATTGGCCCCAGTTTCATGGCTGTGCACTGCAACCTTAGTGGTCAGTTAGACTTAGATAACATTTTAAAGAAGTACAGAGCAAACACCGACATTTAATACTAAACCCCAATAAATACCCTTAATAAATGTGATACATCTCATTAATATAAAAATATATGTTACTAGCAGTGATTACCCGGCGTTGTTACGATGCAAAACTTTGATAAAAATTACACCGGAACATATAGAGCCGTGAATCTTATACATTGTTTTTTCACTGTGAAAGAAGTAAATTCATTGCATTATGTAAGAAAAAAATCATTGCATTGTATAAGTCAATACATAGTACATAGATACATAGTAACTATGTATCTAGCAGATTATCCGTCGTTGCCTATGGAATACTTAATGGCCACTTGGTATGCATTATTACGGGATTTAATTAATAAACCATGGTGATAAGAGTTTCCATTTAAATTCATATTTCAAACCTGCGATTTTCAAAAGTGACTAATACGTTCAATAAACTCCCATCAAACTCAGAGATTTAATTGACTTTCACGTTTTAAACCAACGATTTCCAACCTTTTTTGTTGGGAATCACGGAGTTAAAGAGAGTAGAACTCATAGGGAAATTTTTCGTTTCCCATTAATATCTCAACAACCCCTGGTCTTAGAGGAACTCGAAACTTGGACTAAATTTATGGAGGGGCTATTTCAAAGCTACCCACAAAATTTCATTAAATTCGGTGCAGCTGTTCTCTTGTGATGATGATGAGACAAACGAAAGTTTCGTTTTCCATTAATATCGCGACAACCCCTGGTGTTAGAAACTCGAAACATAGACTAAATTTTAAGTGAGGCTATTTCAAGACTACCCACCAAATTTCATCAAATTCGATTCAGCCGTTCTCCCGTGACGTTAGATCATACATACATACTTTTCTCCTTTATATATATAGATTTCAACCGCTCATACATACATACTTTTCTCCTTTATATATATAGATTTCAACCGCTCATACATACATACATACATACTTTTCTCCTTTATATATATATATATATATAGATTTCATCCGCTCAATGTCAATTGAAAAATGCGGCTAACTGTTAAAAGTTGAAAAGCACTGGTCTTGGTAATCAAACTCACCCGTGAAATAAGCACAAATTCCAGTTTCGAGAACTACATATGGCAGATCATAAAATAAGGGGATATACCTACCACAGCCAGACTTCGCAACCATAGCTTACGTAGCAAAAACAACGTGCTTGAAAGGTCCATGATCCCTTATATCACGTTCCCCACACTTATCCCAGCAACCACCTGTTATCATGGGTGTTTTTTAAGGGGAGACGTGGAGAGTCAGCACGTCTGGCAACGGTTACACAACGATCAAAAATGTAATCATTAAATTTTGAAGGGGGGGGGGGGGGGGGGAACGCAGCCCGCAGGTTTTATAAGCTGCGTTTATAGTGGCATCAAGAAAAAAAGAACTTGGATTGCTATTTGTAGTTATACAAACGATTACTTTTATCTGGTAAAGTTCAGGGCAATAAAAATATAAGAAAAGAATATAAAGCATATGTGTTACACTACATATGCATAACAATAACAAATATTTTCTTTCAGATTTTTCTTTTTACAATAAAACAATAAATAAAATGTAAAGGATAAATTACTCATTTTTAAACTTCACTTTATTAAGTTGTCCTGTCTGTACTTTATTTTTAAACTTTTAAATAACATTTGTTAAAAATCCAATTAGTTATATATTTTCTGTTTATATGCCCTGTGTGTATATAATATACCTAACTTACCACTTGGCCTGAGTCTAATATTGTTTACTATTTTCGAATGACTATTTTCCACTTGTCCTGAGTCCTATACTGATTACTATTTTTGAAAGTCTCCATACATATTATGTATCGTTCAAATGTATTCATTCCGGTGCCCACTCGCATTGACGAAGTTAGGTGAAATGCTCAGTCGCTTGTTCAACTTACACGTGGTAACAATGCTTGTGAGTTCATATTTCTGTTCGAGGAGGTATTATTTTTCTGATTTGTAATTCAATTGATTTATTTTTCTCCTTCCACTAGCCAGTAGACAGTTCCAATGGTGTCTATAGTTAAATACTATCGCCATTGTCAGAAACTGGCTATTCTATCGGTTTTAATTCGAATTGTATGGCTGTCCTGATGAGAATGCAATTTCGAACTAACCTCCATTTTTTGTGTAGTTTCAATTGATTGTTCTGTATGTCTTAATTGTCTCTATGTCTTGAGCTAATTATTATTGCCTTTTCTCATTTTTGCCGTGTTTTCTTTTTATTTTTATTTATATTTATATACTTTTAATTGTGAATTTTGTATCCTAATATTCTTCTCATCCCCCTTTCCATTGTAGTGATATGTTACTTTCTATCTTTATCCTTAGTCTTGGTCTATAGTTACTCATTTGTAACAGATATGCTAGCGATGGGTTTGTTTGTACATACAGTAGTTTATGCATAATTTTCGATTAAAATCTTTCAATTTTTACATATATATATATATATATATATATATATATATATATATCAGTTATCATAAAGTTTAGAATATTTAGATACATATGTTTAAAATAATCCTTTTAATCATAATTCCAATTTATTTCTATGTCAGAAGTTCTATTAACTCACTTTACAATAGCTTTAAATTATAAGTCCATGCCAAAACACCTACGGTGAAGAAAAATCGAATATCATGCAAATCACCCTGCTCAAATATCATATAATTTTATTGTATTCCTACAATTATTAATAATAATGCTTTTAATTAGTGTTCAACCAGAAAAACATTTAGAGACCCATAGTGCCTGTACATTTGACTTAGTCTACATCTACATTGGATTAGGACGGACTATATTTCGCTCGAGTTTAAGTTTCAGACAAGTCTAACATTTCGGTCAATGTAGATCTGCATCTTTTGAGTGCCATACAAATCGGCCTCTCAAAATGTTTTTGCAAATCAAATTTCCCACAGATATCAATCAAAAAAATTTCACCGGGCCATTTTCAACGATTCTGAAAAACTACGCAGAAGAACGCCCAAATCATTATCTTATAAATTTGAAATAAAAAACGGATAGGGCCAGTCAAATCCAAAACTTCCAGATTTTAGTTATCGAGTTGTATTCTACATTCAAAAATGTCTGATAAAAGTATAAAATTTCGAGCTTTTAAAACCTCTGACTTTGAGTGCAAATACAAAAGATAAAAGTTGCAAGTTTGGAACTAAAACGTCCTTGTAGACTTCGAAATGAAAATAGAACAAATAACTAGAATCCATGCCAGATTAGATGTAGAAATCTGTAAACATATCTAGTGGGAAATTATAAGGTATACAACAATAGGACCAAATATACAATTACTATCTCATAAAGTAAATTAATAATAAAGAACGCATTAGCAGCTCAAAATTAGCAGCATAAAAATTTTCGAAGTGACTTAATTGGAAATATAAGTCTACGTCTGAAAACAAGCAGCTGGTTGACTTTATAATCTACAACAGAAGCTACTAAAAGGTCGCGAAAGTCATCAAGCAATCGGGCTAATCAGAGCAAATTTAATTTTGTTAGTAATGGGCAAGACAGAATTAATGAAACACATGCGTCATTGAAACGTCACAGATAATTGAAGATGGAGGGAAATTACATGGCGTTAACCTTTCAACAATTGGTTGGCGGATGACCTACATATTAGATGAAAGGTGTAATTGAGAATTTCTCTTCAAAATTTACTTTAGAGTGCATCAAATATCGGTTCGAACGTAAACACAAATAAAATAAATAGTTCTATATACAGTGAAACCTGGTTAAAGTGACATTTGGAAATAAATTGGAAAGACCATAAGAAGAAAATCGGTCATATGAAAATGGCGGTGGTTACTATATAAAAATGGTATGGTCACTTTATCCAGGTGGTCCGCATACCATATAAGATGGTCACTTTCCCAGGTTTGACTGTATTTGTGTATCCAAAAAAAATAAGACATTGGTACGAATGGTGAAATTTAATGTCACAAGTAAAAAGTTCTAAATTATTTTATTCTAAAGCATACAAAACTAGTACGTGATATTCACATCAAAATTAATAGTCATGGAATTGTTAAAAACATACCATTTACAAAACGATCAAATAAAATTTTGCATTACAAAATATTAAAAATGTTTTATTAGCATTTTTAAATGTTAAAACGGTGGCAATTAATAAAATGTATTTTTAGTTACTTTTTAACACTTTCCAATATAGTTAGTTGTAAAGTGTTTATGACTTTGTTCATTCTGTCTGTCCGTTCGCACGATAACTGACGTAAAAATGACTTTATCAAAATGAAATTTTAGTTTGCTGTTCAGATAGTCTGTGAGACATATGGGAATATAAATGAATAATATCACCCAATTAGTTTTGGATTGAACCCGGGTTGAAAAAATGAAATACATTGAGTCCTATGGGACCTAATTTTTCAAACATTTTTTAAGCGGATTTAAAATTCACAAATTGCTTCGAAAATTTTAGGTAATATTCAAATTGTTCCATAAAATATATAAAAAAAAATTTAGCGAAATATATTCAGTAGTTTTTTAAATAAAAATTAAAATAATAGTAACTCCTCTTATATGAAGCAATCACGTGACCATGATATGAAACGATCACGTGACCCACTTCAAAATGAAATATAGCATCCATCTTGTCTTAAAATCGTGATTTTTAAAGTTCTTTTTAATTCATATTGAGTGTTGTATCCGTCCTAAAACTACTTTATTTTTGCTTAAATTCTGTGCATCTACATACTGAAACAACTCAATTACAATATAATTGAGTTTAAATTCTCATCCAAATTTGATTATATCTATCTTCGAATTAAAATTCACAAATTGCTTCGAAAGTTTAAAGAAATATTCAAATTATCATGTAAAATGTGTAAAAAAATTTCATCAAAATATGTTAAGTAGTTTTTTAAATAAAAATTGAAATAATTATTACAATCATATTATATGAAGAGAACACGTGACTCATTGCAAAATAAAATATGGCATTCATTTTATTTTCGCTTAGTGAAAATCGGGATTTTTAAGGAAGGCTTATATTTATATTTGGTGTCGCATCAGTTCTAAAACCGCTTTATTTTTGCATATTATCTGTGTATCTAAATTCTGTGCCTACGCAATTACAATATTTTTTATTTTAAATTATCACTAATCTTTGATTATTTCTACAACGAAGCCTAATTTTAACATATGCAGAATGTAAACAAATCAAGTGATTGTAAGATGAGTTGTATAAGAATTGCTGAATTTTTTAACGTATAATTATTCAGCTCTGAAGTCTGGAATGTAAAATGGAAGTATGACAATTTTTCTAGAACTTATTTCTTTTCCAAGTCCATTTCAAATAAAATTCTGGGTGAATCTTAAAACAAGAAAGATTAATCATGCATAAAGCATTGATTATGAAACACTTTCTAACTGAAATGCAATTTTATTTAAACATCTCTAAAATGCGTTACATTCAGCGGTGATATTTTTAAAATTATCACAGTACTACAATAATTTATTTTGCTTGAAAACTTCATTAAATAAAGCAATGCTATAGTATCGTCTGCTTCTCTATGTAAAATCAATGAATAATTCATTCATATCACTTACGAAAAACATGAAATTCCTGTCAAAGTTCAATTAAATGTCCTTAATAGTACACCTTTTTCTTTTCTTTTTATTCCAAAACATTTATTCCCAACCCCTGGGTAGCAAGGAATAGTTTAGTCGTTTAATATGATTTGTCAATACCAAACATGCACGTGTTTGGTGTACTTGTCTGGCAAATACATTTCGAAAATATTGTGTGATAATTTGCTTCGAGTGATAAAAATTACACTTCATAACAAAGACGAGAATTCTCTCAATGAATTGTTTACTTATTGAATCATATTTTGGATATAAAAATTCAGTGGCTTTACTTAGGAGATCATATCTTCATTGGCTACATGAACACATCAGATCTACATTGTGGCTGTTTATATTATATTTACCGCCGACAGTCCTTTATTTGATCATATACCCTCTTTTTTGAGATTCCGGCTACGCCTATGAGAATTTCATTTGATCTAACGTTACCTTTAGCCATTGATTAAGCCATATAGGGCAAAACAGGGCCCCCGTTAATTAAGTGAAAAGTTATGAAATCGCTACTTCTTGTGAACATACGTATGTTAAAAGTTAGGTGAGGACAAAATATGAATTTTGTTATCAGAAATAAAATCGGCCCATAAACACGCTATAAACCTACACTACATTTGAATTTTAAAGTAGGCACAAAAAAGTCTCTAAAATAGCAGGTAACATAGAATGGCATTTTCCAGACGAATTCAGGAAAAGTGTTTCATCTACAATAAAAACACACTTGAAACAAATCCTAAGCCCAATATGGATGGCGAATTTCCTATAAGAAAATGGTTTGTAACTTTCAGTGTACTTCACGAGAGCAACTTGGTGATGAACCTATAGATCATAATCTATAGACTCAGCAGTTCCATTCCACAACCAACAACTACAGTCCATATCAGATCCCATAATACGCCCCAGAGACAAAGAGAAAAAAAAAATTGAGCCAGAGAGATAGAGCGCCCCTCTCCCCTCCATAAGATTGCGGCTAACAAAGCTGTTTGGGGCAAAAGATATGAAGAATGGGTAACACAGGAGGCGCAATTCCGGCTAATAATACCAACGGGGGTTAACGGGCCACGCTCTGGTGGCCCGGCGTCGGCTGGGGCTAGTGGGCCATGACTTTCTCGCCACTCCATTAAGAGAGGGTGGGGAGGGTGTTGAAGGATTAGACCGTGTTTGGAATAATATATTTCAATGCGATGAAAATCTTATGGTCAAAAGCAAAAATTGTGCTAGGCAAGGATATAAGGTTAATGTTGAAATAAACATGCACAAAATATAATTATATCAGTCATACATTTGTATAAGAAAAACTTCGATTAAGTTTTTACCATTATTCCATCAATAGTTATATGGCATTATTTTATTCGAGAAGTCTATAATAGTTAAAAACTATTGCAAACATATTTTGTAATTATGCATTTATATAATGATTGTAAGTTAGAAAGAAATCTAATAATACTCTAATAGTTTCTGCCCTGCTTTTCACAATAGACATACATGAGGAATTATATCAGAAATATCGTAAATCGAGGCCACAATTAAGCATAGGCAGCTGGATTCCTGTAAAATGGCCTTGCTTTAAAGGGAGACCAGCGCTTCCCCCCCCCCCCCTTAACCTTGTCACAGCCATTTGCTTTTTTCTTTATTTTATTCCAGTCACAAAAAATAGAACTCATCGTTACATGAGCAGCACTAAGTCTATCCAACTGGCTGTGATGATCCAACAAAATAATTTTTTAGACAAATATTAATTATTAAAACGTCACTATTGCAGTCTCTTAAAAATAGTGTTGTTGTTGAAACCCAAACCGTCCGACCTACCAGAAAGGTGTAAGGTAACTGTTTAGACGGTCGGGAAGTGCCACCCAATTAAAAATAAAATAGTAAATCTTATATCCAATCTTAAAAATAGTGTGGAAATATTTATGTCTTAGAAAAATTACATCATAAAATGGCTAACTGAGTAAAACATTCACATATTTACTTCCACGTCTCTTTGCGTTAAGCGGAATAATTTCGTCAATAATGAAGCGTAGAAAACGACAAACAATAAAACGAGAAAAAAACTCAGCCTCTTGGGACACAAAAGCTCATTCAGTCTGAAATGAGTAAAATTCTACGAAATCTTTATTTACGGGCGTAGAGTGCGCCCGGTTTGTTTTTCAAACAATGCCAATTGAGGAGCCACATTTCGGATGCCCTGCAACCACATAGGGGGGCGTCCAAAAATTGAAAATAGTAAAATAAATATTTCTTTGGGGAGCTTAAGGGCTTATATCAATTATCGGTGGCATGAGGAGAGTATATCAATTATCGGTGGCATGAGGAGAGTATATCAATTATCGGTGGCATGAGGAGAGTATATCAATTATCGGTGGCATAAGGAGAGTATATCAATTATAGGTGGCATGAGGTAAGTGCAAAGTTGCAAAACATACAAATACGTGACATTAATTTCTTTATACTATATATTTGTCCTAATTGGCAAAACATCGAATAAATATATAACTGACATACTAATTAACAAATAAAAAATCGAATATAAATTTCCACACAACTTTTGGAAATCTTAATTTAATTGAGCTTATTTATTAAATTTTAAAATGAGACAATTCCATTTAAGAAAATATATTTTTACCTAAAAATTCAAAATACTCGTACTTCTTCATTCTTTCATTAAAATTACATCACAGAGTTTAAGTAATTCATTTTTACTTTCCATATATATAATAATGTATAAGGAAAGTATTGTGACGGGGTCGAAAATTCGAATTAGTTTTCGACGGGAGAGCAAGTTTCAAGCATCTTTGATCACGAATCGAACATTTTTGAAGTGATGTCTGTGTGTGTGTGTGTCAGTGAGTCTGTGGAGACGATAACTGACGAACGAATGGATCGATTCGAACGAAATTTGGTACAAAAATTACAATCCGTAAACACTGCGGCCTGGTTCTCCAGGGTGTGTCAAAATCACACCTCCATTCATAAAATCAAAGACTTTGTCCTCGATGCAAAAGAAATCTCAAACAAAATAAACTAATTAATCCCCCCCCCCCCCGCCCTGATCCGTGAACCCTCCCACTGTTCCCAGCCATCTTACCTTAAAAATAAACTTATTGGACATATCTTGCTTATCTATACACCTGTACATTTTTTGTGTTCTGTACATCTGTACTTTTTATATATATATATATATATATATATATATATACTATCTTTGTGTTGTTCTGCGTGCACTGTGTGCCAATTATCCATGGCATCATGCTGGCCATGAGCATGTAATTTTCTGTAAATACTTTTAATCTCATTAATAAACGCTAGCGGATCGTTGGGAGTTGACCGAGGGAGTCAGCTTCGGCTTACTCCCTCTCCCGGCCACACATTAAGCTACCATAAACCTTCGGGTTGGTCCTGTGGTCAGGGTCTTCAATCAATCAATCCGTAAACACTGGAATCCTATTGTTTTTACACGCACTCGAATGTAGCCAACGGCCCTACCGTGCTGAAAACACAGGTTCTCGTTAGATCACCAAAGTCAAGCAGCATCGGGCGCGGTTAGTACCTGGGAACACCGCGTGCTGTTGGTATATTTCGGGCGCGGTAGCCCGGTGGTTTGCGCACTGGATTTGCACGCTGCCACAACTGCCGCCGTGTTCATGCGGAGTACGATCACGTTAAACATGTGGGTTCGTAAGTCCTTCCGAGAGGTTGGTGGTAGGGGAGGGAAGGTACGGTCCCTGTGGATGTCTCCCCTACTGGGTTTCGGTATAAATTGGGTGGCACTTTCCGGTCGTCCAAACGGTTACCTTACACCTTTCTGGTAGGTCGGACGGTCTGGGTCTCAACAACAACGCAATCGAATGTTCAGGACCCCCTAAATTTTCGAGTAAAATTTTGAAAAAATCGTCAAAATATCAAAACCACTAATAAAGTTAAGCAAATAGACATTTCTTATGTAATTTTTCATTAGAAAACGATTGACATATATTTTAGAACGCTAGCATAAACCGTTCTCGAGATATTGCACATTTTTCAAAAAAATTATCAAAAAGTCATAAAATAAAATAAAAATATTTCCTATTGAGAAACATGTTCACTTTTCATATGTAATGCCATGCGATAAATTTGGTGACATCATTCTCGTGGACCTAGCTCGTTCCATTCATGAAAAAAGATACTTTGAGTAATACTTTTGTATTTGAAAGCCAATAGTCATTTATCTACTGTAAGAATAACGTATTTCTCTCCATAACGCTTGGCGAGGTTTTGGCGACGAATTTGGTGGAATGCCGCCAACTTGACTTTTTTAAACGTTGCTAAATTAACGAAAAACTTGCCAAATGGATAAAAATGACGTTAAATCAATGAAAATGACGACTCATTGACGAAAATTCGATATCTTGGAAAGAATATAAATATCTACTTTATAAATAATCTATTTTTTTTTACTATAAAAGTAGTAACTTCATTGCATTACATAAGGAAAGTCATATGCTGCCCAGGTTGTTTTTTTTTTAACCAAATTCAAAGATTAAACAAGTTGAAATGTGCTCGAAAATCTAAAAAAAAGGTGAGTTTGAAAATCATATTCAATACTAAACTGGATGATTTTAATACGATCGTGTCTGTCCTTCAATAATGATCATTGTTGGACATATAGCTTCGTAACCGAAATGTTTACCTGCAACGATGATAGAAAATAAAACGCCAAATAACATATATCATATGACCAGCTATTTAATTGTTGCAAAATCACTAGTTTCAAACTATATTTCAAATATCAAAACACTAATAAAGTGACTCAGTTCAAGAGTTTTTCTCTCGCAAAAGAAACAATGAAATCAATATATAAAATCATGTCAACTTTTTAAAATTTTAACACATTTTATTTTGTCTCGGCAATATCTTTATATGTTATATATTCAATTTTATGAAAGTTAATTGCTGGACAGGCAGACACATGGACAGGCAGAAGGACGGATACTTGTGTTTTCCGTATTTACAGGGTTGTGGTTGTTGAGACCCAGACCGTCCGACCTACCAGAAAGGTGTTGTTGAAACCCAGACCGTCCGACCTACCAGAAAGGTGTAAGGTAACTGTTACCAGAAAGGTGTAAAAGGTAACTGTTTGGACGGCCGAGAAGAAGTATTTACAGGGTGTAAATACAATGGGAAATCGTGGAAAAGAAATCCAATATATTCCATCAAAGACTACAAGATCTGTGAATTGTATTCAAAATCACCTTCTGGAGTACAAGAAATTTTTACATTTTAACGTGCCATAGGGCTTTCAGACATCATAATGTCCATCATCAGTGGCCATGTTACAGAAATGACAGACATATGTTTTATACAAAACCGAAATCATGAATACATAATTTGCATTTGGTAAATCGGATACACCGACACAAAAATTTTATTATAAATTACAAATAAATACATAAATATTCAACCATTTTTGCATCGGTGTATCCGATTTACCATATGCAAATTTTGTATTCATGATTCCGGGTTGTATAAAACACGTCTGTCAATTCCTTAACATTGCCACTGATGATGGACATGATATCTGAAAGCATTATGGCACTTCAAAATGTAAACATTTCTTGTACGTCAAGGTGGTGTTTTTAAATACAGTTTACAGATATTTTAGTCTTTGATGGAAAATATTTGATATATATTAGACATGTTTAGCATACTTATTAACAACCAATCATTTTTTTTTTCAGTAATGCCAATGAATGTTTGTTTCTATCTGAGCTTGAAGCCACGTTTTTTCTCAAACAAATTGATAAAACGGTATGAAATTTCTTGCTACTATTTCAATTGGTCAACACTTAAAAAGACCCAGTGGTTTTCAAGCAGCTAAAACCCGGGGAAGGTTATTTTAATAATTTTGTTTAAAACTGTTACAGAAATAGCCTATTGCACGTAGTTTTTATTTATAAACAATATCCTTTACAGAGAGTTATAATGCGCCGTTCACGACATGTTGCACTCTTGTTTTTGGCTAAGATACGTACACAAAAAACAATTGCAAATTAAATTCTTCGAAAAACTGAGGGTCATGTGTGTATTTATCTTCCAAGTATGCACTAAGCTGATACCTAACGACAATAAACAATAAGAATTCAATTTAAATCAATCAAAACTATGTATTGACATATCACACAAATTATTTTATGCAGCACCAAGTCATTAGCACCTAACAACTTAAACAGAAGTCACAAAAATTCCGAAAACCGCTCGATCAGTCCAAGAAACTCTAAAAAACAATTAACATACCTCTTAAAACCGCCATTGATAAAGACGTTCAAAGAAAAACTCCGCCAAGAGTGGAGCCTCCTAAATATAGGGTGCACGGAACGCTTTCAAAACGTGTCTCGCTAAACAGCACCGGCCCGTGACCGCGAAGATGATTTGTCGCCAAATAATCAATTTTATTCGGGATACGAAAGCGGCCGACCACGGCGGCGAGAATCCAAGGGGAACAACTTCCTCTTGGCGCGTTTTCCATGGCTTGCATCATGAGAACAAACACATAGGGTACTTCTTAAATTCGGGATATGTTTTCAGAGAAACGAATACAATTGATTTGTAATATTTTCAATGGCTTCGATGTAATAAGAAATAACATTGGTGTAATAAAAAAAAACATTTTTCTTTTTTACTTTCTCTTGCAATTACACGGGGTTCTTGGACCCGGCCGTCCAAATAGTTGCTCTTAGTCCTCTGGACGAGTCGGACGGTCTGGGTCTTCAACGGGGTTCTTGGAAATCTATAAGCACTCCCAATAACTTTATAACTAAAGGTCCCTGACTGTACACATTAGGTCTGTCTATAATTAAGTGACCATGCAAGATTGAATAAAAGTGACTGCAGCGGCGGATAATTTTCAAAGAAAACTCCAGCAATGCGAGGTAAACGAAAATAAGCCAATTACAAGATTGTGCAGCATTGTCTAATTAATGAAAACTGTAATGTAAATAAAACTTTTACAGAATGCGCGAATAACAATATTTGACACATTATGGTTATTAGCAGATTGCTGTCCTATTCAGGCATGATACATTAATCCAGGGCTGTGAAGTCGGTACCTCAAAACTTAGACTACCTTCTTTTTCTACTGTTCGACTCAGATACCGACATAAATTGACATAAATTAAATATTAAAAAAAAATTTCATATCGATAAATGTTTCATTGGTATATATTTGATGCTTTTAAAATGCGTTTCTTAAAAACTATTAGAAAATCGCTGATTTCGTCTTTCTAACTTCCAAAGTATCCCCTGGGGGGCACTGTCACTTTTATTCAATCTGACATGGTCAGTCACTTTACTATGGATGGGCTTAAAGTGCACACTCATAGACCTTTCTAGTCTATACAATGTTATTGTACAATGTACTTAAGGACTTTCATAGGAACCCCATCCCATATAGAGAAAGTATTCCATAACACCTAACAGATTTTAAAATCCGTAGACATGTTAATTTTATCCCCAGTCACCCCTCTAAAAAACCAGAAAGTATGTACAGTTCATATGACAAGGCAAAAAGCTTTTTTCTACTTTGCATTTCAGACTCCCAAACGGCACAGAGTTCCAGAAATTCATTTTTTTCTCCTCAAATTTTATTTGCATAAGCTCTTATTTACATAAAGGAAGAAGCTACCACACAGGGAACCCCTTAGTAAAACAGGTATCTACAGTGCTCCTCCATGAGTAATAACTTTTAGGATTGCATTTGACAAGGCAAGTGTTTCTGCCAAGAAGACATCCTTTATTTAGGTCTCCCACAGGAATGAATATCCACTTGACAATCAAATGAATTACATTTTAAAGGTGTGAAAATAGCCCAGTCTTTAAATAGTAATCCCTATTGCAATGTCTTCCCTTGACCACTGATCAAGTTGAACACAAAGGTGAGCTACTAGTAAGGAGTCAAAACTGGGTAAAAACCAATTTACACTTGTATGACCTCCTTGCTTTAAGTCTCCCATGGGATGCCATCATCCCATGACAATCAAATGGGTTTACATCCTGAAGGTGTGAAAATAAAATAGCCATGGGTTTTTAAATAGTAGTACCTAGTGCAATGTCCTCCCTTGACCATTGAACCAGTCTATCAATAGAAGTCAAAAAGGAGGGGGGGGGGGGTAAAAATCAATTTACACCTGTATGACCTCTTTGACAAGTACTTTCTACAAAACATTTCTATTCTCACAAATGTGCTGAGTAAAATTTGGAGATGAGCGAATATTATCTGTGAATACTCGAAAGTATTCGAGACTATATTTCTTATATAATGAGGGTATCTCTAATAATATAATGTCACTTGGAAGAAATCCGAGTACATCGAATTTCGCGCCACAATTAACAGCAGGTTCTGGAATAATATTCAGGATATTACAGAACCAATTCGAAAGTACCTAGAAGGCTTACTTCCACCAAGTGAAAACATTTTCTATTACTATAAAAAGAAGCTCGTTTGAAGGAATTATCTGTAAAGTCACTTCGCCGTGAGCATTTTTTTGCTGATTGACTCTTCAGCACATCTTGTTTAATTTGCGGGGGGGGAAAAAAAGTAGACTAGAATCTCTAATCGAATTTCATTAAAAAGAATTGTTTTGACATGTAATCCAATTTGTTGAAATTAGTTTTGCAAAAAAAAAAAAAGAAGAGAGAGAGAAATTACAAAGAAATAATTTAACGCATACAATACATAAAATTCTTTCGCAATAATATACACGTTTTATTTAATTTTATGTGTATAATAAGTCGTGTGAGATTATTTTTGTTGTTTTTCCAAAATGCGCTCCTAATAAATAAACATTTTTGTTGGACGAACGAGTAATCACTCGAGCAAAAGGTAAGTTTACGTAACGTCTGGAAAGCAATAGGATAGACACGCCAACATGGAATCACACAGGGAAAATAAAAAGCCCTTGGCAATGCCAGTACGGCACAATTTCATTTAAGGCACCATATAAGATGGCAATCCCTCTCCAAGGCCACCTTGAGCTGTTGCCTCACAAAACACACGCTCCTTCAACCATACACATACAGCTCTTTCTCTCCAACACAAAATTCCGGGCACAATAGTAAAACATCTTTCACATAGGGGAAGGTGGACGGGTGGGTACGCCGTCACTCATTTCACCCTTTCTCCCAGATTTGTGTTTAAAACCTTTGAACTAAAAAAGAATACACGAGGGGGGATCTGGCATATTACTTCCTTCACTCAAAAAAAAAAAAAAAAAAAGAAAGAAAGGAAGAAATAAAAATATAAAAAAGCGCAACATGTTCACTCTACTCTAAGTTATTACAAAAAAAAAACGAGAAAGAAAAGCGTAACGGGGAAGATGATGAAAGAACGAACTCCGGGCAGTAAGTAGTGACTACGGGCGCCCCCATACCCCCAAGGCCCCCTCCGCCCCGTTTTTCGAACAAGAGCGGCTTACAAGCAACCCACGTAGAGCCAGCCCCCTCTCTTCTATAAATGCCAGCGTGACCAAAATCTCAACTCAGGCAGGAGAGAGGAGGGACACCCGCAGAAAGAAAAAAAAAATTAAAAAAATACGAATTACGAGCGAATGTTCAAAACACGCTGCGCATTTTCTACAGGGTCTCTTTTTGCCACCCCTCGAGGTAGGTATTTTTTTCTTTTTCTTTTGTGGTATGTAAGGGACGTATTTTGAACGATAAATAGCTAGCAAAGATTAGAGATTAGATAAAATTTTGATATCTAAGACGTCCCCCTTGTCAATGCAGGTAAAAACACTCAATTTATTAATATGTATAGGACAATAATTTATGTTGGCTCTCAACAGATTAAAAAGAAAGAGGACTTTGAAGCTCATATAAAGCTAGTTATCTGTTTATATAAATCACACATGCAGCATATATACATTCTCATTTAAAATACTTGTATCAATTATGACAGCTCTAAATTTTATGGTATTTTGTACTAATGGGATTTCACTACATTATAACAACTTTTAATAAACAAAAACATTCCAAAGGTCACGCCCCATAGACATGCCTATTGTAAATTTTATGGTTTATATATGTTTATCATATATTCTACTGATTGTGCATCACACCAATGATGTAGATATTAGAGCGCTCAGATTGCAGAAATCAACATCTGTGTACAAACGCAACGGCGATTCAAATTTTGAAAACGGTCCCTTTAGGCGGGTTCTGTGGGTATAAAGAAATAATATATTATTACTTTGTTATTATCGTATTTTATACAATGTACCGGATGGCATCCATAAATGTTTCCGATAATATTAACATTAAAGTATGGCGTTACACTATTTAAATCGATATGTCTTATAATTACGTAATAATTGTCTCCTTTGACTCTAGAAACATAGTAACCCTACCTATGCCTTGCATTATTAGTTAAAACAAGTGAACATTCAAATTTAACTTTATATCAGTTATGAAAATAAGCAAATATAAAACAACTTCTACCACTTTAAAAAAATAATAAATTTGAACATATGAAATTTGAACATCGGAGACACGATGAAACTTAACATCAGTAAGGCAAAATGCACGAGCAGCTCCATCCAACGGCAAACCACGTGACTATTAACACAATCACCGGCGCAGTAACGTGAACAGGGAACGTGAGACGGCTGCAAAAACAATCTCTCTAATCCAGCTCTAAGTCAAAGGAAAATCACTAATTGAATTGAGAATTTAAAACAAAAAAAAGACAGTCACTATCAACAAGATCAATTACACCTTCATTACGTGGAGACTTAACGACGGACGAACTAGAAAAAAGATAAAATTAACTAAGTTCAAGTGAAACTGAAAAGATTATGTACTGATGGCTCACAAAACGGTCTGAAACGGGGGAGAGTTTTTATCGCAGGTTGACGAATTGGAAACGAAATACAAAGTTTTTAATTGTTTTATTTAAAACAGGCATTTTTCACGGAATGTAAATGAGCTGGAGTAAAGACTAAAAAGTTGTAAAAACGAATAACAATGGAAGAAATGTAGGGCGGAAAAAATAAAATTAAGTTACCTAAATAATAATTTTAAAATGCTTAAATAAGAAAACACAATTGGGGATAAATGATTTTGTGGTCAATTTCAATATCATTCAGAAAAGATTCTATATAATTACAATATTTTTATATTTTTTCTTCTAATTTGTTTATCTTAACTTCAAAATTTTTATATTTAAAAATAAATCATAGTATCAAGGTATTCTTTTTTTAATTTGCGAACAATTATTCTTATTTATTAAAACTTCAAAGTTTGACATTCATTTTTATCTGTTGTTTACTACAAATATCAATTTCTAATATTTCTTCCTCTCCATAAGCCAAAAAATATATATACATCATTTATTGATGGGTTAAAATACTTCCTTGAAAAAGTTGTTTTAGAAACAGGTGAAATTTTTGGAATAACTTTATTTTTTATTGGCAGATTTGCAACAAATTGTTAAATTCTATATAGATACAATGTAACTTTACATAGTAAACATTTATGGCGGATTTGCAACAAGTTGTTGAATTCTAAATAGATACTATGTAACTTTACATAATAAACATTTATGGCAATGTATTGTTTAGTTTTAAATTCATATAATGTAACTTTACATATTAAAATTTGTATCTGGTGTCTGTATAGGTCCATATTGTGAGAATGTTATTGCATAAAAGCATAAACAAGAAATGCATGATTTACATTGCAAAAGGAAAATTGCAACACTTTTTTAACTTTTAGCAAGAAAATCACGAGCGCAAGACAAAATTAATAAACAAAAGCATTTGTATTTACAAACATAAGCATTAGTTTTATGTGTGTGTGTGTGTATATATATATATTATACACTTTTAGAATTTATGTGGTTTATGCACTCACTAACATCACATGAACTCGAATCTTCCAATAATATGATGCTACATAAAGGGCAATCAAAGCTTAGAACTTAGTCAGCAATTTAATCTTTTTAATGGAAAAAAAAACATGAATAGTTGAAAATTTATTACCAATTTTATTTCTATATTAAATATTTTAATTATTCTGTTCAGTACACACAACTTTACATCTAATAATGTTGTGTTTCAAATCTTTTTTTAACTGTGCTAGTTAGATAATAAAAATATTGTCTACTAGTCTGTGAATATTTTTTATACTAGCCTTTTTTATCATAATTTAAACTGTATTTTATTTGAAGTGAAAAAGATCAAGATTAATATATTCAAATATCCAAATATTTTAGGATATAAGTCAAGTTTACACAACCAAAATAATTTATATAATGCAAATATCACCCTCTGCTTTGAAAATAATTAGAAGTTCTACTGGTATTTTGTATCAATAAAAGGAAAATGTGGAAATAAAAATTATGAAGCTATATAAAATTAATCTATACATTAAAATGATATGATCAATATATGCCATTGTTTACCCCTTCAATTTTCCTACTCTTTCGATAATTTCACCCAAAAGAGGTGGATTTCACTTCCAAATGTGACCTTTCTGGCAAACTTATGCAATTATTCTGTCATTGGGGATGATTATGACACACCCACATGGCACTGTAGTGCCATTTATGTCACATAGCGAGGAAACTGTTCTGATTACATGCATGCTATTTAAATCCAAAATATCAAATTAAAAAGTTTCCATTGTAGAATCGTAAATTCTGCTGCAAGAGCTTTTAAGTTTCTTTTTAAAAATAAACTTGAAAGCTAGTATGTACAAGTATATAAATGAATTAGATACTATCAAAATCATGAAAGCAGCAGAAAGACATATTCAAACTCAATTTTTTTCTTGCCACTAACAAAATAACTTTTTATTGTAGCTGTGCCAAAATGTCAATTTTATGTCAAAATATCAAACATTTACAAACTCAACATTATTTTCGAAATAGTATATGAATTTATAAATTGGATTTGATAGCAATCACTCGCACAGGGGAAAATGTCTGCATATTTTGTTTCATGAACTCCAAAATAAATCAGCATTATTGCATATCCTAGTGGTTCAGATTAGAAGAGCTTGAGGAATTGACCAGGATAGAAAAAGTCCATTTCAATTGATACTATACTGAACAATGTTTACAAATATTTTTTAGAAACTACATAGCTATTCAAAATACATCAAATGGAATATGGAAGGCAGGTTAGCTGGTATCATGAAGATAGAAGAGTCTATCCTAGAATGATCAGATTTAATTATGTAAACAATAGAATATTCTGTTGTGAAGAGATTAGAATAGATATGAAAACAACTAGAAATATGCTCATTTTGAACTTTTTTGACAAGCTTTCCTTTATGAATATTTTGAAAAAAACTTTAGGTTGCATTTTAGAATGGGAAAGAAACAATTTGATATATATTATAATGAAGACAGAATTTTTTTTCCTGGAGAGATTGCATTCAGAGACAAATAAGAACCAATAATAGTCTTTCATTAATATTTTTGATACATTTGGGTTACATTTTAGAATGAAAAATTACTATTATCTGGTACATTTAGCAGAAAGACAGAAAGTTTCGCCCTAAAATGATTAGATTAAAATGCAAAACAAATATAAAAATAACTACCAATATTATTTTTATAAGTTTTCTTTTATCAATACTTTTGACAACAACTTTAAGCTACATTTTGGAATAGAAAACTAACATTAAAAGGTTCATCAAAATATTTAAATCTGCAATATATAGAGAGTCAAATATCTAATGCTATGTGAAATTTCTTGTTATATTTGCTAATTATTCTTGTATTTATATACCTATATAGAAAAATTTCCTCACTTCAAAAGATGATCGCCTTAATTATGATAACACCCACATGCATGCCTCACATAAATCAAAGGTGTACAATAGTATTGGTATAAAAATATTAATGATCATTGCAATATTTTGCTCGATCCGTGAATGCTTCGGATATCGGAAAATGATTTTATTGCTGCTTTAGAGGTCAAAAATACACGTTTAAACACAGATTATGCCAAGAGCACTTTGTAGTTAGTCCCCCAAAACATTCAAAAGCATTCGTACTATAACTAAAATCTCAAATCAATGTTGAAGTAACCGTTAATAGGCCGTTATCCCATCGCACGTCGGACAATCGACGATAAAGCGTCTGATAACACAGCTTTGCAACAGAAGCGGCATTTCGTATTGATAACACACTGTTTCGATAACGCTGACAAAGTACACAAAGCATGATCATTGAAAAAAAGTACAGGTACTTACAGGGTGGCGAGCTGGATACATAATTTATCACATCAATAGTAGAGAGGCCACGTAAAAACACTGAGTAGGCTTAGCTTCTTTGTTTGGCAGTCGAAACTAGCGCTCTTTGCGGCAAAGCAGCGCCATTCGTGAGTAACCAACAAATTAAACAATATATTCCAAAATCGTTAATCGGCAGGCAAGGTTCCACGAGAAACACAGTATTCGGCGAGGACGCTAGGCCTAAAAATCCATTCGCGTATCCATTGTGGAGAAACACTCGATTCACAGCAACACCTCAGAGCGGAAAGGCGCCGCACAAAAACCTTCCAGCGAAGATGCCTCGTACAACAGCAGCAGACAACCCGTACCCGCGGTTTGACAAGAGCGATTGCGGATATGCTCTCACGCTCAGATTGGCTTAATCAACAAACATGACTGTTCCCAGGCGTTGCCCCACCGTCCCACGTGGGATGACAGCTCGCACTGAGCCACCGCCGCCAATCGCAGAACCACTCTCCTCTTAACCCCGCCTCGATAGGTGGGGCTACGGCTCTGACGAGAATGACAGCGAGCCATCAAATGCACGTGGTACAGGCGCGCTGGCTTGTCCTTGCTGCTGTTAATGCGATTCAGGAAAGCAGCCAGGCGATCATCTCTCTCGGAGAGCAAGATAATTATACAGGGCTTGATGTTGCTTTGGATGGCCACTTGAGCGTGTCGTGTTGATGTTGAACAAATGTTCGAGGAGAACTTTTCGGACCGGTTTCTTGGGCCACAAAACGTGGGCGTCCATTCTTGGCCTGAGTAATAATCTGGGGCCCCAAAGTTTCGGCGGCTAATCAAAACAAACGGCTCCGCGCGCCTAATTAGCGGTCTCTGGGCCCCTCTAATGGCCGTGCCTGACGGACGGGCCCTGCAGGCCATTGTCTGACAGGAAGGGCGTACGATTTCTTGGCACATCTGTACAACGTACTTTGAGCTGCTGGGAAACCTTTGCTGATTGTATCGCTTTTGAGAGTTCTTTTTTATATAGGAGGAAAATGTAATTAAATTCCACCCATCAAACTTATCTTCAGCAATGAGAGTATTTAACTTTTTGTTTCTGAAACTTTAGCTCGTTATTGTAAAATACGTTACAAAACAGAACGTTTAATTGTACGGCATATTATTCGATTTTGTTTTAATTCATGTATTTATTTATATACCTTATACATTTTTCATCTAGAAAATACAATTTTATTTACAATATTATTCAAATTTTTATAGGCAAAAACTTGCAAAATGTAGTATTAAAACAAATTTGGCTTTTTATATTTACATTTTTAAAGAGCATAATGAACAACTTTCTCAATCGAAAAAATGTCGGCTAACATATCACACCAAAATTTTTCTTCTAATTCGTTATTTTCTTTCTTTCTTATCGTCAAAGCACATAATTCGATTATTCTCTAACCGCTATAGATTAACTCGAAATGTTTAATTATATGTATCTCATCACCCCCCAACACACACACAATTGAATAAAAAAAAATGAAATATTGACCCATTTTTACAGAATACACAAATGTAGAAGTTCAAATATTTTAACCACCCATATTTCTCACAAGGTACCGATTAATGGATAAATGCAATGGGGAAAAAAATGCTATGTGTCCAATGCAAAGTCTTTCCTACAGGTTAATGAATTTGAATCTTATATGAAAACAGTAAAACAAATTATTAGAGTTATTTTATGACTCGATTTTGCTAAAAAATTAACAGATTTATTAGCGTTAACGTTTAATATAAACATACAAAAATTGATTCTTTCGAGGGACTTCACGTTCCCAATGGAAAAGTAGATTTTCTAATATCTTGAAAATGAATCGCAGTAACTCCTTAAAAATAGTTTTGATTAATTTTTTTTTCAAAAATACTCGCAAAACATTACTCTGCACATGTGGTAATAATAATGACCATGTTTAGTTGATTTTTTCCCCCTAGTTCCCCACCCCGATTTTTCGCAAATGTGTTTCTAAACTTGAGAGCCTTCTCCTTGACTGATAGCCAGCAAATCAGTAGACATCTACCGTTTACTGATTGAAATAATAGCTCTAAATTTCGTTTGACTGGCACAGTTTGTTCAATAGATATCGTGCCCCCCCCCCCCCCCCCTCACACACAGAGCCATAGGTTACCTTACACTTTTCTGGTAGATCAGACGGTCTGGGTCTCAACAACAACAACACAGAGTCTGACGCCAAATTAATCCCTGCTAACGGGCATCAGAGACCGTGGCCTAAGACTGGTCAACGATTAAACAATTACGCACTTTCTTGCTTATTCGGTTTGGTTGAATGACGTTTGGTTGACTTTACGCTATCACATAATCCAAAATAATATACTTCTTTAATTACTACCCTGTACGTCTGAAATCGAAAATGCGCTAAATAGAACACTTCAGTTATGAAGAAACCTCTACCATCTGTCTGCTACCATGAGTGTCTCTCTTCGCAGGTCGGCAAACCTTAAATACTAAAACTCCCATAAATATGCCAAAACCGTGAACATGGCTACGGACCATAGAGTTTTGATGGCTCCTACATCCGCCAAGTCGGGGGTATTGGGTAACAAGTTCCGCTACGTGCTACAGTTTCCCATAAGCAATAGTAATGCCGTGAAAGAGTACTGTAAAAAAGTGATTTCCAAACTGTGGTGACCGCATTGCAAACACTCGGAGAGGTACGCATACCTCTCCGAGTGTTCGCAATGCGGTCGACAGAATTCTGGATCCTATGCAGCAAACTATCCTATGCAGCCTGCTACTACCCCCTATTTTACAAGTTATTGGCTCTATTTTTGTAAAATTTTAATGTAGTCCAAGCCCAAAGTACTTTAAACATAAGGTAGGTCAGAGAGAGGGGGTTGTTTTTCGACCGGGAGAGCAACTTGAAGCGTGACGTCACTGACTTACAAGTCAAGAATAGGGGACATAGAGATACGTGGGGAAAACCCAGAGCATTATAGAGATACGTGTATAAAGTTTAGAAAGTTCGCGTTTATAATTCGAAAAGGAGATAAAATCATTCGTAGTAAAATTTTAGAAGAATGAAATTAAATTATTTTACTCATACATGCATAGGGCTATCAATAAAATATTATAATACATATATTATTTATAATAAAAGCTGAAATATATCGTGAAAAGTGTAATAAATATAAAAATTACATTTCAAGTGCTTTAATACAGATATGAATAAATATCTAATCATCGGATTTTTAAAAATATAGTATCCATTATCTTAAACATTGATAATACTTTCTACATGTAATATAAATATGTATTTCAAAAATATCTAATTGCGTAAAAAATCCCACATGCATATAACATATATTGATGACTATGAAATATCATCAATCTAGTAGTTACATAACTATATATTATATTAAAAAGCGTAGATCGGATCTTCGGAAAAGGGGTGTGTTGACGGTCGAATGGATGGTCAATGGCAGTAGATTTATTTTATTTACCCAACAAAAAGACGATGCATTTTGTGAGCTAGTAGAATATTATGACTCTTCGCTAAGCCACTGGAGTCAACTGTCAGTATGTCAGTTTTCACAAAGATATTTTAAGCCTGCAAAATTGATGTTATTAAACTTTATAGAGTTTTAAATATATAAACTATGTACAGTTTTAAAATTTTAAAGCAATGTTCACATGGATCATATATAATAAATCAATGCATACGTTTATGCCATGATACTGCTTTTACACCATTTAGAGGCTTTTCTTTGCTTTTTTTCCTTTACTAATTGTTGCATGAAAGTCTTATTTAAGTGTTTAATGCGAATGAATGTTCTGGTTCGTGAAAACAAAGTTATGGCTTTTAGTGATATAGAAGGTGAAATGTTTGCTAACTTTGACTGCAAGTTCTTAATGGCGCATTTCTCTCTTGATATATATGCGCCATGCATTTCTACGAAAGCATTCTCCCACTTTTTTATTTCTTCTGAAAAATTTGGCGTTGAATTTTAGTTTTATTGTAAATAAATTTTTTATGCATTATATTTCAACTTTTAGTTTTGTATTCTAAGCTTTTTACATATGAAAACGAAATGTCCCATAACTTGAGATGATGTGAATATAATGTCAATATTATGATTAGTAAAGAATTACGTTTTATGATTATGTATATTAGTAACAAAGTAAAATGCTTAAGGCATTTAAAATTAACTTTACATATATTTTGCAATAAACTAAACTGTGTAAATTAGCTTACAAAATGCTAATATCTGCCCCCCCCCTCCTCCAAAAAAAGAAAGAAAACTCCATAATTGCTAGTATCAGAAATATAAATTATTTTTATATATTTTAGATACTGCATATGAAGTCGATTTTATTTTATTAATTTTGTTTTTTGGATTACTTAGAGGACCACCTATTTTACATATCAATGAAACATGTCAATCATAAGTATTTTTTATACTTCTATATTAAAAACATTGTTTTTAACTGCAGCATTAATGATATGTGAGATTTTGGGGGGCGTTGGCTCCTTGTTTTAATTGTTTAACCGGCTTCAAATTCAAAAATTTAGCCCGAAAATCTTCACAAGAAAAGTGACTCGAACAGACAGTTGCGTTAGCAATGGTTATTTTATCCTCTCTTTTGCTCTTCACGATTCATAATTTTTGAAGTGTAGAATCTGTTGGAAATCTGTGAAAACTGATAGATCCCATTGACTTCTTATAATAATTTGAACACAAAGCAACCGAGGAGCAACCAGGCATTTTTGCGCTCACAAAACACAATTTATATACAACAATTAAACAAAATTATTGTTTATATACGTGAAAATACTAATATATATACATCTATAATACACAAATTTACACTTAAACTTCACTTTTACGATAGAATTACAAATTATAATAAAACAACGACTGACACAGTTTATGTTTTCCCATAGAACTGAATACTACTCGGAGAAACTGGCACTTCTCCTTCTAAACCAGTGACGTCACGAACGGCGATAACGTCCACGCTCTGGAATACTGTCAACAGCGGTATTCTGGTCTTTTGATCTCTGACCCTCCCTGGTCCGAGCCCCTATACAATGCATCCCATTGTCCCCTCATCATTCAACCCCCGGGGGCACTCCTTGAGAGTGATGAATCTTATCTCTGTAGCTCTAATCTTCCCTTCCTGGGGGGGAGGGTTACATAAATCCGAGGAACACAAATGTTGGGCATTCCACCCGGTTGTCCATGACTCGGACTCTTCCAGGTGACGTGCGATCGGACTGTGTCTATTCATGTCCCGAGCCTAAGCCCGCCGGCGACTGGCGTCAAGACTCGGCGGGACCATCTTCGGACCTCGTACGGTGAATGATTCTGCTGACTTCACTCCCCAGGTTGTTTTCTCGCTGAATAAGAGATTTGTACCCCATTCGACTCCCTTATCCAAACGGGTGCATGATTTTATTCTGACCCCTCCTCATGTAGACGACAATGAGGCTCGTAAAAAGGCTCAAAAGGATACGCTTAAAAATTAAAATGGTAAAACCAATTAAAAATACGTATATCCAAGTCGAAGCATCAGACGCAAGCCCACATATAATCCAAATAAAAAGCAGATAATTTGATTGCATTCAAATGCTTAGATACAACCAGGGTCGTTTTTGACCATAGGCAAAGTAGATCGGGTCCATCTTCCATGCTCAATGTACCCCTCCTTTTATAAATATAAAAGTTTTATCGATTGGGGGAAGGGGAAGCTAGAATTTACTTTTAACTAGGGGCCTTGGCAAGGGTTATCTACGGGTTAAGACGGCCTTGTATACAGTGGCGAATTCACAAAAGCGTCCACGTGGTAAACCCAATAAAACTCGGGAAAAATCAGTATCCGAAATCACAACCCATCTTCTACGATGAAAAGCAAAAGCAATGCCAATGAGCGCCAGGGGCGGATCCATAGGGGAGCGCGAGGGCGCGCGCCGCCCTCAAAAGGTTTCGATTTATTAGCTTTTGATAACATTGAATTATTAATTGAATATTTTTCGTGAAAGAAAGTATTACTTAAAAGTATTAGCTTATCTAATGTTAAAAAAATTTCAAAATCCTGGAAGAAGCAAAAATAAAGTTATATTTTTTTGTTCTGTTGTACTCAGTAAATTGTAACGAACATATTATGTTATTTCATAGAATGAAATAACAATATGGTAATCTTCTTCCGTAAAAATATTTTTTATAAATAAAGTATATCGAGAATTTGAAAATAACAAACCATTTATTTTTGCGGGAAAATATCAGAAAGGTCCCTGATTATTCCCGACACTAACCCCCTCACGAAAATCCCAGATGCGCCCCCCCCCCCCTTATGAAAATCCTGGATCCGCCTTGGATGAGCGCAAAGGAAAGGCTTTGAAATGCTGTGCGGGCGCAAAAGGCAAAAAACCTTCACCTTTTCAATATATTAATAGAACTTACCCGCAACAGGTAGTCCCTGAGCCAATATGGAAAGAAAGTAGTCTGTGGTGGAGCAGGATAAGGCGGCACGGGTTCTGGAGACGTCTGATTGGATCGCGGGTTGGGTAAGCTTCCTACGTCTTCGGGACTGTGGAAGTCTCTGAAAGCTTTGCTCTGAAAGGAATGTATTCTGCTGGGAAACCGTTCAGATTGAAAATACAACATAAATGTAAAAAGAAATACAATCAATTCAAAAGATTCAATCGCACACATTGCTTTGGTATGGGTTTCCCATCCGTGACGTGGGGAGAATCCAGGAACGAAAGCACACGAGATATATATTGATAAAAAGCTCTCGACGTGCGACTATCAATAACTGCGCTCCACACCTAGTTTTCAACTTCTAACCATATCTGAACTTCCCCTTGCATTTGGGAATTCGCAACTTGTTGACTACCCCCCCCCCCCTCGTCACCTGTCTATCACTGTAAAACATTTGCAAGCATATTACTGAACGTTTCAAGGGAATCAGCTGTCTGTAATACGGAGCAAGATTCCTGATAGTTACGATAATTATATATATATATATATATATAAGATCATATATTTTTCCTTTGCGAATGGCAACACTGGTATCGTCATTCTGAGTTCCCGGGTTCGACAGGTTCGTGCAATTCGTAGTGTTATTTTACAGGTATTCTTGCTTCCTTTTATTTTCCCTTCTTTATGTATGTTGTCCAAGTAGAAATAGTTTATAGATATAATCTATCTATTTCTTCAGAAACATACATTTTTTGCGCTTACTTCGACAAAATACTTGGACCCGAGGAAGAGTTTTGGAGAAGTGAACAAATCCATGATTTAGGCCTAGCCCTTGTCCACGTGTATACCATTAATGCTCGGATTTCATTTTTTTTTTTTTTATCGTTTCCATACCATTGAGTTTTGATGATTTTCTTTAACTTGATGATTCGAAATTTGCATTTTTTTCTATTTGATTGAAGATTTGCTGATTTATACTTTTATATTATAGGCTTGTTAGAAAGTTAGATTTTACGAGTTACAGCTTCTCACTTTTCTTTCATTGGACTTTCAAACTATTATATATATATATATATATATATATATATATATATATATATATATATATATATATATATATATATAATACAAAAATAACGCTTCGGTAGACGATAATTAGCTGAATATTTCATAAATGAAGCTAGAATTTTCATGAACACCTGTAATTGTGGCTTTCTGATAGTTTGCCGAAATTATCAACAAAGCAGCTGAAAAAAATGACCAAAGGTTGCAGAATGTTTTACAGTGTAGTGTCACTCATGCTCAAGGTCCTGCACCCCTCGGGGCGCCCGGCCGCCCAAATAGTTGCTCAAGTCTTCGGACGAGTCGCACGGTCTGAGTCTTCAACACCCCTCGGGGCGCCTCTTTACTTTTCTCTTATATTTCGGAAGCCTGCTTAGGCCCTAGTTTCTTCCTGTCTGAAGACTTGGAGACGGACACGACTTCAGTCGTCGTCCTCCCAACCCCCTCTCAACACAACTTCGATTTAAATTCTATCCATTTCATTAAACTCTTTTTTCTACTATCTTTTCCTCTTAGCTAGAAGTTTAAAGGGAACATATTATCCTCTCCTGGGCACTTCTCTAACCCCTATCCTTGAGTCCATGTCGGACCTTGGTTTAGTTGCGCCCCCTCCCCGCCCCCATACACTGCACCCCATTTACCCCTTCCAGTTAGACCTTATGTTATCATGTGGTAACAATGCACCCCCCAAACCTCCTATGAAATTTGTAGTTGCAGGGAGTCTAACGTACCTGAGTTAAAAAATGTCCAAAATTTAGCAACATTTCAAGTAGATCTATTAGATATTCTGCAGGCCCATATAAAACACGCTCTAGTAAAACATTATGCATCTCACAACACCTGATGCCTCTCACAATAATAATTACATCTCACAATAATTGATGCACGTGTTGAAAAAAATATGGTTTTTTTTTTAAAACAGCATATAATAATTTCTTGATTTCAAGATATTGGCGGCATTTTAAAAACTTTTGAAGATAATCGAGTAGACGTAACATGGACTTTGAGGACGTGTAATATTTTAGCATAGAAATATTTTTACTATTAACTTTAAAAGGCGTCTACTTTATGTTATAAAAATAAACCTAAGAGTAGATGTAATAGGAGAGTTCTGCGGCAGTGGGGTGTATGGGGTGTGCCCATCCTATTACACACCTAAGAACAGGTTAAATGCCTCAAAATACTCATAATTATCCTCTATATATACTATATAATCATTTATAACCTTAAAAGAGGAGTTTAGTAGATGTAATAGGAGGGTTCTGCTGAAGGTGGCAGCGTTGCTATCTAAAAAAGTCTCTGGAAATTAAAATAAATATATTTTACCATTTCCAGAAAATACACACTATGATCAACTAGGAAAATATTTTGACAGAAGGAAAAATGAAAACTAAAATTCATTTTTTTTTTCCATTTTGCAAAAACACCCCCGTGTAAGGGTCAAGAGATTCCAAGATGGCCGCCGATGGGGGTATGGGCATAAAATAACCTACACCGGTGTAGAACTCTCATATTACACCTACTCCTATGAGTACATATTTGTTTTTTAGAACATAAGAAAAATGTTTTATGATTAGAAAAAGTAATGCAGCATATTTGGGAAATTTTAATTCCGTAAATCAAATAATATTGAAGCTAATTTAAATTTATATCCAAATCGGTGTTGAAATGGGAACCTATAAAAACGCTTTAGTTTACCAAAAATAAATATAAATTTAATACTATAGATAATCTTGCGATCAGTCTTTGTCGATAACAAAACGTCAGAATTTTGCACACAGATAAAAACAGCATCATCAACAATAGTTCAATGCCATTGCATTATATTAGCTATAATAAATTCAATGCTCAAAAATTAAATATTTTTATTATATTTGTTTTGAGGTGTCAATACACAATTATGAATAATAAAATTATTGAAGAGGTTGGAAAACTCATAATTTGTGACATAAAAGGTTAAAATACTCAGTTTAGAGTAAACAAGAAAGATCAATCATGCATAAAGCATTGATTATGAAACACTTTCCAACTTCAATGCAATTTTATTTAAACATCTCTAAAATGCGATACACTCCTTGGTAATATTTTAAAAATTATCACAATACTACATTAATTTATTATATTTGAAAACTTAAAACTTCATCGAAAAAACATGAACTTTATTCAAATGACGGTATTGAAATACAAATTGCCTGGTTTAAACATCTCTAAAATACGATACATTCTTCAACAATATTTTTAAAATTATTATAATACGACAATAATTTATTACATTTGAAAACTTCATCGGAAACAACTGAAATTTATGCACATGACGTTATCGAAATATAACACGCCTGGCTCTCTCTATAAAAGCAGCATTTCGTTCATAAACATTTTTCCATTCATTTCATTCATCACAATACTATAATAATTTATTTTATTTAAAAACTTAAGACCATGGAGGTACAAGTAATTGAACTCTATGCTTAAAACTTCGTCGAAAAAAATCGTCCTTCTCTGTGTAAAATCAATGAATATTTTATTCATATCAGCTATATTGCAGACTCTATGAGCTAAATGATTTTGCATTAAAGAAATGCAGCAATTCTTATACAACTCATTCTACATATTTTGCTGTTTACATTCTTCATAAGTGAAAATTAGGATTCGTTGTAGAAATAATCAAATTTGGATGAGCATTTAAACTCAAATATATTGTAATTGCGTTGTTTCAGTATGTAGATGCACAGAATTATGCGTTCAGTATGTAGATGCACAGAGCAAAAATAACGCGGTTTTAAGGCGGATACAACACTAAATATGAATTAAAAAGAACTTTAAAAATCCCGATTTTGACACAAGATGGATGCAATGTTTTATTTTGATGTGGGTTACTGGATCTCTTCATATAATGGTCACGTGATCTCTTCATATAATGGTCACGTGATCGCTTCATATAAAAGTTGCAATTATTATTTTAATTTTTATTTTAAAAACTACTGAATATATTTTGCGGAAATTTTTTTTATATATTTTATGGGATAATTCGAATATTTCCTAAAACTTTTGAAACAAATTGTGAATTTTAAATCCGCTTAAAAAATGTTTGAAAAATTAGGTCCCATAGGGTTCAATGTATTTCATTTTTTCAACCCGCGTTCAATCCAAAACTAATTGGGTGATATTATTCATTTATATTCCCATAGGTCCTACAGACCGTCTGAACAACACACTAAAATTTCATTTTGATTAAGTCATTTTTACGGCAGTTATCGTGCTAACGGACAGACAGACAGACAGAATGAACAATGCCATAAACACTTTTCAACTTTGTTGTAAAGTGTTAACAAGAAAGATCAATCATGCATAAAGCATTGATTATGGAACACTTTCCAACCACAATTCAATTTTATTTAAACATCTCTAAAATACGAGATATTTAGCGGTAATATTTTTAAAATTATGACAATACTACAACAATTTATTATATTTGAAAACTTCATAAAAACAATGAACTTTATTCAAATGACGTCATTGAAATATAAACTGCTTGGCTCTCTATAAAAAAAGGAATAAAATTTTCATTCATAAACATTTATTCTATTCCTTTCATTCATCACAATACTACAATAATTTATTTTACTTAAAAACTTGAAACCATAGAGGTAAAAGCAATGTAACTCTGTGCTTAAAACTTCACCGAAAAAGTCTGCTATAAAATCGTCTGTTCTCTATGTAAAATCAATGACCGTTTCATTCATATCAACTATATTGCAGACTCCAGCAATAAAAAAAATTTCCGTTAAAGAAATTCAGGAATTCTTATACAACTCATCTTACAGCTTGATGTGTTTACAATATCCTTATATGAAAATTAGGCTTCCTTGTAGAAAATAAACAAAGTTTGATGATCATTTAAACTCAAATACATTGTAATTGCGTTGTTTCAGAACATTGATGCACAGAAATTAAGCAAAAATAAAGCGGTTTTAGGATGGATACAACACCAAATATAAATTAAGAACTTTAAAAATCACGATTTTGACAAGATGGATGCCATATTTTATTTTGAAGTGGATCACGTGATCTCTTCATATAATAGGTGTAATTATTATTTTAATTTTTATTTTAAAAACTACAGAATATTTTTTTCTGAAATTTTTTTATATTTTTTATGTGATAATTTGAATATTTCCTAAAACTTTAGGAAATTTTGTGAATTTTGAATTCGCTTAAAAAATGTTTGAAAAATTAGGTGCTATAGGGTTCAATGTATTTCATTTTTTCAACCAGGGTTCAACCCAAAACTAATTGGGTGGTATTATTAATTCATATTCTCATAGGTCCCACAGACCGTCTGAACAACAAACTAAAATTTCATTGTGATAAAGTCATTTTTAAGGCAGTTATCGTGCTAACGGATAGACAGACAGACAGAATGAACAAAGTCATAAACACTTTTCAACTATGTTGTAAAGTGTTAAAAATGGTTATAAATACAAGGAGACACAATTTTTTCTAGGGCAGGAGCAGAACTGACAGTGGAACAAAGAACCCTTGTCACCAAGCACGTTTTCATTGTCATTATGTCATTAAACTTGGACCATTTTCACTGGTATACTCTTTTGTCCGTCAGCAAGAGCGATATTCATGCAAAATGAATTCACGTACTCTGAATTGCACCATTCCAAAAGCCCATTCCCCCCCAGCATCTCTTAGTTGTTTAATTACCTTTTAGTACTTCCTTTTTCTGTATTTATTCCTCTTCGCTTGAAGTTTAAAGGGAGGACTCCTTTCCTCTCCTGGGCACTTCACTAACCCCCGTACCTTACACCTTTACCTTTATCTTACCCTTACACCTTTACCTTTATCTTACACCTTTCGTACCCTACCTTACACCTTTACCGTTACCTTACACCTTTCTGGTAGGTCGGACGGTCTGGGTTTCAACAACAACAACAACTAACCCCCGTCCTTGAGTCCTTGAGTCCAAAAGCCCATAGGTCTTATCTGTAAATTGACTAGAAAATTTGAACAGTCGGTTCTTCAATGCTTTAAAAAAGCCTTTCTATCAACAGATTACACCAACTAACTTATTTTTCAATATCCCCAGTCTGATTAACGCACGGGCTTCCGAGTCCGCGGGCCCCTAAATTTTGCATGTGATTAAATATTTAAGCAAAAATTAATTTTTAATTAGTTTAAAAGTAATAATATTAGTTGCTTTTTAACACTTAACAACATAGTTGAAAAGTGTTTATGATTTTGTTCATTCTGTCTGTCTGTCTGTTTGTCCGTTAGAACGATAACTGCCGTGGAAATAACTTTATCAAAATGAAATATTAGTATGTTGTTTAGACGGTCTGTGGGACCTATAGGAATATAAATGAATAATATCACCCAATTAGTTTTGGATTGAACCCGGGTTGAAAAAATGAAATATACTGAACTCTATGGGATCTAATTTTTCAAACATTTTTTTAAACGAATTTAAAATTCACAAATTGCTTCGAAAGTTTCAGTAAATATTCAAATTAGCCCATAAAATATATAAAAAAAAATTCAGCAAATTATTTTCAGTAGTTTTTTAAATAAAAATTAAAATAATAATTACACCCTTTGTATGAAGAAATCACGCGACCCACTTCAAAATAAAATATGGTGTCCATCTTGTGATCTTGTGTCAAAAATGTGATTTTTAAAGTTCTTTTTAATTCATATTTAGTGTTGTATCCGTCCTAAAACCGCTTTATTTTTGCTTAAATTCTATGCATCTACATACTGAAACAACGTAATTACAATATATTTGAGTTTAAATGATCATTCAACTTTGATTATTTCAACAACGAAGCCTAATTTTCAAAATATGTAGAATGAGTTGTATAAGAATTGCTGCATTTCTTTAACGCAAAATTATTCAGCTCATGGAGTCTGTAATATAGCTGATATGAATGAAACATTCATTGATTTTACACAGAGAACCAGACGATTTTTTTGAAGAAGTTTTAAACATAGAGTTAAATTATTTGTACCTCCATGGTTTTAAGTTTTAAAATAAAATAAATTATTATAGTATTATGATAAATGAAAGGAACAGAAAAATGTTTGTGAATGAAATGCTGCTTTTATAGAGAGAGCCAGCCGATTTATATTTCGATGACAGCATTCGAATAAAATTCATTTGTTTTCGATGACGTTTTCCAATATAATAAATTATTGTAGTATTATGATAATTTTAAAAATAATATCGATAAATGTATCGCATTTTAGAGATGTTTAAACCAGGCAATTTATATTTCAATGCCGTCATTTGAATGAAGTTCATTTTTTTCGAAGTTTTATGTTTTCAAATATAATAAATTAATGTAGTATTGGGTTAATTTTAAAAATATTACCGAGGAATGTATCGTATTTCAGAGATGTTTATATAAAATTGCATTGAAGTTGGGAAGTGTTTCATAATCAATGCTTTATGCATGATTGATCTTTCTTGTTAATTATAAAATATGTTAATAAGTAGAAATAATTTTTTAATTAATTTAAAACTAGTAATATTAGTTTTTCTTAAATTATGAAATATGTTAATAATTTTAAATATTATACATCTTTTAAAGTTTTAATATTTTACTTTGAAGTAAAATGTTCGGAAGTTTCTTACGTGTGCAAAAAAGCCTTCGGAGCTGTCTGTGATCCTGAGCTCCCCAATTTGTAATGTGTTGATGTTTTGCATGTGCTCGTATGCGTATATGGCTTCGAATTTACAACAAGTCCTCGGCCTCACTTTGGTTTGATCAGAGCCTGTATATCCCTGTGTATTTTCAATTCCCTATCCTTTACAGCAATTAATAAAAAAAGAATTACCATCAGCAAATTACAATCAACAATCAGCAAGAATTACAATCTCGGGTAAAAATTTAATATACTATTCAATAATAATAATAAAAAAAAAACAAAGAGGAATTTTTCAACAATGTCAAACATTGCCAAACATATGAAGGGGGAAAAACAGTCGTTAAACAGGCATATATGTTTTAATGACGTCACTGGAGGCTGTGCAAACATAAATTACCCATTTTTCTTCAAATGAATTTCAAGTTTGTACAGATGTGGCTGTTTGCTTTTACAGAAACCGCTAAATGGCTTGTAACGGTTGGCGATACTTTCATTTCCAAGCAGAGCAGACCTGTAAGCAGTGAATGGTCTTCAACCTTTTAAGAACCAAGGCTCACGGGTGGCACATACGACTAAACGTGGGCATATGCATAGCCATGTTATGTACGCGAACGCGCATGCACTCACAAACAAACACGCACATATACACACTTGTATGTACACATTTCATTTAATTGAAATCTAAAGTTTTCGGAGAACAAACAGATTGTATCCACAAAATATTATATTAATCTGTGATAGTACTATTCCCACAAGTTTTTATATTGGAAAAACGATTATTGACTATAATAAGCGCTGCGTTTGCGCAATGCGGACTTCAAATACAGCCGTTCAGAGGTATTTGCTGTTCATCAGTAATGATAATCCAATAAGACAGGACATCCGAAGTAAAAAACTTTAAATAAACTGGATGATGAAAAACTTTTATAGAGAATTTTCAACTCTCCTTGCTTCAGAATAACAGACATTTTGTCACACCTTTTCTGACGGACAGAACTTTAGATGTTAAAAGTAGCTGAATGAGAAATTGTACTCCAAAATGGTGCTTTATAAAATGTAAAGAAAGTAAGATTGATTTGCAGAATTCTAAAAATGCATTCTGATTTAATATCTGAAATACAGAACATCACAAGAATAACTGAATAATTTTGAACTTTTATCCATACTTTTTCCATTTCCTGTGGACAGCGGTCATTGCAACAGTGGTAATGTTATAGCTTTGCATACAGTTAGCATCCACTTTTTTGTTATACATTTAATTTTCCCGGTTATACATTTTATTTTTCGGTTATACATCTTATTTTGCATAAAGAATTTTCTTTATTACAAATTAAATCATATCAAACACTATTATTTAACGTATGGACAAAGAAACATATGGTGGGAAAAGTTTTAGAACTCAAGAAAACTTGAACGTTTGCTTCCACACAATCAGTTTTACAATTATGTTTAATAAAAACATAACAGCCCTATAGTATTTTACTGTATTAATTTACTGAATACAATAATACCAGTAAGTAAACAAAAATTATACAATTATTTTAAATTTAAAAATTCTGATGTGGGCAACACATGACTTTCCTTATATAATGCAATGAATTTACTACTTTTACAGTAAAACAATAGGTTTTTCTTATAGTAGATACTTATATTCTTTCCAAGATATTGAATTTTCAACAATTAGTCGTCATTTTTATCCATTTGGCGAGATTTTCGTTACTTTGGCAACATTTCAAAAAGTCGCCAAGTTGGCAACATTCCGCCAAATTCATCTCTAAAATCCCGCCAGGCTTTATGGACGGAGAAATAAGTTATGCTTATAGCAGATAAATGACTATTGGCGTTCAAATACAAAAGTATTACTCAAAGTATCTTTTCTCATGAATGGAACGAGCTAGATCCACGAGAATGATGTCACCAAATTTATCGCATGGTATTACATATGAAAAGTGAACATGTTTCTCAACAGTTAATTTTTGTTTTTAATTTATGGGATTTTTTGATAAATTTATTTGAAAAATGTGCAATATCTCGAGAACGGTTCATGTTAACATTCTAAAACTTATGTCAATCGTTTTCTAATAAAAATTACATAAGAAATATCTATTTGCGTAACTTTATAAGAGGTTTTGATTTTTTAATGATTTTTTTAACATTTCACTCGAAATTTTAGGTGGTTCTGAACATTTGATTGCGTATAAAAACAATAGGCTTCCAGTGTTTACGCATTGTGATTTTTGTACCAAATTTCGTTCGAATCGGTCCATTCGTTCGTCAGTTATCGTCTCCACAGACACACTGACACACACACACACACACATACTTTCACACACACACACAGACATCACTTCAAAATTTTTTGATTCGTGATCAGAGATGCTTGAAACGCGCTCTCCCGTCGAAAACTCGAATTCGAATTTTCGACCCCCGTCACAATACTTTCCTTATACATTATGGTATATACGGAAAGCAACAAAATATAATCTTTATTGCATGTACTTGTACCGCATACATCCGTGTGATGTTAAAGCCGCACTGAAATTCGTTTCATCATGCATTTGTGCAGGATTTTTGAAAACTCTGAATTGGATATTCAGTAAATAAAACTGCTTTCAAAAATAAGGGTATTTCATTTTCGAAAATTTAAAATATAGTCGCGATATAAAAAAAATCTGATGAGGACAGCACATGACTTTCCTTATATAATGCAATGAATTTACTACTTTTACAGTAAAAAAAAAAATCTAATGTGGGCAACACATGACTTTCCTTATATAATGCAGTGAATTTACTACTTTTACAGTAAAAAAATAGGTTTCTCTTATAGTAGATACTCATATTCTTTCCAAGATATTGAATTTTCGCCAATTAGTCGTCATTTTCATTGATTTAGCGTCATTTTAATCCATTTGGCGAGATTTTCGTTACTTTGGCAACATTTCAAAACCCCGCCAAGTTGGCGATATTCCGCCAAATTCGTCGCCAAGCTTTACTGACGGAAAAATAAGTTATTCTTATAGCAGATAAATGACTATTGGCGTTCAAATACAAAAGTATTACTCGAAGTATCTTTTCTCATGAATGGAACGAGCTAGATCCACGAGAATGATGTCACCAAATTTATTGCATGGTATTACATATGAAAAGTGAACATGTTTCTCAATAGGAAATATATATTTTTTTATTTTATATGTCTCCATAGACTTACACACGCACAGACACACACACACAGACATCACTTCAAAAATGTTTGATTCGTGATAAGGGATGCTTGAAACGTGCTCTCCCGTCGAAAACTCGAATTCGAATTTTCGACCCCGCCACAATACTTTCCTTATACATTATGTATATAAGGAAAGTAAAAATAGATTATTTTTATAGTAGATATTTATATTCTTTCCAAAATATTGAATTTTCGTCAATGAGTCGTAATTTTCATTGATTTAGCGTCATTTTTAACACTTTACAACATAGTTGAAAAGTGTTTATGACTTTGTTCATTCTGTCTGTCTGTCTGTCTGTCCGTTAGCACGATAACTGCCGTAAAAATGACTTTATCAAAATGAAATTTTAGTATGCTTTTCAGACGGTCTGTGGGACCTATGGGAATATAAATAAATCATATCACCCAATTAGTTTTTTATTGCACCCGGGTTGAAAGAATGAAATACATTGTACCCTATGGGACCCAATTTTTCAAACATTTTTTAAGCACAATTTAAAATTCACAAATTGCTTCGAAATTTTAGGAAATATTCACATTATCTCATAAAATTTATAAAAAAATTTTCAGTAAAATATGTTAGGTAGTTTTTAATTAAAAATTATGTAATATAGGGAGAAAAACAAATTCAATTAAATTCTGACTTTTGCTATATCCTCCAGAAAGAAAAAATAGATATATTATATAATAAATGACCTTCCAAAAGTTTAATTATTTTGTATATGAGAGAGGCTTCACATTTTTAAAAAAATTTGGTAGATAGCAATTTTTCAATTTTTTTTTAAATTTTATATAACTTTTCATGATATACTTATTTGATGGCGTTTTTAATGCACTTTCCTACGTTCTAGAGAATTAAAATTTGGTACACAGCTTAAATTTGTAGAACATTTTATTCTACAACAATTTGGTGGATCTTTAAATATAGATCCTACATTTTTTTCGAAATAGCCTGCAAATAATCCCGGTTCACTTCTATAAATCATTGTTGTAATATTGTTAAAAATTCTGATGTGGACAGCACATGTCTTTCTCTGCAGACTCATATTCACGTTCTCTTTATTTCTTCAATAATAATTTCAGTTTATCTGCACAAAATAACATCCATAAGTATTTTAAATAACATTGAATTTGCACGTTAAACTTAAATTTGGTTCTCATTTGATACATGGACTTATTGTCAAAAGCGGCGTAGCGAAAACGCAAAAAGAAAATAAATATCTCAAGAACGGCCAGTCCTAGAGTAATGGGGTTAGTCTTATTCTTTTTGTTGTCAAAAATCACGTTTAAAATAGAAATTTAATTGATATAATTGAGCACACGTAGTCTTTTATTTTTATATTTAACGATTTTTGCGGGCCATTTCGCAAAAACAGCCCGTTCCTTTTTTCCGAATCGTACTAGAATAACCTACAAGTGATTTATATAACAAATTTTGTTAAATTTGGTATATAAATCACTTGCAGGTTATTGAAATATTATACACCAAATTGTGTTAAATTTGGTCCATTAGTTTTTAGCTAGAGTGGATAGAGTCAATTTCTGCCGGCCCTTTCGCAAAGAAGGCAGATTCTTTTATTACGAATCGTACTATAATCAAACGAACATCAGGGTTTCCCACAAAAAATTTACCTACCAAATTTTATTAAATTCGGTCCATTAGTTTTTCAGTTAGAGTGGATGCAATATCCTCACAGAAACACACACAGATACGCCCTTACACACACAGACGTCTTCCTAAAAACAGTTTTTCGTGTTCTGGAAGTCCCAAAACGTGTAGTTCCTTCGGAAATTCGAGTTCCGATCTTCGGCACGATTCCAATACTTTGAATATATACATACGCGCACACATATTATCTGTGTATCTGTATTATCTGTGCATCTAAATTCCGCGCCTACGCAATTACAATAGTTGTGATTTTAAATGATCCCTAAACTTTTATTATTTCTTCAACGAAGTCTAATTTTAACTTATGCAGAATGCAAATATCTCAAGCGATTGTAAGGTGAGTTACATAAGAATTGCTGAATTTTTTTCACACAAAATTATTTAGCTCTGGAGTCTGGAATACAAGTTATATGAATGAAATATCCATTGATTTTGCATAGAGATGATTTATATTTCGATACAGTTTTAAATATTTAAGTATAATAAATTACTGTAGTACTGGGATAATGTAAAAGATATCACCACTGAATGTATCACATTTTAGAGATTTTCAAATGAAATTGCCCTTCAGTTGGAAAGTGTTTCATAATCAATGCTTATGCATGATTGATCTTTCTTGTTATACATTTAGCGAGTTTTTCGTTAATTTAGCAACATTTGAAAAAGTCGATAAGTTGGCGACATTCCACAAAATTCGTCGCCAGAATCTCGCCAAGCGTTATGGACGGAGAAATAAGTTATTCTTACAGCAGATAAATGACTATTGGCGTTCAAATACTAAAGTATTACTCAAAGTATCGTTTTTCATGAATGGAACAAGCTAGATCCACGAGAATGATGTCACCCAATGTATCGCATGGTATTACATATGAAAAGTGAACATGTTCTCAATAGGAAATATTTTTCTTTTTATTTTATATGACTTTTGCTAATTTTTTTGAAAAATGTGCAATATCTCGAGAACGGTTCATGTTAGCTTTCTAAAATTGATGTCAATCGTTTTCTAATGAAAAATTGCATAAGAAATGTCTATTTGAGTAACTTTATTAGAGGTTTTGATTTTTTGACGATTTTTTCAAAATTTCACACGAAAATTTAGGGGGGCGGGGGTTCTTAACATTCGATTGCGTATAAAAACAATAGGCTTCCAGTGTTTAAGGATTGTAATGTTTGTACCAAATTTTGTTCGAATCGGTCCATTCGTCCGTCAGTTATCGTCTCCACAGGCTCACTGACACACACATCACTTCAAAAATGTTTGATTCGTGATCAGGGATGCTTGAAACGTGCTCTCCCGTCGAAAACTCGAATTCGAATTTTCGACCCTGTCACAATACTTGCCTTATACATTATTGTATATAAGGAAATAATAACATATTATTCTACGAAATGAAATTTTCTTAAAAGTTTATCAGCGGGCAGTACAATATCAGGTGCCGGGCCGATGAGCTATAGCATGAATGATTCACTATTTTATAGGTGGTCATAGAATAATGAGATTATCTGGATCCGTTTATCTATTAACGAAAATACATACAGTAAAACTTCGATTAACCGTCACCGTCGGGACTAGGGCTGTGACGGATAACCGAATAGACGGATAACAGAAATCTCTTAATACATATGTACA
Source organism: Amaurobius ferox (assembly GCA_951213105.1). NCBI lineage: Eukaryota > Metazoa > Arthropoda > Arachnida > Araneae > Amaurobiidae > Amaurobius > Amaurobius ferox. Next base: position 82,974,343 of record OX578140.1, on the reverse strand, counting down.
GTAATGTGATTTCACTGCGGGCTTGGGAAGAAAATGAAAATAAAATCCTTTAAAAGTGAACAATACATACATATTGTATTTAATTTTACAAAACGATCAATATAAACTTAAATATATGAGTAGTAATGTACAGAAATTTCTAGTAATACCATAAATATAATATCGTAATACCATGACGGATAATCGGTAATATCGTAATACCATGACGGATAACAGAAACTGACGGTTAAACGAGTGACCGTTAATCGAAGTTTTACTGTATTGTTAACGAGTTGATGATACAGATCATTGCTGTGCGAATTGCTTTTGTGAATGATTACTATATGACTTGTTGTTGTAGATGATTGCTGTGCGAATTGTCATTTTGTTATGGGGTATTAAACGTAGCAAATTCGTTTGCGTAACACAAACATTTCTATTGAAACCTGGAGGTAATCAGTTTGAAAAAAAATACTGTGACTGCTGAAGCATTTTATATGACTACTGAAGCCGTACTGACCTTCTCACATCGCTGGTCCAATCATAATTTACCCCCACAGATAGGTGGTGCGAATGAAATGATTGGAAGCTAAAGGAACAAAATCCGCTGCGACAACAAATGATGCGTGTAACACGAAAGTTGCTAGTGTATTTTTAACAAGTTGCTGTTTCACACACACACACATTTTTTTTTTTATTAAAAGAAAAAATATCATAAAATAAAATACGAGTATTTTTTGGAAACAAAGAATAGACTCCTTTTCTAGTTCAAATTTTCCTTTGACTTCCCAATTTGATTTCAATAGCCATATCCCTGATGTTTTATCTTCTAACTATACTGTTTTTAACACTTTACAACAAAGTTGAAAAGTGTTTAAGACTTTGTTCATTCTGTCTGTCTGTCTGTCTGTCCGTTAGCACGATAACTGCCGTAAAAATAACTTAATCAAAATGAAATTTTAGTATGTTGTTCAGACGGTCTGTAGGACCTATGGGAATATAAATGAATAATATCACCCAATTAGTTTTGGATTGAACCCGGGTTAAAGAAATCAAATACATTGAACCCTATGGGACCACATTTTTCAAACATTTTTTAAGCGGATTTAAAATTCACAAATTGCTTCGAAACTTTTAGGTAATATTCAAATTGTTCCATAAAATATACAAAAAAAAAATTCAGCAAAATATATTCAGTAGCTTTTCAAATAAAAATTAAAATAATAATTACACCTCTTATATGAAGCGATTACGTGACTATGATATGAAAAGATCACGTGACCCGCTTCCAAATGAAATATGGCATCCATCTTGTCTCAAAATCGTGATTTTTAAAGTTCTTTTTAATTCATATTGAGTGTTGTATCCGTCCTAAAACAGCTTTATTTTTGCTTAAATTCTGTGCATCTACATACTGAAACAACGCAATTACAATATATTTGAGTTTAAATGATCATCCAAATTTGATTATTTCTAAAACGAAGCCTATTTTTCACTTATGTAAATATATAAACAGCAAAATATGTAGAATGAGTTGTATAAGAATAGCTGTATTTCTTTAACGCAAAATTATTTAGCTCATGGAGTCTGCATAGCTGATATAAGTGAAATATTCATTGATTTTACAGAGAGAAGGACGATTTTTTTCGATGAAGTTTTAAACATAGAGTTTAATTACTTGTAGCTCCATGATCTTAATTTTTAAATAAAATAAATTATTATAATATTGTGATGAATGAAATGATTGGAAAAATGTTTATGAATGAAATGCTGCTTTTATAGAGAGAACCAGGCGTGTTATTTTTTCTATGACGTCATTTGAATGAATTTCAGTTGTTTTCGATGAAGTTTTCAAATATAATAAATTATCGTAGTATTATGATAATTTTAAAAATACTACCGAGGAATGTATCGCATTTTAGAGATGTTTAAACCAGGCAATATATATTTCAATGCCGTCATTTGAATGAAGTTCATTTTTTTCGATGAAGGTTTAAGTTTTCAAATATAATAAATTAATGTAGTATTGTGATAAGTTTTAAAATATTACCGAGTAATGTATTGCATTTTAGAGATGTTTAAATAAAATTGCATTGAAGTTGGAAAGTGTTTCATAATAAATGCTTTAAGCATGATTGATCTTTCTTGTTTGTTTTTTTTCCAAACTGTTCTGATAGTATTAACTCTTAACTCTATTTATAAAATCTTATGATTTTGCCATTTGCAGTTTTAAACACGCTGTATTGGATGAGGTCTTTTGTTGCAGGCTTGATGCAAGTTGTCCAAGCTGAAATTACTGCCATTGCATATGCTGTTGATTGGGATGCTGAAAATAACCTAAACATCAATATTCATTCTGACAGTATCTCCTCCATTTCTGCTCTTTTATCTATCTCAAATAAATCCAATTATATTAAAAATATTAAAAGTAAAATTATTAATTCTAAACATTTAATGCATATTTCTTGAGTCAATTATCATGCGAGTAATTTTGAAAATAAAACTTTTAACCATTATGCCAAAATTTTTGCATCTCCAGGAATATTTGTTAAAATTCCTTTCCCAAACTCATGTCTAAAAATATTTTTGCGAAAATTCGTTAATTGATATTTGGCAAAATTATCTAAATGAATATATCTTTCCCCGTACTCATGATCCCTCTAGAATTACATATTTTTTTTCCAATCACTAATCCCAAACTACAAATTTTTAATAAATTCTTAATATACTTTTTATATGGCCATGAACTCTTTTTGGATTACTTATATTACATCTATAGTAAATCAACTTCTAATTTCATTTGCAATTACTTTGGCTGTGCTGACCATTATATATTTCCTTGTCCCCATTCTAAAATTTTGCATTTGTCAAACCATCTCCTACTAATCAATCATTATGATTTTCAAGTATTTTTAAAAGTAAATATATATATATGTATATATCGACAGAATTAAAAACTGTATTCTTAAAGGATTTGTGAGAGTATTAACTGATTTACTGGTTTATGAGTGCTTTGTAATTATCTTCTGATCAATGGAATGTGGGTTAAATTTTTGCACTGTTCAACTATTTGTTTGTATATTTTCATTTTCTATTTCTTTTTTTAAATTTTTCATTTCTTTCGACTGTTTCAAACCTTTCATTCAAAATTCTGTTTCTACATTTTGTCTCATTTTATTTATTTGTACCATTTTTGTATTCATGAACGTTCTGTATATCTATGTGCCTTTCTTTTGTGTGTGTCTGTGTGTGTTTCTCCCAATCATCCCTTACAACTGCTCTACACTCTTTGAATGAGCTGGAGTGCTTGGATAATAAATAAAAAATCTGATGTGGACAGCACATGATTTTCCTTATATAATGCAGTAAATTTACTACTTTTACAGTAAAAAAAAATAGATTATTTTAATAGTAGTTATTTATATTCTTTCCAAGATATTGAATTTTCGTCAATGAGTCGTCATTTTCCATGTCGTCATCATCAATGAGTCGTCATTGATTTAGCGTCATTTTTATCCATTTGGCGAGTTTCTCGTTAATTTAGCAGCATTTTAAAAAGTCGCCAAGTTGGCGATATTCCACCAATTCGTCGTCAAAATCTCGCCAAGCCTTATGGATGAAGAAATAAGTTATTCTTACAGCAGATAAATGACTATTGGCGTTCAAATACAAAAGTATTACTCAAAGTATCTTTTTTCATGAATGGAACGAGCTAGATCCACGAGAATGATGTCACCCAATTTATCGCATGGTATTACATATGAAATGTCAACATGTTTCTCAATAGGAAATATTTTTTTTTATTTTATATGACTTTTTGATAATTTTTTTGAAAAATGTGCAATAAAGCAATCTCGAGAATGGTTCATGTTAGCGTTCTAAAATTTATGTTAATCGTTTTCTAATGAACAATTACATAAGAAATGTCTGTTTGCGTAAATTTATTAGCGGTTTTTGATTTTTTTACGACTTTTTCAAAATTTCAATCAATTTAGGGGGGTTCTGAACATTCGATTGTGTATAAAAACAATAGGCTTCCAGTGTTTACGAATTGTGATTTCTGTACCAAATTTTGTTCAAATCGGTCCATTCGTTCGTCAGTTATCGTCTCCACAGTCTCACTGACACACACACACATACTTTCACACACACACATACTTTCACACACACACACACACATACTTTCACACACACACACACACACACACACACAAACATCACTTCAAAAATGTTTGATTCGTGATCAGGGATGCTTGAAACGTGCTCTCCCGTCGAAAACTCGAATTCGAATTTTCAATCCCTTCACAATACTTTTCTTATACATTATGTATATAAGGAAAGTAATAAAACACGAAATAAATCGCAATTTAAATAAAATTAAAGTTCACTTAGAAATATATTAAAGTATTCAAATACTAAAAATCATATATGATTGGTGTACGAGTGCACTTACGCATCAGACAAATCTCTATTCTTAATGTTTATCTGTTTCAGACATAGGTATTGACCAAAGTATGCATATTGTTCGACTTTCTTTAATGCTGAGACATTGCTTTGGATTCATAATAAAAAAGTAATGTGAGAAGTAAATGCATAAAGCAAATACACAGCTGGTAGTGGCGGTCTGTATATATTCCACCCAGTAGAAAAAAGAAGAAAAATCTAATCGACCTTTCCTTCAAATGAATAAATTTCTACATTTTGGGATAACGAAAATTAAAGCTTTCTTCCAGCTTAATCTTACTAAAAAGCGATAGAATGTTTTCTGTTAACGATTAAAAAACAATTAAAATGTCATAGAAATAAATTTCTTGTTTCTTTCGAGAGAGATCGTTGTCCCTGTGTAAAATGTAAAATTTCGAATACAATCGAGAACCTGAAGTGATACCAGATGATTTCTAAATAATGGTGTATTATACAGGGTGTCCCAAAAAGATTGAAACGCGCTTTGATTCTTTACCTGTTGGAGATAAGTGGGCATTGTAAATTGCAACAATGTTGAAAGTAAGGTAGGAAATAAGACTACGTTAATGAAATAGTCCTCCCATTTATTTTTAAAAAGTTACACTTTTTAAATTTTTGTATGACCCCCTTAGACAAATTTGGTCAATCAGAAAATTATTAATTTTAAGCAAGATCATTAAAAAACCCCGCATATCTGTACCTTTAAAATCAACTGAATTATGATAAAGGAAAAAAATCTGACTTATGCTACTTTTCCGTACCATGTGAAAGGCTGCTTCATAAGTGAAAATAGGAACCATAAACAAATTGACGATGGAAATTGTTTAGATCAAAAATACGTTAATATGTGTCAAAACTTTTTATCACAAATGCATCTAAATAAAGCATTACACAGACAGAGATCATATAAAGCAGTGGTACTCACTACGTGGTTTGGGGCACATAATTAAAATTATCATCCAGTTTTATCTTTTTGTGATATGTCATAAATTTACATTTCTAATTTGATATATGGCCCCCATTCACAATGTTCAATTTTCAATTAAATATAACTCACTCAATTTTAAAGATACAGATATGCGGGATTTTTTAATGATCTTGTTGCATTAAAAAAAAAAAAATTCTGATTGACCAAATTTGTCTAAGGGGGTCGTATAAAAATTTAAATGTGTAACTTTTTGAAAATTAATGGGAGGACTATTTCCTACCTTACTTTCAACATTTTTATAATTTTCATTGCCAACTTATCTCCAACAGATAAAGAATTAAATCGCGTTTCCATCTTTTGGGGATACCCTGTACACTTATTTCTAGTAAAAGTTCTTGCAAAGCATTCACACATTTGAACGAATTTTTTTTTTTTTTATCATTTTAAATTAAATTGTTTAGATCTCAAGAACAGTACATAATAGTGTTCTTGAAAAGGAAATCATTTTCTTCTAAATAATAAAATATATATGTCATGGTAGTAGAAGTGGTCCAGTAAAGAGACAGTTAATCACATAAAAGTCTAATTTATTAATCTTACAGTCTTAGAATAAATACAACGTTGTACACTGGCCGAGCTTTTCGTCGACCTCCATCTCGAAAGAAATCTCAGTACTGTCTGCAGTGGTTACACACAAGTCACATTTAGTCAGTCCCGAACTCCCAGTCTGTATACTGGTTAGAACGCTCTCCTACGGAGCAAGTGGTCCTCAGTTCGATTCCAAGTCGGTCCCGAACCATTCTCCCTTTAAGCAACCGTCCAATCAGCACCCTCTTCAGAGCTGAGTGCCCATGTAATCCTCTACATATGCTATATATACGGAAAAATTTACATATTGCTATTTTCTGCTGTATGCAGCACCCGTATGGGGATATGCCTGTAAAACTACAATAGACCTCCTAGAGACAAAACAAAACAAAATCCTACGGATTATCAGGAAAGCTCCCAGGTACTTAAGAAACTCGGTAATTAGGAATGACTTCAAAATAAAAACTGTTAGAGCCCAAATTAAAAAGCTAGCGCTTAAATTTTACAGAAATTTGCCATCCGTCCCAAACGAACTGTTATTCAATCTGCATGACTATGATCATCGCAAGGCCAAATCTCGTAAGAGACCCCGCGCTGTTCTAAACATCGATAATCGGAATTAAAAGATCCCACCTCAAACATCTGATTTTTAAATAAAACTCGCGACTTTTATTTTATAAAAAAAATATTCTAAACTCTAAACTGCCAAAAACGCTAGGTAACCCTTAGATCTGCATCAACCCCCCAAACTGCTTAAACTCTAAATGTGCAACAAACTGCCACACTAGGAGCTAGGAAAAATAATAAAAAGTAGTAAATAAAAACCTCGAACCTCCAATTAGGGTCACTGAATTAATGTCACAGTTTGACGATAAGAACCACATATTGAAACTGGAGATTAAAGGCGCTTCGCGCCTGGTGCTCTGTCTTGTACGACACTACTACTAAATTGCTATTTTCGATTCGATTCGATTCATTCGATTCGGGTGCTTTAGCTTGGGCATGTGATACCCAGTTGCGGTAAAACATGTCGGGCCGAAGTAGTACTGCTTCAACGCATTCTTTGGATTATTCTACAACTTCTGATTCTTCTACTGAGGAAATGGATTCTGAAGCTTCAGCTCCAAATGCTTCCATACCATCAACAAGTTCAACCCAGGTGAACTCGCTCTCTGCCAATTACTTCAAGAATTTGGGAAAGAAGATTCCGGACCAACTTGAAAATACCATTGGAGCCCACCTCCTGATGTACGATCAAATCATCACCAGTCTGACTGCTGAATTGGAACAATACGACATCCCTTATGAAAAGGCGAAGATGATCAACACTCTGCCCTCAGGTATGAATGCTGATTCTTCCTTACTTGCCAGCCACCCTAATTACGATACCCTTGTTGCCAGAGATTCTTTTAAGCTCATCCAAAATCTTGCTGAAAAACTTTCTAACCCTAATGTTAATTATAGCCAGCACTACGAGCAATTTAAGCATGACTTATTCAACCAAATTGAAGGCTTCTCTCAACCCAAAAGTAAAAGATCAAAAAATGATAGTGAAAGCTCAAACCCTCAAACTGAACTTATTATCACGATAATATTTTCGAAAACTTAAACTCCAGCCCGGCCGATCTGGTCGATGCCCCCCCCCCCCGAAACTTAAAGTTGCATCCCTGTATGTTGACTCCTCAATTAATTGGGGAGCTCTTATTACTAAATTAAATGAAATCCTTGAAAATAATGTCTCCGGTCTTCTCCTGGGTAGAGTGATCAAGATCACTCCTGGGTCCGTTGAGGATTTCAGGACTGCTCAAGCTCACCTGCGCCAGGAGAATATCCCTTTCAGCTAAATAAATTTAAAAACTGACCGCCCTAAGGAAATTGTGATTAAGGGACTTCCCATAAATACTGACCCCGAAGAAATTAAAGTGGCCCTCCTATCTAAAGGATTTAAAATTTTCCGTATCTCACAGCTCAAAAACCGACGCGACAAATCCCCCCTCCCCATCTTCTTGGTTGGACTCAAGCCTTCCGAGAAGTGGGAGAGAATCCTCGAAATAGACACCCTTTTTTATCTGCAAATTAAAGTTCAAACCTTCGTATCTAGAGCCATTAAAATGTGCTACAACTGTCAAATGTACAATCACCATAGCAATCAATGTTCACTTCCCCCCCCCCCCGTTGTCTTAAATGTGGCGAAGGGCATCCCACCCGCGACTGTGTCAAAAGTAGAAACATTCCGGCCAAATGCGCCAACTGCGGCGGAGACCACCCAGCAAATTTTAGTAAATGTCCCCAAAACCCCTGGAACCGTAAAAAGTTCCAGGTTCCTAAACCAAATCCGACAAATTTTCAAACTTATAACGTCCCCCCCCCCCCCGGTCTTGACCAGTCTAACTTCCCACCTCTTCCCACTAATTCAAATTCCCCACAAGAAACACAGGTATGTTCCGAGACGGCCTCAGGTCTTGCCGGAGAAAACATCACCCAAGTGCCTCCTGTGCAAAATCACCAAACCAATATATCAAGTTCCACCTCAAATTCATTCCTCCAGCTCCTTAAATTCTTCCAAGAAATTCAAAAAATATTTAATCTCAATAATTTTCAAAATCTGCTTAATCAAATCACTGCCATTCTAAAATCTAACGACGATCCGCTCAATAAGCTTTTCCATATTGTTAACCTAATTTCAGATCTACAAAAATCCCAGATCCCCCAAAATTAATTAATATTTTCTTTAATTTTGGCTGGCATTTATAGAAGGGTCTCATCTCATCTACCTTGTAGCATCCCATCCATCCTTTCAACTGATTCTTATTTTCTATTGGATCCAGCTCTTACACCCGCCCACTTGGGGGCGGGGATTTTCTTCTTCATATCGGTATCATACAACTATTGAATCTTCAACACGCGAAGACACATACTGGAGATTAAAGTGCTCTGCGCTAGGTGCTCCGAGGATCTACCAATAATTGGCTTGGCTATTGCTATTTTCGATGTGGGGGTAAGTGCTCTTGCACAGGGACCCCGAAACGATGCGTCTTGGCTTGGCATTTAGTCGGAATTCGGAATATGATGACGGCATGGGAAATGTGCCGTCTTCGCGGTTTCCATATTTAAAATATGTGATGGCGATGCAGTTTCAGATGAAAAAGTCTTTCCTAGGTATATCTTTTAGACGACTAATTAAGATTATGTGCTATTCAAGGCTGATAGAGAAGAGGAATTCGAATGAGAAAGTTTAAGTAGTGGTTTGAATTAGTGGCCAAATAAGCTATGGTACAGGAAAAGAAAAAGTATGCGTATTCTCTGGCAATATTAATAGCGTGGGATATAATTTTATATAGTCACAAGAAGCGATCAACATGAGATAGACATTTGGATTAAGAATTGTGAAAGAAAAGGGTACGTTAATTGGGGAAGCTTAAAATTTCTGTATCATATATAAAAGGGGGATTTATGTTTTTTTTTAACAATTACATCCTATTATTATTTTAATTTTGGCGCTGAACAATATAACTTCCTTTTGAAATAAAAACATAACATATAAAATGGAGATATTTCTTACATTTTAAACTGAATATTTTATTTTCCTTTTTCGATTTTTGGAAGTATATTAAATTGTTAAAGATCTTTCCCCATATCAGATTATTCTTAATCAATAGTTTACGAATTGGGTAGAAATTCTGATACACTTCATTTGAATCGCTCAATTTGCCCGAGACTGCTAACAAACTACCGAGTGTATAGGCACACTGACACCATTGATGAAGTAGTTGATTTGTATTTAGGGATGATCAAAAGCGTGTGAATCCATCAATATTCGGAGGGCGGGTTTTTGACCGCATCAAAATCTTTTCCCTTTCCACATATCCTGCTTTGTGAGGAAAGTAAAAATGAAAATACTGTATTAGCATATCCGTTATATCAATCCGTCAAAGCAGATTTGCTTCCGAAGAATATTTGATAAAGCAATTTTTCTCATTTCCATTCAAAACACGTGGAACGCTGTAAACACCTACACTAAAACACAGAAACATGCAGATTTTTTTGTTCCTTTTAACTTGTCTATTAATGCCTTTACCACTCAACTCACGATGTTTGAATTCTAGGAACAATTTGTATGCAGCAGCAAAAATAGCAGCTGCTAACGCGGCCATCCGTTCATCTTTGTAATAAAACTTTAGTTAAGGTTCCATATGTTAAATACGGATTATGAAGAATAGCGAAAAGCATAATTTAGTATTCATTTGAGAATTTAGTTACGTAATAGATCAATTCATATTCTAACAGCATATTTTTCACAACATTATTGCAAATTTAGTTATTAATTAAATACAGTTGTTATTCTAATTCTCGAGGCTGACCTTTAGCATTTCCTATATAATATTCTACCAATGTTAATTATTTCCTACCTTATTTCTATCAAAAATTTATTCCAACTATTTTTTTATAAAAATTTGGGGAAATGCAATTTGTAAAGTATAGCAAAGTTCTTTTTATATACATTGGTTTTCGTTCCATCTTTTGCGGAAGAACAAAAATGTTTAATACTAATTTTACGATGCTCTGCAACTTTGTAATTGACTTTTTACACTATCTCTATAAGGAAGCGAAATAGCCCCCATACCTCTATAAAGGGGGGGGGGGTATCCACTAAAAATTGTCTCATCGTATATCGCCATTAGGATTTCATATACACCTACATAAAAATATAAACGATAATTCTAATACTGCTCGAGTTATTGGTTAACATTATTAGTTAACGTCAAAAAAACATTAATGTCTTACCTAATTTGTGATTAAAAAACGAAAACACGAATGGCACCAACTTAAGAGCGCTAGCATGTACCATTCTGGAAATATTTAAGTTTCCGCATAAATTTATCGGAAAAGTTACATAAAATTAATATAAATGTGGTGCTAAAAATGGTTATTGTAGGCGTTTACTAAAAGGTGCTGTAAATAACTAATTATAATTAATTGCATTTTAAAAGACGACAGTTTTTATTAATAAATACCAAGGCAACAAGGCGCCAGATTTGATGCTAAGTGCAGACAACCATTTATGATATCATGTCACATGATGTTTGTGGACTCGAAGCGGTGGAGGTGACCGACCAATGAAGAGTAGACTCCGCGGGCAATAGAAAATTATCCAATGGAAGACTGGACCAGGCACATCACAGATGTCTGTGATCCAATGGGCGGCCAAGGCGAGGTAAACCGAAAACCTTGTATAAGAGATGGGATGATTGAGATGGAGTGTCATTTAGAGACCGTTGCAGAAGTTGGCGAGTTAAGATGTAGTGCCATGATGGAGTTCAGAAATTTAAGAATAACAAGAAAGATCAATCATGCATAAGCATTGATTATGAAACACTTTTCAACTGAAATGTAATTTCATTTAAAAATTTCTAAAATGTGATACATTCAGTGGTGATATCTTTTACATTATCACAGTACTACAGTAATTTATTATACTTAAATATCTAAAACTGTATCGAAATATAAATCATCTGATTCTTTATGCAAAATCAATGAATATTTCATTCATATAACTTGTATTCCAGACTCCAGAGCTAAATAATATTGTGTGAAAAAAATTCAGCAATTCTTATGTAATTCATCTTACAATCGCTTGAGATATTTGCATTCTGCATATGTTAAAATTAGGCTTCGTTGAAGAAATAATAAAAATTTAGGGATCATTTAAAATCACAACTATTGTAATTGCATAGGCACGGAATTTAGATACACAGATAATATATGTGTGTATGTGTATGTACTCAAAGTATTGGAATCGTGCCGAAGAACTCGAATTTTCAAAGGATCTACACGTTTTGGGACTTCTAGAACACGAGAAAACTATTTTTAGGAAGACGTCTGTGTGTGTAAGGGTGTATTTGTGTATGTTTCTGTGTGTCTGTGTGGATATTACATCCACTCTAATTGAAAAACTAATGGACCGAATTTCATACAATTTGGTAGGTATGTTTTTTGTGGGAAATCCTGATGTTTATTAGATTATAGTACGATTCATAATAAAAGAATCTGCCTTCTTTGCGAAATGGCCGCAGAAATTGCCTTTATCCACTCTAGCTAAAAACTAATGGAACAAATTTAACAAAATTTGGTGTATAATATTTCAATAACCTACAAGTGATTTATATACCAAATTTAACAAAATGTTGTATATAAATCATTTGTAGGTTATTCTAGTACGATTCGGGAAAAAGGAACGGGCTTTTTTTGCGAAATGGCCCGCAAAAATCGTTATATATAAAAATAAAAGACTACGTGTGCTCAATTATATCCATTAAATTCCTATTTTATACGTGATTTTTGACAGCAAAAAGAATAAGACTAACCCCATTACTCTAGGACTAGCCGTTCTTGAGATATTCTAGTTTTTTCGCGTTTTCGCTACGCCACCTTTGACAATAAGTCTAGCTATCAAATGAGAATCAAATTTAAGCTTAACGTGCAAATTCAATGTCATTTAAAATACTTATGGTTGTTATTTTGTGCAGATAAACTCAAATTATTATTGAAGAAAATAAGAGAACGAATATGGGTCTGCAGGGAAAGACATGTGCTGTCCACATCAGAATTTTTAACAATATTACAACAATGATTTATAGAAGTGAACGGGGATTATTTTCAGGCCATTTCGAAAAAAAAATTATGATCTATATTTAAAGATCCATCAAATTTTTGTCGAATAAAATGTTCAACAAATTTAAGCTGTGTACCAAATTTTAACTCTCTAGGACGTAGGAAAGTGCATTAAAAATGCTATCAAATAAGTATATCATGAAGAGTTATATAAAATTTAAAAAAAATGAAAAATTGTTATCTACCAAATTTATTTTAAAATGTGAAGCCTCTCCCATATGCAATACGTTTAAACAAATGGAAAGATATTTATTATATAATATATCTCTCTTTTCTTTTTGGAAGATATCCCAAAGTCAGAATTTAATTGAATTTTTTCCCCTATATTAAATAATTTTTAATTAAAAATCTACTTAACATATTTTACTGAATTTTTTTATATATATTCTATGGGATAATGTGAATATTTCCTAAAAATTTCGAAGCAATTCGTGAATTTTAAATTTGCCTAAAAAATAATTGAAAAATTAGGTCCCATAGGATTCAATGTATTTCATTTTTTCAACCCGGGTTCAATAAAAAACTAATTGGGTGATATTATTTATTTATATTCCCATAGGTCCTACAGACCGTCTGAACAACATACTAAAATTTCATTTTGATAAAGTCATTTTTACGGCAGTTATCGTGCTAACGGACAGACAGACAGACAGACAGAATGAACAAAGTCATAAACACTTTTCAACTTTGTTGTAAAGTGTTAACAAAGTCATAAACACTTTTCAACTTTGTTGTAAAGTGTTAAAAATGGTGAAATAAATGAAGATTGTGGAAAGTGTTAAAAAGTAACTACCAAAGCCAAAGTACGGTTCATGATCATGAGACCCCCAAGCCTAATGACCATTGACAAGAGCCAAGGTAAACATGTTTTCCTATGAGGAAAATCAATTAAAATCTGACTCTAAGTGACTCGAAAGCAACCTTGTATCACACTTTTATTGCCAGCAGAATTACTTTGTTAATTAATATAATAATCAAATATAAATACAATGTTAAATATTATTGCGAAATTTAATAATAAGAATATACAAATAATAATTATAATAAAAATTAAATTAGAGCAAAAAATGTCTCTTGTTCAAAGTTGAATATTTTAATATATGTATATTAATCAATTTACTTTCAGTTTAATAACCGGACGAGACACACTGGTGGGTAATTGCGGCTGCAAGCAATGTACATCATAGCTATACGATAACTTAATAAATGCAGTTAATTATAATTAGTTATTAATCACCACATTTTAGTAACACCCTACAATAACACATTTTATCACCACAATAAGTAGCAAGTACCTCTAAGTTGACTTTAGTGATAAATTAGCCCAAAACTTTGCGACTTCTGCCAAATTGACGAAAATACCGTCAAATCAACAAAAATGACGCCCAATTAATGAAAATGGCGCCAAAATTGATGAAATTAAATATCTTGGAAAATGAAGTTCAACCCCTTTGGTAATTTTTGTCGCTTTGGAGAGTTCATCATTAATTTGTTGTGAAAGAAGTTGGTGTTGTTGTTGAGACCCAGACAGTCCGACCTACCAAAGAGGTGTAAGGTAACTGTTTGGACGGTCGGGAAGAGCCACTTAATTTAGACCGGAACCCAGTGGGGGAGACATCCACAGGGACCGTACCCTCCTTACCGTATCCACCAACCTCTCGGAAGGACTTACGGACCCAAATGTTTAACGTGATCGTACTCCGCGTGAACACGGCGGCAGTTTTGGCAGCGGAGGGAATCGAACCCGGGCCTACCGAGTGCAACTCCCGCGCGCTAACCACTGGGATACCGCGCCCCGTTGTGAAAGAAGTGAAATTATTTCATTATGCAGGAAAAAGTCATATGCTGCCCACATCAGATTTTTTAACATAAAATACTATCGTGTTCAACTTGCTCACTTGTTGAAATCCACTAAGATATTCGATTCTGAACAAGAGCGATCGATTTATATTAAAAAGATGCCCTTTCTTATCAATAACCAAAGAGAAATAGTACCAGCCAACATTCACAAAGTATGTGAAAGGTAAAAATTATTTCTCGCTGAGAACATTTTTATCACATAACTATCATATTTATATCTAAAAATAAACTATCTGCAAATAGAGTTCTGCGCTAACCAAGCATAGTGCTCATGAATAAACAATGACCATACATGCTATACACCTTTCAGACAGCCTTTGATGTCTGTCTGATGCCCGAGGATAAATACGTACAGAAAATAAAAAAATGGTATTTATCCAAATATAATAGCAATCGATCTGATTTTTATTGTTGTGGGATATTTCCATTAATAAATGTTGTTGCGTATTCTTTGGAACTTAGGAAACAAGAATGAGTCTAAATTTCTGGAAAACTGACACGTCTATTTACAAGCACAGGGTAAATAGCAGCAATATACAGCAGATAGATCGATAACTATCTTACTGGATCACTAAACAACTGTTAAATACAGTAAAACAGTAATTAAATGCTCCACTAAATTCACTAAACAGCCTAGGCTATTTTTAAAACATTGAAGTATATCTCACAATTCAATGTTGTTTGTAGCCAACTGCTCTTCAAGGGCCGTAACCAGGTAGGAGCTAGAGGGGGCTAAGCCCCCCCCCCACAAGAGGTATATCCCCCCCCCCCCCGATAAAAATATTAAATATTTAGTAATGATATGAAATTTCATCCAACATGTCATCCAAATTTCGCATAAAAAATTTCTTTATGATATTTTTTTTATATATATAAATTACTTTGTTTTAAAGATTATTTGATTTAGATGGATTTGTGGTTATGCTGACGATTAATTTATTTACATATTTAATTTAAAAATATTAAAAATTAAGACAATAGTATTTGATACTGCGGGGTTGGTGGTTCAGTGGTTTACATTAAAGTGTCAAAATCAACTGTTAGGTATTTAACATTTAATATTAAGAGTTAAGTTGTATTAACTTTCAGAAATTTTCTTCGATTAATTAACAGCTTTGCTACTAGTTAATGCATATATTAAAATAATTGTATTTATTATATATTAATATTGATGTATAGTAGTTACATGGATTTTCCTAATCAACTCTTAGCTTACAAATATAAATATGTAATTAATAATTTATATGAATTAAAATATATAATAGTAACTATTATGGTTAATAAATGCTAATAATTAAATGTGTTTTTTGGTGAGCTCCTCCTTCAAGACTGTTGAGCCCCCCTCCCCCCCCCCCCTCCTGAATATTACTCCAGCCCCTTTTGAATTTCGTCTCTGGCTACAGCCCTGTAACATACGTTGCAAAAAAAAGTACTTTACAACGTATATATCACAAAATTCGCGATATACGGGGTGTTAAGGAAAGTCAGATCAGGCCAATAAGTAAATAAGTGTTGTTAGGGTTATTGTATATTCTTTCTTACGCAGGTGTATAGAAAACACATATGACGCTACATGATGAGACAACTCCCCTTTTTCAGCTGTGTACGCTATCTTGCTTCCTGATCCTGTTTGTGATAAAAGAAAAATGGCAATTACAGAGATGTAAAATTAGTATGAAGCATTTTTATCTCCCTGCAAAAGATGGGAAAGTAACTCTAAATATTTTAATATTTCGAACTATTCTGGAAAGGTGCGTGTAATTTCAATATTTTCCTGTAGACATCATATTGTTATGAACTTGTAAAACGCTTTGGAGTTCCCTCTCATTTTCGCCTCTTTCAAAGACCTGACGGAGAAAACACCCGTACGTACATCCTTTCCAATGACGTGAGTTTAGGGTTGCCACATAACGGATTTTGAAGAGGGATTACCAGATGTGGCAATGTATCGCCAATGTGCGAATTTCTGAAGCTTCGGGATCACCTCGAAATAACCAATAATCTACGAGATATGAGGTATTTTAAGAAGTTTTTATAGAAAGTCTATAAAAGGCGTCATCACTCAGTAGGAGAACAGTTGATGTGATACGAGCTACATTGTACTGTGATATTCGTCAATATTTTGAGCTGTTTTTTTATGAAATGACTTTCGTCAATGTTTTGAGAATAGTATCAGTTATTTTATGAAATTAACAGAGCATTTAAGTGCTGTTTCACTGTATTTTGTTCCTGCTTACGCTGTGCATGTGAATAAACGTGTCAGTTATCCAAAAATCTGGACTCATTCAAAAAGTCCAAAAATCTGGACTCCTGAGTCCACACCCGCGATTTCAGAAGATACGTCGTAACAATATAAACTTTAACAATTTAACTTCGTAACAATAAAAATTTTATAACAACTTAAAACTTGTATCAGATCCTGAAAAATATACGTACTACGTATTTGTATAGAGCCGTACATATTTGTACAGAATCGATAGATTTTTAAATATGCATCTTACTTTATTTACCATAGACAAATATTATCCTTTGCCAACTAAACAAATCACACTGAAAACAAGGAATAAACTTATTGAACTTTATCGGAGTTTAATTTTATCAAAATTTTATTCACGCAAAAGAATTTCGGCTCCATTTGACTAAAGCCACCGTTGATTTAATTTATCTGTAGAGAAAGTCGGGCCGGATAAATGGATAGGCTGAGCAGGCTGCATCTTAAGGACCCACACCATAAGAAAACTTTTTTTTTAACTTGCTTTACTAAAGGATAATAAAGTAAATTAGTTCTATAGAGATAAATATATATTCTATACAACCATCAGAAAACATATTTATTTATTTATTTATTTACACAATTATTGATAGAAATTTGGTACAGATATGATCTGCCGGGACTTAATGTTTACTATTTTCTAATTTATTCGGTATTTATTATTATAAATTGTACCAGAGAAAGATCTTTCTCCAAACTTAAACTGGTCAAAAATAGACCGAGAAAAAGGCATGAATAGCCACCGACTGAACTACCTTGGAAAGCGATATTTTGAGAAAGATCGAATTTGATAATATCATTTTAGCTTTTGCTTGTTAATATAAAAAAAAAAAAAATGCCAGGAATGTGTTAAATAATGTTGTCTATCTTAATAGTGATCTGTAGGGGAAAAAATGGTATATCATAGGCGTAGCCAGCTGTTGGCGCGGGGAGGTGCCCTGATTGAAAGCATTCGTAAGGGAAAAAAGTCTTATAGGAGCGCGATTATAAGCCACACTCCGATTTTAAAGACTTTTCGAAATGTATAAATAAAAATATTTGAAAAAATTAATTTCAATTGAAAAAAAATTTATCAAAAAATACTTTCATCAGGCCCTGTATACAAGATAAGTAACTTCATTTCCAAATGAAAACAGGAAACTTTTTAAAACACTTAGCATACATTAATTATTAATTACAATAAAAATGAAAAAACCCTTGAATCTGGAAATGGCCTGCGGTAAATGAAAGGTCGTTTTTTCTTCAGTCATCGTAGCTCTAGTGTAATTATTCAATCTCCTCAAACTGCTTGCGAAATGTTCACATTTATAAGATGCCACAGGAAGGGTTGCTGCAATACGAAGAAGAACGCTGATATTTGGAAAGAAATTTTCGTGTATATATTTTAAAGCTGTAGCTGGTGTGTTTGGAAGATTCGCTTGGGAATTAGATTTGAAATGTGCACACCAGCACACAATCTGATGATATGCGTAAAGAGTTTTATTGTTTGTTCTTTTAAACTTTTGATTTTTTTTTTTTAAATCTGGTGGTCAGAACTTGTGGTGACTGTGTTATTGCAGAAATTTTGTGGTAATCCTTACCAGAGCGGGGGGGGGGGGGGGGGGGGGCACCCAGGGCACACACACCTCTGGCTACGCGTATGTATATTATAGTAAAAAAGTTTAACAGAATATTATTACCGTTACTCTTGGTCTGCATCATTATCTTTTACCTATAAAATATAATTTATTATTTATAGAACATGGTATGACTTTATCTTACCCCTGTCAAGGAGTCCCCACCGCACTTAATGCGGTCTTCATAGAAAGTAATGTGTTGGAAGCATCAGATTATGTAAATTTAAAGGCGTATTTGTAACGTCTACAATTAAGTACATATTCCGAAAGTGGAGTAAGTACGAATTGTGTAAAAATGAGAAAACAATCTTCTCCATCTTTTCCTCTCTCTCTCCAAAGAAACCACACGAAATCCTTTTATAAGCATAAGCTATCTCCAAAAAATAAATAAATAAATAAATAAAAACTAAGCGTCCTGTTCTAACCTAGCATCTGCGTACATGAATAAACAATGACCATGCAACATGTTACAGCAACCCTTCAGACTGTCTTTGATGTGTATCTGATGCCGTAGAAGTCAGACTACAAATAGAAAGCAAAAGATGGCATCTAAAATACAATAATAACAGATTTGAATTTCATTGTGTCTATGATATATCTATAGATAAATATACCAGGCGATGTCTCAAGCGTTTGAATTCGCAGATTGACTGAAAGGTAGTAGAAGAAATGTGTCTAAAGTTTAAATTTTTTAAAAAGTTAAGTTAGAGTTTTACAACTTACAAGATATCAAAATAAGAAAATCTGATGTGGGCAGAACATGACATTCCTTATATAATACAATGAATTTACTACTTTTACAGTAAAAAAAAATTGGTTATTTTTATAGTAGATACTTATATTCTTTCCAAGATATTGAATTTTCCTCAATTAGTTATCATTTTTATTGATTTAGCGTCATTTTTATCCGTTTGGCTAGATTTTGGTTAACTTGGCAACATTTTAAAAAGTCACCAAGTTGGCGACATTCCGCCAAATTCGTCGTCAAAATCTCGCCAAGACTTATGGACGGAGAAATAAGTTATTCTTATAGCGGATAAATGACTATTGGCGTTCAAATACAAAAGTATTACTCAAAGTATCTTTTCTCATGAATGGAACGAGCTAGATCCACGAGAATGATGTCACCCAATTTATCGCATGATATTACATATGAAAAGTGAACATGTTTCTCAACAGTTAATATTTTTTTTTAATTTATGGAATTTTTTGATAAATGTATTTGAAAAATGTGCAATATCTCGAGAACGGTTCGTGCTAGAGTTTGAAAGTTTATGTCAATCGTTTTCTTCGGATGGGAGGGAGGGGGGGAGGGGGTAATGACGTCACCAACAAAAAAATTGTATCGCAGCTAATTTTCATAACAATGATTGAAACTATAAAGTCTCATGATCATTGAGCCCTATATCCTTTTATGCATGATATGTCAAATTTTGCCCTATATTGCCATGCTAAAAAAAATAAAAAATTTCAAATGAATTTCGAAGTTTTCGCTCGAATTAAAAAAAATTCTATCTAGTTCTAGATTTTTTATTAACAAAGCTGGAAATAAAGTTTCGTGAAAATCCATTAATATTTGTCGCCGCTATCGTGTACACAATAAATCGACCACAGACATACAGACAGACATCACTCCAAATATAGCCAAAATGTGTCCAGGAAGTCTTAAAAACATATAGTGGCATCAAAATCTCGAATTCGAAATTTTTTTCTAAAACAATACTTTCTCTATACTATATTACATAGTATGGAAAAGTAAAAACTAAGTACTGTAAAAAAAAAAAATCTGATGTGCGCAACACATGACTTTCCCTATATAATGCAATGAATTTACTACTTTTACAGTTAAAAAAATGTTATTCTCATAGTAGATACTTATATTCTTTCCAAGATATTGAATTTTTTTCAATTAGTCGTCATTTTCATTGATTTAGCGTTATTTTTATCCATTTGGCGAGATTTTCGTTAATTTGGCAGCATTTTAAAAATTCGCCAAGTTAGCGACGTTCCGCCAAATTCGTGGCCAAGATCTCGCCAAGTGTTATGGACGGAGAAATAAGTTATTCTTATAGCAGATAAATGACTATTGGCGTTCAAATACAAAAGTATTACTCAAAGTATCTTTTCTTATGAATGGAACGAGCTAGATCCACGAGAATGATGTCGCCAAATTTATCGCATGATATTACATATGAAAAGTGAACATGTTTCTCAACAGTTAATATAAATTTTTTAATTTATGGGATTTTTTGATAAATTTATTTGAAAAATGTGCAATATCTCGAGAACGGTTCATGCTAGCGTTCTAAAGTTTATGTCAATCGTTTTCTAAGGAAAAATTACATAAGGAATGTCTATTTGCGTAACTTTATTAAAGGTTTTGATTTTTTGATTTTTTCAAAATTTCACTCGAAAATTTAGGGGGGTTCTGAGCATTCGATTACGTTTAAAAGCAATAGGGTTCTAGTATTCACGGATTGTGACTTTTGTACCAAATTTCTTTCGAATCGCTCCATTCGTTCGTGAGATATCGTCTTCACAGACTCACTGACACACACACACACACTTTCTCACACACACACACACACACACACACACACACACACACACACACACACACACACACGCACACACACACAGACATCCTCTCAAAAATGTTTGATTCGTGATCAGGGATGCTTGAAACGTGCTCTCCTGTCGAAAACTCGAATTCGAATTTTCGACCCCGTCACAATACTTTCCTTATACATTATGTATATAAGGAAAGTAAAAATAGGATTAATGCAATATGAAATTCTATCAAATTTCACATAATAAAATCTAATTTGATTTCAACACCACATTAGAAATCTCGAGGAATGCTTGTAAAAATTTAAGCCATCACTGATACCAATTTCTTTAAATTTGATTAAAATTGACATATTTTGGAATTTGCTGATTTGATTGTATTTGGCAGACTTTTGACGATATATTATGCGAATGATTTCACAAGTACGACAAGATAATCTTTTTTACAAATTTGAGACTTTTACAAATGGAAAAATCCTACAAACGGAAGAGAGATTTTCTGATTGGAAGATTAGGTAGGTGGTCATGGATATAACTGTACCTAAAATTAAATAAGTTGTACAATTAAAGGGCCCTGCGATTTTTTCATGTATACCTTGATTGGGTGGTGCAGTATTAGACTCAATATCTATTATTAGACTCAAGGAATCAGGGTTTCTACCAAGACAGTGACACTAGAGCAAAATAGAAAACACCTTGAAGTTCCATATAGCGATGGGGAAGTTCCGCAGTTTGCTACCTGATCATATATAATCATCCCCCTTGAACGAGGGACAATTTTTCATACTTTTATTGTAATTTCTGAACTATGATATCTGTAAGAAAATAAAACACATTTTATGATGCACTTTTGTACAAATTTAAGCAGTATTAAGGTCTTGAAAAAGAATTGAGAATAAAGCAATCTTTAAGGACTTTTTAAGGCCACCAGCACCCTGGGGGATAAAAAAATCTGATTTTTTTAATTTAAGTGTTAATGGGAATTTTGAATTTAAGGGTAAGTAGAATTTTGAATTTAAGGGTAAGTAGAATTTTGAATTTAAGGGTAAGTAGAATTTAAGGGTTTTGAAGTTAAGGTTTTTAATACACGTTTGCGAATGCGATTTCCGCTTTGTTCTCCGTAGCAGTGGCGTCGCCGGGGGGGGGGGGGGAGGCATAATCTCCACCCTCAGGCCCTCAAAGACACATCAGAACCCATTATAGTTCGTAGAAAGGAAAGTTCCTGAATTGAAAAACAAGATATCTTTTACTCTCCCCCCCCTCTCCCCTATTTTTTTATTTTATTATATTTCTTTATTTATTTTATATTTTTTTCCTTAATGGCGACCTTCTTCTCCCTTTATTTTCGCATGAAACAAACGCTTGGACAAGAAAAACAAGTAAACACACATTTTCTATTGCTATTATAGAAGTTAAAATCGGAAGAATACAATCGTTTATATAGTTCATCTTTGCGACGCGTTACCATTTTATTGAGACGAGCAATTAATTGATCGACACCATTCCTCACACATGACACAGTCTATTCAAACCAAACTAATGGATTGTGTATCGGAATAAGAAACCATTTAAGCTGCGCCATTGCTTATGTGTGTGCATGTGTGTGTGTGTGTGTGGGGGGGGGGGAGTGGTCTTCATCAAGAAATGAGTTAATATTGTGATGATTTCTATTAGTCTTTATATGTGGAGTAAACAGTTGTTTTCTGCATTTTTCTTCTGCGTGTTATGCATCATTATGCGAATGGAAATGCAAATGATAGCAGCTGTTGTGAAAAATAATAGGAAATTATTACCATAATATAACAGTTTTTTCAATAATAGGATAATTTTAGGAGATATATTGCGTAAATAGTCTTTACGTAGTAATTTTACGTAAAACGTAAATGTTTACAATTAAGCAGCGCTTTGAAAGTTAAAGTCATCATCAATATTGATAGCGATGCCCTTTCACTACTTGACACAATTTCTAAAATATATTTAAAAATATTAAATAAACTTTCGGTTTATAGTATCAATTTTTAATTCGATACAGTTGTGAAAAAAATTATAATTTTAAGTGTAAAAAAATGAAGCAGAGGAATGTGTCCATTGTACAGATCTATAGATACACAAATGTGGGGGGGGGGGGGGGGGTCCATTTCAAATATAGAAGAAAAAAATCATCTCAACTCGATGCAAAGAGTGTCAACTAGCCATGCGAAGATCAGTGGTTCGATTCTCCACTAAGACATGAAACTATTAACTATGCAAAATGTATGTAGAATAGGGGGGGTTCTACTATTTTCTAATCAACAAGCTAAGCAAAGGGTTCTTTAAAGGTGAAAGTAACGCACACTTTGGGCAGTACGTAAATATCATGATAATTAAATTTGCACAATACGTTTTGGTTGTTGGAATTAATGATTAATCTAAAAAAATAAGTAAATAAACAGAAGCATACGCATATAATTAATAATTTTCTCATTCTAATACTTTCCGCTTAATTCAATTTTGTTACATATACTTCATTATAAAATTTTCGATTAAAATATTTTTACAGGAGTTGAAAATTATTTCAGTAATATTTATGCATTATATATTATTACAGCTGCGTATTTCTTAAGGTGTCAATATTTATCAATAATTGTTCATTTTTAATATACATTTTTTGTAATTTAGTTAATTTTAAATATGCTGTCCAAGCTTTATACTTGTTCAAGGGACACTATATTTGTATACAATTCTGCATCAGAGCATAGATTTCATGGCCAGATTTTAAGAAGGGTGGTGTTCCTTCCCCTTAAAAATTACCAAACTAGGCATATTTTAATATTTGAAATTTCCAAAAATTCCTGTTGAGAAACACCTGGATCCCCCCTCCCTCCTCCGCGCAATATTGATGATAATGCTCACTTGTGCAGTGTGATATTTTACTTAGGAAAAATCCTTTGCTTTTAACACATCTTACGATTGATATAAAATAATCATATCATATTTCAATTCAATCGGCCGTTTCAAGAGATTCGTGACACAGACAGATATAATTAGGAATATTGTTGATTTTTTTTTTTTTTTTTTTTTTTTTTTAATGTGATCAAGACCGCTAAATCCATTAGCATTTTATCGTCGAATTTTTAACGACAATATGCAATTTTTGCTACCATCAGTACTGCGTATTATTGGGAAAATCAAAGCCAGACGAGTACAACCGTTTGTATATTCACTTTTGCTCTGTGACGCGTTACCATTTTATTGAGAAAAGCAATTGATCGGCATAATTGCTTGCACATGACACAGTCTATTCAATTCAAACCAAAACTAATCGATTATGTATTGGAATAAGAAACCATTAGAGCTGCGCCATTGCTTTATAGTGGAAGCTGTTTTTCAAGGTATGGGTCAACATTATGAGGGTTTCTAATAGTGTTTATTTGTCGTTAACAGTTGAGGTTAATCCCCTCCCCTTTCTTTTTCTCTTTTCTTTTGCGTGTTATGCAGCGCTGTGTGGATAAAAAATAAATACAAAATTACTACCATAACACATCCGTTTCTTCAGTAATCGGAGAATTTCATATGATATATTTCAAAAGTCGTAAAATGTTAAAAGTCGTAAATGCATAAACTGTTTCAGGCATTATATTTTTAAAATGTCTTTTTTTATAAAATTTATTTAGCCTAATTTATAAAATGTGTTCGCCATCATACTATTTAAATGCAATCGCGTATGCAAGTATGTTAATGGAATCCTCCTATTCGGGATAGAAGCGAGCGGAGATTTTTTTTTTTAACGTAGGTATCGAACCAAAGAGGAAACATACAATTTTGAAAAATCGAAAAATTTGATAGATTTTTAAATTATTTGTAAAAAAAATCTTCATTTTTGGGGTGTAAAAAGAAGGGGATGCGGAAAATCTATCTCCTCATTCAAAAATAAAGTGAACACCTCGGGGTTTTTTTCTTTAACAAGAGACAGATAGTTTCGAAGGGCCTCTAGAAGATGAATTTTCAATAAAGTCGATAGTCCCCCCCCCCCCCCCCCGAAAAACCCATTCTGGACAAAGAACAATTTCCCCTCTAATTTATCGAAATTTTATTTGTTAACTTTTTTAAATTAAAGTAACCATTTCATAACTTTCATTTCGAAACGAAGAATGCTCAGAATTAAAATTCGTTCATAAACACACACACACACACACACACACACACATATATATATATATACATGTATATATATATATATATATATATATATATATATATACATATATATATACATGTATATATATATATATATATATATATATATATATATATATACATGTATATATATATATATATATATATATATATATACATGTATATATATATATATATATATATATATATATATATATATACATGTATATATATATATATATGTATATATATATATATATATATATATATATATATATATATATATGTATATATATATATATATATATATATATATATATATATATATATATATATATATATATATAACACAAGTTTATAGATAAAATCTATCTTGTGTTTCAGAAACAAGCATTTTTGTGTTCATTTCGAAGGGATATATGGACTTGACAAGCATTTTTTCGAAATGAACTTATCTTAAGCCTAAAGCTCTTCCACGTGCAAGCTTTCTTGCTTGATTTTTATGTTTTCCTATTTTCATTCCTCACCTTTGAATTTTGTTGATTGTCTTTGTCTTTATGACCTGCATTACGCTTTATAATTTCCTCTTTATGTTTGAATTTCTTTTATTTCTTTGTATTTTGTAGAAAATTTTGGAATAGTGTATTATGAGTTACTACTTACATTCTAACATTGGATTTACAATTTTATATTTTTATTGAAAATATTTTATTTATTAGCTGCATTTGCGCAATAAATTAAATATATATTGCATTGTCATTCACATTCTTATACTACGATGTTTAGTTTATCTAACTTTTCATTTCTGAACTATCCTAATTCCTTTTGTATGCTTCGTATTAAAGAAATATTCTATTTGCTATCTATTCAAATTTATGCTGCATTAGCGCTAAATTTAGTAATAGAATGTATTTTAAATTTTATTTTTATTTTTATTTTATTTATTATGTATTACTATATCTACTTTCTTCCAATGTTAATTGTAGTTTATTGTGGCTCATTCTCCTATTTTATTCTTTTCTTTTATTTGCTTAGGTTACTTATTATAGTTTTGCTTTAAGTATTATTAATCATTGTCTTCCTTTCTGCTTTATTATTTGGTAATTTATACTTGTTATTTTTTGTCCATATAACACAAGTTTATAGATAAAATCTATCTTGTGTTTCAGAAACAAGCATTTTTGTGTTCATTTCGAAGGGATATATGGACTTGACAAGAATTTTTTTGAAATGAACTTATCTTAAGCCAAAAGCTCTTCCACGTGCAAGCTTTTTTGCTTGATTTTTATGTTTTCCTATTTTCATTCCTCACCTTTGAATTTTGTTGATTGTCTTTGTCTTTATGACCTGCATTACGCTTTATAATTTCCTCTTTATGTTTGAATTTCTTTGTATTTTGTAGAAAATTTCGGAATAGTGTATTATGAGTTACTACTTACATTCTAACATTGGATTTACAATTTTATATATATATATATATATATATATATATATATATATATATCAGATTGAAATTGATTTTAATTTTTACGCCTCTAATTTATCCCTTATACCTAATAAAATAATGTGTTATCACGTCTTAGATTAACTTTTTAAACGTAACTCTCATTCTTGATAATGAATGATCCAGTTTGTTGTTTGTGTGGGAGGGGGGGAGGCGCTAATTTCGGTATACGAATGCCGTTTTAGGATTTATGCAAATGATCAAATTGTTAAGAGCCAATAATGTTATTGGGCTCCTGCAACAAGCATGAGAAAGACGCATCGTGAAGCATTTAAAACGATCGGTGTTCTCACTCACGGGCAATTGGAACTGGATTTTCTACTTTGATACTGCAAGTTGTGTAACAAAGATGTCTTTGAGACGTACTTGACGGTGCTACGAACAACTGTCGGATTTAGAGAGAGCTCGCATCATAGGCTAATGGAAGCTGTTTGGTCCAACGGACGTATCAATCGCCATCTTAGTCGAAGATATATAGTAGTTGCTCAGTGTTGGCAACAGTGGATCAAAGAAGGCACATGCAACCGTCGTAGAGGCCCAGGACATCTCAGATAGACAATAGCTCGAGAGGATTGTGCAGTCAGGAGAGGAGTCACTTTCACACTAATGACGTCGCTATCAGCCATTCAAAAGCATTTAACATCCTCCATACATTCTGTATCAAGGGATGTTATTCGGAGACGGCCACAGATCAAAGTATAGATACGCTAAAGGGAGTTTCTTTTGCTATTCAACATAGCAGGGCATGTCATGGTGATCAACTATTCGCAGGTTCAGGACGTGGTCAGTAGAACTCGTTGTTGGTCAATGCTGTATCTAGTGGACCCAATACTCCGGTAACCAGTGATTCTGGAAATAGGAGCTCTGGACTGGTAGACACTGAGGTTTTAGATCACGTGACGAAGTCACTATATATTGGATAGCATTGCCTCAATACAACAGTAGCAGGCCTTATTTTATAGCGGGTATAGGTCTATGGAGAGGACTGACACAAGGTGCGATTAGGTGTCGACGTCCATTAAGGCACCTACCACTGACCCCTCAACATAGGCAGAGCCGTCTGGATTGGTGCCAAGCTCAGTCAGCCTGAACAGTGTCCGATTGGAGGCATGTTGCCTTTAGCGACGAATCCCGCTTCTCTCTCAATGCTGATAACCACCGGATACGTGTGTGGAGGAGGACTGGTCATCATTCCGATCCGTCATTTGTTGTCGAGCGACACACGGCCATCACGCGTGGTGTGACAGTCTGGGGAGCCATTTTGTGGGACAGCCGATCTCCTCTACTTGTGCTGCAAACCAATTTGACGACTCGCTTTTACGTCCACGATATTCTGCAGCCGATTCTTCTGCCTATGCTGTTAAATCATCTAGGTTCCATTTATCAACAAGACAATGCTCGACCACATGCTGCACGACTTTTTCAATAATATTTTCGAGGATTTAATACCCTCCCATGGCCATCCAGGTCCCCAGACTTATCACTAATAGAACACGTCTGGGACATGCTAGTGCGGCAATTACAGCCTTCTCAGAATACCACTGAATTAGCTGACCAGTTGCAACATTTATGGTAGAATTTTCAGCAGAGGGACATAAGCAACTTAATTGACTCTATGCTGCACCGAATATCGGCTTGTATAGCTGCCAGGGGAGGATTCACTTCCCCCCCACACCTAATTCATTTGAAAATGAAATGTAATATTCTTTCTACACTGATTTTTGAAAAGTAAAGACTCTTTACAAGACTCTTTGATTGTTTAGTTTTCTAATATTGAGGGCGGAAGGGAATAATGCTTTATTTTAAAGAAAAAGAATGGACACGAACTAAAAGGGTACAAGTGACATTTTACTCATTCTGATAAAACAGCAGGTAATATTTTTAGAAGTCTATTCTTTCAGCAATTAATTCTGTAAAAATTATGAAAATATAATAAATATGGAACATTTTTGCAAGTGATTCTGCTGAAGGGAAATACTTTAACAACACTAAATATATGCTTAACTCTATATCCACCAAATTGTCTTTTTTATCTGATGGTACTCATCTATTCAATTATAAACAGGTAGTTTTGAAACAAATTTTAATATTATATATAGGAATTATTATATTGTTATATAATTACTTATAAGTATTACTTATAAGCATTTTCTAATATTTTTATATATTTAATAATATATTTCTTATACTTTTAATAAACTAAACAATTTATTTTTCTTTTTATTATTATTATTATTAATTATTTATAGCAGGGTAATAATTATTCAAGAAAGTAGTAGATTCAGGGCTCATGCCAAGCTAATTTACGTTATATAGGGAGTAAGCAGCAGTCTTTCAGATTTCCTATTCAATTATTAGCAGCAGGGTGGGTTAATCAAAACCCCATTGGTCTAAACCATGTTTTTATTTATTTATTTTCATTTTTTTGTTTAAACCATAGATTTCGGCTAACCCCCCCCCCCTCCCCCTTTTTATTCAATCCCGGGCAGCAGACATTTTTTAAACATTGTTAATATAATACGTAATTACTTATTATTAAATTATAAGTAGTTTTTTTTTTCTTATAATATTTTTGTATCATAATAAACAAAACTGCTGACTGAGATAATAAAACTTTCTAATCCTTCCTTAAAGCAAGCATATGAAAATTATATATTTAATAATTTATTCCTTACACCTGTAAAAAGCAATAAATTATTTGTGATTCAGTAAAGGATTAGCAATTTTAATTTATTTTTAGTTCTTTCTTTTGAGCATTGTTTTAAATTTATAATTTACAAAAATATATTTTATGTTGTAATAAATAAAATATAATTATTCTATAACTTTTCAAAAGTACAGGTACTCAATGAAAATATTAAATAGCAGCTGCTGATTTCTATATATATATATGTGTTAGAAATTTTTGTGCATAGAATATTTTATATATTTTTAAATTTAAACCTTTTTTTTTAATCATGTTATTACATATATTTATAATTATAGCGTAAGAAGGAATACTTTTAAAAGTCACTGGACATCTTATTCTAGCTGAAATGTAATATTTAAAAATAAGTTCAAAATTTTCCAGAAAACCTGCATCCTTAGTTGCCATATAGTTGAATTAAAACAAAATTGTTTGATTAAATCATCTTTATATACTAATTGCCAAGTGTCCGTCTGTCTGTCTGTCCGTCTGTCTGTCACGCTTTTTTCAGGCACTTCCCGAATAGATAGAGACTTGCAATTTGGTACACGGCTCGGTCGTTCGATAAAAACCCCTGGAAAAATCGAATTTTCCGAAAACGTTCTATAGAAGGGGTGCCCCACACCAAAACGTTCGAAAAGTGAAATGATGGGAAAGCATGCTTTGCGATGAGATAGAGACTTCAAATTTGGTGTATGGGTAAACCGTTTGAAAGGAAAAAAGTGTACAATTTCAGATTTTGAATATATTCTACTTAAGGGGGTGCCGCACACCAAAATGTTCGATTTACCGAATAAATGAGGAACGGCTACTTTAAAATTTGATAGAGGCTTGAAATTTGGTATATGGGCTAATCATTTGAAGAAAACACCTAAAACAAATATAGTTTTCTAAAATGTTCGTTTAGGGGGTGCCCCACACCCCAAAACGTTCGAAAAGTGAAATGATGGGAAAGTGTGCTTTGCGATAAAATAGAGACTTCAAATTTGGTGTATGGGTAAACCGCTTAAAAGGAAGAAAGTGTACAATTTCAGATTTTCAATATTTTCTACTTAAGGGGGTGCCGCACACCAAAATGTTCGATTTACCGAATAAATAAAGAACGGCTACTTTAAAATTTGATAGAGGCTTGAAATTTGGTATATGGGCTAATCATTTGAAGAAAACACCTAAAACAAATATAGTTTTCTAAAATGTTCGTTTAGGGGGTGCCCCACACCCCAAAACGTTCGAAAAGTGAAATGATGGGAAAGTGTGCTTTGCGATAAGATAGAGACTTCAAATTTGGTGTATGGGTAAACCGTTTGAAAGGAAGAAAGTGTACAATTTCAGATTTTCAATATTTTCTACTTAAGGGGGTGCTTCACACCAAAATGTTCGATTTACCGAATAAATGAGAAACGGCCAGTTTAAAATTTGATAGAGGCTTGAAATTTGGTATATGGGCTAATCATTTGAAGAAAACACCTAAAACAAGTATAGTTTTCTAAAATGTTCGTTTAGGGGGTGCTCCACACCAAAACGTTCGAAAAGTGAAATGATGGGAAAGTGTGCTTTGCGATAAGATAGAGACTTCAAATTTGGTGTATGGGTAAACGTTTGAAAGGAAGAAAGTGTACAATTTCAGATTTTGAATATTTTCTACTTAAGGGGGTGCTGCACACCAAAATGTTCGATTTACCGAATAAATGAGAAACGGCCACTTTAAAACTTGATAGAGGCTTGAAATTTGGTATATGGGCTAATCATTTAAAGAAAACACCTAAAACAAATATAGTTTTCTAAAATGTTTGTTTAGGGGGTGCTCCACACCCCAAAACGTTCGGAAAGTGAAATGATAGAGAAGTAAGCTTTGCGATAAGATAGAGACTTCAAATTTGATGTATGGGTAAACCGTTTGGCAGGAAGAAAGTATACAATTTCAGATTTCGAATATTTTCTACTTAAGGGGGTGCCGCACTCCGAATTGCTCGATTTACCGAATACATGAGAAACGACTCCATTAAAATTTGATAAAGGCTTGATATTTGGTATATGGGCAAATAATGCGATAGTAAATCCAATGAAAATGGATTTTTTCAAAAATGCATATTTAAGGTTGTGGGTACTGTACACAAAAACATTCGAAAAGTGAATTGATAGAAAAATCATGTTTTGCAATGAGATAGAGACTTCAAATATGGTGTAGGGGTAAATAGTTGGAAAGGTAGAAAGTGTGCAATTTCAGTTTTCCAACATTTGCTATTGTAGGGGGGTGCCGCTTACTAAAATATGCGATTTGTCGAACAAACTGAAAACGCCTCCTTTACAATGTCTTAGAGGCTTGAAATTTAGCGTATGGGCTCATCATTTGAAAAACAAACCCAAAATGAATATGGTTTTTCAAAAATGTTCATTTAAGAGGGTGCAACACAGAAAAACGTTCAAAGGAGGAAGTGATAGAAAAACATTCTTCGCGATAAGGTAGAATCTTCAAATTTTGTGTACGGAGAGATAGTTTGAAAGGAAGAAATTGTGCATTTTCAGATTCCCAATATTTGCTACTTTAGGGTGTGCCGCATACCAATATCTTCGATTTTCCGAATAATGAGACACTTTTCTTTTAAATGTGATACAGGCTTGATATTTGGTATATAAGCCAATCATCAGATAAAAAACTCAAGATGAATAGAATTTTTCAGAAATTTTCATTTATGGTACTGCTCTACAGAAAAACATTCGAAAGGGGAAATGGTAAATTAGCATGCATCGGGGTGAGATAAAGACTTTTATTTGGTGTACGGGTAAATAGTTCTAAAGGAAGAAGTGCGCAATTTAAGTTTTCCAATATTTTCGTTGGGTTTCCAGTTTCTTACTTATTCTTAGGTATTCTGCACACCAAAATATTCAAGTTGCACAATTAATGTGAAATCCGAATTATTCGAAAATTTACATTATTCAGGTGTTCCTTATTATGAGACCGTTGATATTCAACGAGTATTCTTCTAGTATATACTAATTGCCAAGTGTCCGTCTGTCTGTCTGTCTGTCCGTCTGTCTGTCTGTCACGCTTTTTTTAGGCACTTCCCGAATAGATAGAGACTTGCAATTTGGTACACGGCTCGGTCGTTCGATAAAACCCCCTGGAAAAATCGAATTTTTCGAAAACGTTCTATAGAGGGGATGCCCCACACCAAAACGTTCGAAAAGTGAAATGACGGGAAAGCATGCTTTGCGATGAGATAGAGACTTCAAATTTGGTATATGGGTAAATCACTCGAAAGGAAGAAAGTGTGCAATTTCAGATTTCCAATATTTTCTACTTAAGGGGGGGTGCCCCACACCAAAACGTTCGAAAAGTAAAATGATAGGAAAGAATGCTTTGCGATGAGGTAGACACTTCAAATTTGGTGTATGGGTAAATCGTTCGAAAGGAAGAAAGTGTGCAATTTCAGATTTCCAATATTTTCTACTTAAGGGGGTGCCGTACACTAAAACGTTCGAAAAGTGAAATGATAGGAAAGCATGCTTTGCGATTAGAGACTTCAAATTTGGTATATGGGTAAATCGCTCGAAAGGAAGAAAGTGTGCAATTTCAGATTTCCAATATTTTCTACTTAAGGGGGGATGCAGCACACCAAAACGTTCGAAAAGTGAAATGATAGGAAAGAATGCTTTGCGATGAGGTAGATACCTCAAATTTAGTGTATGGGTAAATCGTTCGAAAGGAAGAAAGTGTGTAATTTCAGATTTCCAATATTTTCTACTTAAGGGGGTGCCGCACACTAAAACGTTCGAAAAGTGAAATGATAGGAAAGCATGCTTTGCGATGAGATAAAGACTTCAAATTTGGTGTATTGGTAAATCGTTCAAAAGGAAAAAAACGTGCAATTTCAGATTTCCAATATTTTCTACCTAAGGGGGTGCCGCACACCAAAATATTCGATTTGCAGAATAAATGAGAAAACGCTCCTTTAAAATTTGATAGAGGCTTGAAATTCGGTATATGGGCTAATCATTTGATGGAAACACTCAAGACAAATATAGTTTTTCAAAAATGTTCGTTTAAGGGGGTGCTTCAGAGTAAAACGTTCGAAAAGTGAATTGATAAAAAACCACGCTTCGGATTGAGATAGAGATATCAAATTTGGTATAAGGGCAGATAGTTTGAAAGGAAGAAAGTGTAAAATATCAGTTTAACAATATTTTCTACTTTAGGGGGTGCCACACACCAAAATGTTCGATAAGTGAAATGACGGGAAAGCATGCTTTGCGATGAGATAGAGACTTCAAATTTGGTATATGGGTAAATCACTCGAAAGGAAAAAAGTGTGCAATTTCAGATTTCCAATATTTTCTGCTTAAGGGGGGGGGGGGGTGCAGCATACCAAAACGTTCGAAAAGTGAAATGATAGGAAAGCATGCTTTGCGATGAGATAGTGACTTCAGATTTGGTGTATGGGTAAATCGTTCGAAAGGCAGAAAGTGTGCATTTTCAGAATTCCAATATTTTCTACTCAAGGGGGTGCCGCACACCAAAACGTTCGAAAAGTGAAATGATAGGAAAGCCTGCTTTGCGATAAGATAGGGACTTCAAATTTGGTATATAGGTAAACCGTTAGAAATGAAGAAAGTGTGTAATTTCAGATTTCCAATATTTCCTACTTAAGGGGGTGTCGCACACAAAAATGTTCGATTTTCCGAATAAATGAGAAACGGCCCCTTTAAAATTTGATAGAGGCTCAAAATTTTAAATATAGACTAATCATTTGATGAAAACACCCAAAACGAATATAATTTTTCAAAAATCTTCGTTTAAGGGGGGTTTTCCAGAGGAAAACGTTCGAAATGTGAATTGATAAAAAAAAACATGCTTTGAAATAAGATACAGACTTCAAATTTGGTGTACAGGTAGATAGTTCGAAAGGAAGAACATGTGCAATTTCAGTTTTCCGATATTTTGAACTTTTGGGGGTGCCTCAAAACTAAATGTTCGATTTGTCGAATAAATAAGAAACGCGAATTATTAAAAAAATTACATTATTCAGGGGTTGCTTAATGTGGGGCCGTTGATTTTCAACGGGTATGCGGCTAGTATCCTGCTAAATTTGTACAATAACATATTAATAATTTCAAATTAAATTAGGAATATAGTCTTTATATAAACAATAATCAAATTAAATCATATAGTTTTTGTATAAGAATCACATACAACAAATGCTGATAACACAAGATATGATTAATAAATATTTTATTAATTATGCTCATGCAATTTTCATAAACATATTAACAGTAATATACTTAAACTAATTTCCAAAATTTTCATAATTATAATATGATAGGATGTATATTCATTTTTTAAACAAAAATTATTCTCAAAATTTATTTAAAGAAATATATTAATGAAATAATTCCTTTTATTTTGCTCATTGTTATTAATATATGAATATCTATAATATTATCTTATTATAGATATTAATATGTCAATAATCCTATTATATATAATAACTTCAAATATATATTTCTATCCCAAAAACTTTAAAGCTTGTTTCATGCTTGAAAATTGTAGTAGATGGTGCCACCATTTCTCTTGGTTTGTATGCATTCAAAATTCATTCTCATACGTAATAAGGAGTTTGGACAAGGTAAATTCTAATATATTCTAGATAATTCAACACTTCTATACTTTTTATTACTCATTTGCTTATAAAAGGTCTTCCAATCTTTTCTTATGCTATTGTTTGGTTATTTCAACGTGTTGGGTCATTATAAAAGGGTGTTTCACTCGCTCTTGGCCCTGATTTTCTCTTATAACTTTCAAACTAATGAACATCGTTTAGTGAAATTTGACACGGACATAAATATGAAGTATTTGTCCCACGGATTTGGTTCAAATATTGTTGGAAAGAATCTTTCGATCTTTCCTTTGGTGTCATGATAGAAACTCTCTGATAATATATTAGGTCGCTAAGGTATCGATTTCTATGAATATCGGCTAAAATCGAAACATAGAATAACTAAAAAACGAATTCGAAATTAAAGAAAATAACGGCGAGGTGCACCTACTTGGGTCCTGAAGTACATGTGCACCAAATTTTATGATCGTACGATGCTTAGATTTCCTGCTAGAGACAGACTTCACAAAAGCAAAGAAGGACATTTCCCTTTATTATTTTAAAGGAATTACAAATTAATAAGTCTAACTAATGTTTGTTCATCTATCTCTGCTTTAAGTGATGAAATTGAATTTATTTTTGGCCTTGGCCGTGAGGCTGCCTACTCCTTTGAATTTATTTTTAAGGTTTTCTTCCAAGTTCGCAGTAAATATACCCTTTTTGATACTAAACTTATTTAAAAAGATCGTTTGACTTATATAAAAGATCGTTTGACTTATAGGTCTAGTTTTCCATACAATCCTCGGATTTTCCGCCCCTTTATCGATTTTTATTCTGAGTTTGGTTTCAAACTTGCACATTCTAATATTTCTTCTTTATTTAACCGTATTCGGTTTGATAAACTGGGTGATAAGGATGACTTTAAAAGCTTTGTTGGGGTGTATGTTGTTCCCCTGTTGTCCACCGATGGTAATGTTAAATTTTATATTGGAAGTACTAAACGCACCGTTGGCATCCGTTTAGCAGAACATGTCAGGGATAGTAAACTTTCTACGGCTCTTGCTCAATTTGTTGTTAAAGATAATTTTCAGCCTCTTTTTGAAAAGAATTTCCTTTTGATGCGTTGTAATAACCTGGTAATTTCTGTAATTAAATTGTAATTTAATATGCTGTTCTTTTGTTGTTGAAATTTTTAAAACTCTAAAAAAATAGTTTACGGTTTATCCTTGTCTCCTTGTCTAAACGTTGATTCTTTTGTAAATTGTATTTATGCAAATTTTGTCGCTATATCTGGTCTATATATGAACGATTCAAATTTTATTTCCGTGTAGCCACTGATGAAGAGCGTACTTATTTATGCTCGAAAGCGCTCTGGCCTTTTTTTTTTTAAACTTTTGTACGTCTTATAGGAAGTAAAATAAATACCTTCTGTTGTGGATGTGTGCTTAATTTTTGCTAAGTCTAACTCATTTTAATAAGTTCAATTTCTAGTCTCCTGCAGGTGCTTTACTATATCTCTATTAGTTCATTGTAAAATCTTAAATAACTTCCTTCCCCTCCCCCAAGAAATATTACGATATGCTGCCCCTACTGAGGAGGAAAAAAAACGGTTGTAGTCAGGTCTCGATATTGGCCGTTAGTGTGCCATCTTTTCCTTGCAACTCGGTACCAATTTATTGAGAAGAGGAATTGATCGACGTTACTGCTCACATGGCACAAACCATTCAAACAAAACTAATGGATGTGTATTAGAATAAGAAGCCATTAGAACTGCGCCATTGCTTCGAAGGGGGCTGTTCGTCAAGTAATGAGTTAATATTATGAGTGTCTGTAATAGCGCTTGTGTGCAGAGAGTTTGAGGTTAACTGCAGGGTTGTGTATTGTTTTTGCTTGTTTGTGCAGCGTAGTGTGGATGGTAAAGGAAATGAGAAGCGATAGCAGTTGTGGAAAAGTAATAGGGAATTATTAGCATAATGTATCTGTTTTCGCTCCGGAGGTTGAGACATTAATGGGAGAATTTTCAAGAGTAGATATTGAGAATCAATTTATGACTGGACAGGTGTTTTGGATTTAAAGTAATTAATGATGCTGAAGATCATCCGTGCATTTTAACCTTCTCCTACTATGTAATATAATATAGAGTGATGCTTTCACGAAAATTTTCGAATTCGAGATTTTGACGTCAATATATATTTTAAAATCTGCTAAACATGTCTTGACTATTTTTCGAGTGATGATCGTCTGTGTGTGGGCGATTTTTTGGGTACACAATAGCGGCCACAAATATTCAAGGATTTTCACAAAACTTTATATCCGGCTTTGTTGTAAAAAAAAATCTAGAACTATTCTACCAGAAAATTCCAGCGAATTTATTGGAAATTTTACATTTTTTTTAACATAGGACGAAATTTGACACAATCATGCATAAAAGGGTTTATGGGTCAATGATTATGAGAGACTTAATACTTTCAATCATTGCTATAAAAAATAGCTGCGAAGCAATTTTTTGTTCGTGAAGTCATTAGCCCTCTTCAGGGCAAGTAACTCCCCCCCCCCTCACACACACACACCGGGGGTACATTGTCAAGTATCAGTCGAAATAATTTTTTAAGCCCTTTAAAATGAAGCTCTATAATTGTAATCATTTGGACCCATGCAACCAATTTTTCAAAAGAAATTTTGTAAAATTTGTGTGTGTGTGTGTGTGGGGGGGGG
This sequence comes from Amaurobius ferox, assembly GCA_951213105.1. Lineage (NCBI taxonomy): Eukaryota > Metazoa > Arthropoda > Arachnida > Araneae > Amaurobiidae > Amaurobius > Amaurobius ferox. The sequence continues at coordinate 82,936,742 of OX578140.1, read as the reverse complement.
GGGGGGGTAAGCTACTAAAGACGGTTTCTGGCATGAAAAAGTCAAGTTGAGCCAGATTTCAGTTAATTTTTATTGTTAAACATTTAAGTAAAATCTGGTGAACGAGACTTAAAAACCGATAACAATGTATAGGAAGTTAGATTTTTCCTATACATTGTTATCGGTAATGTAGCAGGATGAATTTATATCATAAATAGAAATCGTCTATACGTACGAAATCAAGGTTTCTTTCAACACATGGTCAAAACTTTATTCTAAATGGTATTACGGCGCAAATCTATAGATGTGTGTGTGTAGGGGGGGGGGGGGGGCGAGATTACTGCAATACTAATTGAAGCCCTATTTATTTACTTTTAGCGAACAACATTTGTAGATCCCCCGATTTAACGGGCACTCAAAATAGTAAAACGGAATAAAAAAAAAGTTGATTTTGTTCATGATTATTCATAGAAGTAGGTAGAGAAGATGGTATAATGGCTGAAAAATCGCACTAGAAGACTTTACGTCAAACATTCCGGAGAAATGTTTTTCACCTACAGCCTGGAAAATACATAATTAACAAGTATTCGACCACGGAAGCTGTAGAGTTCAAAACAACGATATTGTATAAACTTTCTGTGAATAAATAATCTTGATGAAAGAAAATGAAAAAGGCAATATACCCTAACCCTAACTAAAGGAACAGATAAGACAGTTCCTAGAATGTGAAGTTCGAACTATTGGCATGAACGGAATTTTTTTTTATCTTGACAGGTATGTAAACACTAAACAGGTTTCCAAGTTATTGCACCGGATCAGCCAAGGAGGGGAAATCAGCCAAGTAGGGATCAGCCAAGGAGGTTTAAATATACTTTAAATATAGGTTTAAATATACTATAAAATAGTTAAACCTATTGGTATTAGCAAATCAAATATATAGATTGGTGTCAACTGTCGTTTCACATTACTTTTATAGCCCTCTGGAGGTATGGGATTTGGCATATCGTCTGGTCACGTTTTTACAGCATTTTCCTCAAATATCCTTCCACACCGCGCCTTAGACAGAGGTGAAATTCAAGGATTCAACAGTCTGAAAAAGCAGTTTTTCGTGTAAAATTTGAAGGACATGCATGAAATTTCATATCAGTACTAAAAATCCAATATTTTTTATCAGGGGGAGGGGGGGGCTGAGTATACCTCTTGAGGGGTGGAACTTAGCCCCCTCTGGCCCCTGCCTGGCTACGGCAGTGGCCAGACCTTATATATCTGTAAGATCCGTCCACAGACCTTATATACTTGTAAGATCTATGGCTACGGTCCTGGTTAGACACAGACTTTACCATTTTAAATTCCTTCGCGGTCAACGAGTGGACAGCGGGACGTTGTTTCTGCTCCAGCTAGACAATAGAGAATCTGTTTAGAATAACTCTTTTTTTTAATTTTATTGAATATTTTAAAATTAAATATGTAAATAAATTGATGATCATGAATATAACCAGAAATTTAGCCACTAAAGATTCTCATTTCTGAATTATACAAAATGAAGAAATTTACAAAAAATTCTAAATTTCTTCAGTTTTTCATGTAAAATCGGAATGACATGTATGGAATTTCATATCAGTACTAAAAATCCAATATTTTTATCAGGGAGCTGAGTATACCTCTTGAGGGCGGCTTAACCCCTTCTAGCCCCTGCCTGGTTATGGCCACAGACCTTATATACTTGTAAGATTTATAGCCACGGTCCTGTTTAGACACAGACTTTATCATTTTAAATTTCTTCGCGGTCAACGAGTGGACAGCGGAACGTTGTTTCTGCTCCAGCTAGACTAGAGAATCTGTCTAGAATAGATTACCTCGAAAATCTCAAGTTCAAAGTGTTTGTGGGGGATAAATTACTTTATTCATAGTAGCATGAGAAAGAAACGAAACGGGAGAAGTGGAGCGTTAAAGAGTGCAGCTAACTTCTGTGCAAGGAAAATGAATGACTTGCCACTGCGGCTAGGAAAGAAAATCTCCATGAAAGTAGATCCGCGGAGAAGAGAACGAGAAATTTGATCTAAACAGTTGTCATGCTTTCTCCGAAAAACTAACAAGACTGGAGGGGGAAATGCTTCGTGGGGGGTGAGAGTATTTCGTGGAATTATCTTGCACATACCTTTTCTAGCAGATCTTGGTGACAAAGCAGGAAACTGTTCCGTTCCCGCCCTCTTAGGATGAAAAAAATAAAAATAAAAGTGAACAACGGGAGAAGTGAAACGTCGGTGGGGGAAAAGAGAGCTCGACCAGAGAATAGATTACTTTGCGCGGGATTATCCTAGACGCACTAAGCGTGCGCTTAAAGCCCCAGCAAAACAGGGGCAAATAGGGAAAAAGTGACAAAAATTATACTACTTTTAAGTAAAATTACCTGAATTTACACATTTTAGAACTTATTTAAGCAGATCTTGTGACAAAGAAGGAAACTGCGCCGTTCTCGCCCTCTCAGGATGAAAAAATAAATAAATAAATAAAAGTGAACAACGGGAGAAATGAAACGTTGGTGGGGGGAAAGAGAGCTCGACCAGAGAATAGATTACTTTGCGCGGGATTATCCTAGGCGCACTAAGCGTGCGCTTAGAGCCCCAGCAAAACAGGGGTAAATAGGGAGGAAAAAGTGACAAAAATTATACAACTTTTAAGTAAAATTACCTGAATTTACACATTTTAGAACTTATTTAAGCAGATCTTGTGACAAAGAAGGAAACTGCGCCGTTCTCGCCCTCTCAGGATGAAAAAATAAATAAATAAATAAAAGTGAACAACGGGAGAAATGAAACGTTGGTGGGGGGAAAGAGAGCTCGACCAGAGAATAGATTACTTTGCGCGGGATTATCCTAGGCGCACTAAGCGTGCGCTTAGAGCCCCAGCAAAACAGGGGTAAATAGGGAGGAAAAAGTGACAAAAATTATACAACTTTTAAGTAAAATTACCTGAATTTACACATTTTAGAACTTATTTAAGCAGATCTTGTGACAAAGAAGGAAACTGTGCCGTTCTCGTCCTCTCAGGATGAAAAAAAAAAATAATAATAATAATAAAAGTGAACAACGGGAGAAGTGAAACGTCGGTGGGGGAAAAGAGAGCTCGACCAGAGAATAGATTACTTTGCGCGGGATTATCCTAGGCGCACTAAGCGTGCGCTTAGAGCCCCAGCAAAACAGGGGCAAATAGGGAAAAAGTGACAAAAATTATACAACTTTTAAGTAAAATTACCTGAATTTACACATTTTAGAACTTATTTAAGCAGATCTTGTGACAAAGAAGGAAACTGTGCCGTTCTCGTCCTCTCAGGATGAAAAAAAAAAATAATAATAATAATAAAAGTGAACAACGGGAGAAGTGAAACGTCGGTGGGGGAAAAGAGAGCTCGACCAGAGAATAGATTACTTTGCGCGGGATTATCCTAGGCGCACTAAGCGTGCGCTTAAAGCCCCAGCAAAACAGGGGCAAATAGGGAAAAAGTGACAAAAATTATACTACTTTTAAGTAAAATTACCTGAATTTACACATTTTAGAACTTATTTAAGCAGATCTTGTGACAAAGAAGGAAACTGCGCCGTTCTCGCCCTCTCAGGATGAAAAAATAAATAAATAAATAAAAGTGAACAACGGGAGAAATGAAACGTTGGTGGGGGGAAAGAGAGCTCGACCAGAGAATAGATTACTTTGCGCGGGATTATCCTAGGCGCACTAAGCGTGCGCTTAGAGCCCCAGCAAAACAGGGGTAAATAGGGAGGAAAAAGTGACAAAAATTATACAACTTTTAAGTAAAATTACCTGAATTTACACATTTTAGAACTTATTTAAGCAGATCTTGTGACAAAGAAGGAAACTGTGCCGTTCTCGTCCTCTCAGGATGAAAAAAAAAAATAATAATAATAATAAAAGTGAACAACGGGAGAAGTGAAACGTCGGTGGGGGAAAAGAGAGCTCGACCAGAGAATAGATTACTTTGCGCGGGATTATCCTAGGCGCACTAAGCGTGCGCTTAGAGCCCCAGCAAAACAGGGGCAAATAGGGAAAAAGTGACAAAAATTATACAACTTTTAAGTAAAATTACCTGAATTTACACATTTTAGAACTTATTTAAGCAGATCTTGTGACAAAGAAGGAAACTGTGCCGTTCTCGTCCTCTCAGGATGAAAAAAAAAAAATAATAATAATAATAAAAGTGAACAACGGGAGAAGTGAAACGTCGGTGGGGGAAAAGAGAGCTCGACCAGAGAATAGATTACTTTGCGCGGGATTATCCTAGGCGCACTAAGCGTGCGCTTAGAGCCCCAGCAAAACAGGGGCAAATAGGGAAAAAGTGACAAAAATTATACAACTTTTAAGTAAAATTACCTGAATTTACACATTTTAGAACTTATTTAAGCAGATCTTGTGACAAAGAAGGAAACTGTGCCGTTCTCGTCCTCTCAGGATGAAAAAAAAAAATAATAATAATAATAAAAGTGAACAACGGGAGAAGTGAAACGTCGGTGGGGGGAAAGAGAGCTCGACCAGAGAATAGATTACTTTGCGCGGGATTATCCTAGGCGCACTAAGCGTGCGCTTAGAGCCCCAGCAAAACAGGGGCAAATAGGGAAAAAGTGACAAAAATTATACAACTTTTAAGTAAAATTACCTGAATTTACACATTTTAGAACTTATTTAAGCAGATCTTGTGACAAAGAAGGAAACTGTGCCGTTCTCGTCCTCTCAAGATGAAAAAAAATAATAATAATAATAATAAAAGTGAACAACGGGAGAAGTGAAACGTCGGTGGGGGAAAAGAGAGCTCGACCAGAGAATAGATTACTTTGCGCGGGATTATCCTAGGCGCACTAAGCGTGCGCTTAGAGCCCCAGCAAAACAGGGGCAAATAGGGAAAAAGTGACAAAAATTATACAACTTTTAAGTAAAATTACCTGAATTTACACATTTTAGAACTTATTTAAGCAGATCTTGTGACAAAGAAGGAAACTGTGCCGTTCTCGTCCTCTCAGGATGAAAAAAAAAAATAATAATAATAATAAAAGTGAACAACGGGAGAAGTGAAACGTCGATGGGGGAAAAGAGAGCTCGACCAGAGAATAGATTACTTTGCGCGGGATTATCCTAGGCGCACTAAGCGTGCGCTTAGAGCCCCAGCAAAACAGGGGCAAATAGGGAAAAAGTGACAAAAATTATACAACTTTTAAGTAAAATTACCTGAATTTACACATTTTAGAACTTATTTAAGCAGATCTTGTGACAAAGAAGGAAACTGTGCCGTTCTCGTCCTCTCAAGATGAAAAAAAAAAATAATAATAATAATAAAAGTGAACAACGGGAGAAGTGAAACGTCGGTGGGGGAAAAGAGAGCTCGACCAGAGAATAGATTATTTTGCGCGGGATTATCCTAGGCGCACTAAGCGTGCGCTTAGAGCCCCAGCAAAACAGGGGCAAATAGGGAAAAAGTGACAAAAATTATACAACTTTTAAGTAAAATTACCTGAATTTACACATTTTAGAACTTATTTAAGCAGATCTTGTGACAAAGAAGGAAACTGTGCCGTTCTCGTCCTCTCAGGATGAAAAAAAAAAAAATAATAATAATAAAAGTGAACAACGGGAGAAGTGAAACGTCGGTGGGGGAAAAGAGAGCTCGACCAGAGAATAGATTACTTTGCGCGGGATTATCCTAGGCGCACTAAGCGTGCGCTTAGAGCCCCAGCAAAACAGGGGCAAATAGGGAAAAAGTGACAAAAATTATACAACTTTTAAGTAAAATTACCTGAATTTACACATTTTAGAACTTATTTAAGCAGATCTTGTGACAAAGAAGGAAACTGTGCCGTTCTCGTCCTCTCAGGATGAAAAAAAATAATAATAATAATAATAAAAGTGAACAACGGGAGAAGTGAAACGTCGGTGGGGGGAAAGAGAGCTCGACCAGAGAATAGATTACTTTGCGCGGGATTATCCTAGGCGCACTAAGCGTGCGCTTAGAGCCCCAGCAAAACAGGGGCAAATAGGGAAAAAGTGACAAAAATTATACAACTTTTAAGTAAAATTACCTGAATTTACACATTTTAGAACTTATTTAAGCAGATCTTGTGACAAAGAAGGAAACTGTGCCGTTCTCGTCCTCTCAAGATGAAAAAAAAAATAAATAAAAGTGAACAACGGGAGAAGGGGAAACGTCGGTGGGGGGAAAAGAGAGCTTGACCAGAGAATAGATTATTTTGCACAGGATTACTTTAGGCGCATTAAGCGTGCGCTCCGCTCAGAGCTCCAGCAAAACAGGGGAAAATAGAGGAAAAGTGGCAAAAATTATACAACTTTTAAGTAAAATAAATACTTGAATTTACATATTTTAGAACTTATTTAAATTTAAAACATTTTTTAGGCAATTTGAACATTGTAAAATCAAATAATGCATTTTGAAAATATTGGTTAATGATGAGCTCCTCTTTCAGTCTTAGTGGCATAGCCAGATTTTTGGAGCCATGGAGCAAATAATTTCATAGTGCCTTTTCCCATAATATATAGTGTTTGGCTAAAAATATATTCATTGAAAGAAGCAGCCAATTCTTGTTTGGCGCCATGGAGCGATCGCTCCGTGCCGCCCCATAACGGTACGCCACTGCTTGGTCAAGGAGGTTTAAATATTTAAACCTTCTTGGTTTAAATATTACAAATGCTTATGATGAGCGTTACTCATTTGAAGAAAAATATGACGTAACTAAAAATAGAGCAAAAGAACTTTATACTCTCAAAGAAACTGCATACGTTGAGTATAAATACATGGAATAATTTAAATTTTATTAATTTTAGTCCTTTACACATACTCTACATAGATAAAAAATGTATCTCTCTCTCTCGCTCTGCTTTATTACTAATTTATTTAATTTAACCGTTGCCATAATTAAGTTATTTAATTTAACTGTTGTCACAATTTATTTAATTTAACCGTTGTCATAATTAAGTTATTTAATTTAACCGTTGTCATAATTAAGTTATTTAAGAAATCTAAATGACTATATTTAAAGATTCCCAATTAATACTAATCTTCCAAGGTAAAAAAAACAAAAAAATCTGCGACATGCAGAAATCCAGCTTTAGTTACAATTGCAACACTTCTTTTGCGAAAATCAGCATTCTTGACAAAGGATTTCTTGAAAAAAAAAAAAAAAAACAATAAAAACTCAAATTTAAAACCACACCCACGTATTAAAATTCTATATCAGTCATTTCTTAAAGAAGTAATATATATATATATATTTTTTAAATAGAATTTCTTTTCTCTACGATATAAACTTCGCATGCAAAAGAGTGCACAGTAGCAAATACACTCTTTTATACACTCTCTACAGTGCAAAAAAGTGTAGAGTTCTTTCTACAGCAACACCATGCACTCAGTTCTGGTTCTCCAGTAGGATAAGGAAACCCAGCTGTTAGATAGGATGAAGAAAGTTTTCTTGCCAAATTTTGATCTTGTCCCCATTGAAGATAACATCATCCATGGGACGTTGTTTATTACTGGCTTGCAAACATGGAATATCTGAGGATGGCCTATCTTGCTTTATTGGAGTCCGTTATGCCAACTTTTAAAATTCTCCGTTATGGGCTCTGCAATCACTTTGGTTCGATCAAGTCTATAAATAGACCTAACGGGTGTGACATCCCAGTGGTTAGCGTGCGGGGATTGCACTCGCGCGACTCGAATTCGATTCCCGTTTCTGCCTAAACTATCCCCGTGTTCACGAAGAGTAAGGGCACGTTAAATATGTGGATCCCCAAGTCTTTCCGAGATGTTGGTGGTAGAGGGAGGAGGGTATGGCCCTGCGGTTGCCGCCCCCACTGCGTTCCGGCCTGAATTGGGGGCACTTCCCGGCCGCCCAAACAGATACCTTACACTTTCGGGTAGGTCGGACGGTCTGGGTCAAAGAAGAAGAAGCTGACGAGCGGTGTGCGAAGCCAGTACACAAATGCTTATCCGTAATGGTGCGTGATCCTAACTCGAAAAACGTAGCTGTAGGCGTGTTTTGTGAGTAGTATGAATTTGGTCGTTGCAAGTCTGAGCTCAATTTTGAAGAAATTTTGACTGAGAAATGTTTGGCGTCAAAATACAAAATTATTGCAAAAAGTGGCTATTCATTTATTATGATATTCATTATATTTATTGAATGGAATGAGCTAGATCCACGAAAACGATGTTAATAGGTGAGTGGTAAAATATGCATGGGAAAAGTGAACATATTTGACGATTCTTACTAGATTTTACCCTTTCAATTTTATGTATTTTTATGGTTAGTTAAAAAGCAGACAACATCTCGATAACGTGTTCGTGTAAGAGTTAATAAATAAATGCCATTCGTTTTTTCACATACCAAATTAATACTTATTTAACATTATTGAAAATTCTGATTTTCTTTTTATTTGAAAATAAAAGTAGGAGGAAGTAGGACGAAAGTTTATTTGCATTTAAAATCAGTAGGGTCCCGGTACTCGCTAATTACAATAATCGTACCAAATTTTATTGGAAACGTTTCATTCATTCTCTTGTTACGTTCACAGACTCACACACACGGAGAGAGGAGAGGGCGGCATACACACATATATCACAGTAAAAACGTTCGATTCGACATTAGGGATGCTCAAAACATGTTAATCTCAAAACATGTCAAACTCAAATTCGAATTTTCAAGTCCGTCACAATACTTTTCCTAGGCCAATGGCCCTACCGTGCTGAAAACACCGGTTCTCGTTAGATCACCGAAGTCGGGCGCGGTTAGTACTTGGGTGGGTGACCACCTGGGAACACCGCGTGCTGTTGGCACATTTCGGGCGCGGTAGCCCGGTGGTTTGCGAGCTGCCACAACTGCCGCCGTGTTCATGCGGAGTACGATCATGTTAAACATGTGAGTCCGTAAGTCCCTCCGAGAGGTTGGTGGTAGGGGAAGGAGGGTAGGGTCCCTGTGGATGCCTCCCCCACTGGGTTCCGGTCTAAATTGGGTGGCACTTCCCGGCCGTCCAAAGTGTCACCTTACACCTTTCTGGTAGGTCGGACGGTCTGGGTCTCAACAACAACAATACTTTTACTATATATTCCTTATGCATAGAGTTACTTATCTTTTTCTATGTATTTTGGGTATGCAATAAATAAACGACGTCCTTGACATAAATAAGTATTTTAAATTTCGCTTCCCATATGTTATTAACAAGTAAATCTGCTAAAATCGTGCATAAAAGAAATCACATATTGGCTCATTAAAAAATAAATAAATAAATAAGCAATATAATTTTTTATAAACTATAAATTTCAAATGAAATTTTACTCTTGGGTTCACTAAAGATGTCATTCAAGTTCATATCCATAAAAATTACACTTTGGGCTCCTTCAATATAATTTGCTAATATTCCGTCTGCGCTGCACCAGTACAAATCTTCATTAGAAAGAAGATATTATTTTAAAAGATCCAAATTTATCTTTATTAATTCCTGTCAACCTATTATAATCCCTCCATAAACTTTCGTTCCGAAATAAATGATATCCGCCATTACTCCTCAGCCGATTTAATTGAAGGGATGACCTAGGGATGTGCGCACGACGCCATCTTGAAAACCACCGGTCGCATAAATATACGGCCGGGAAAGCAGTCTCTATTATCGTCGCTCGGCGCCGTAATAAAACGTCCGCTGCTATCCCACGTGGTTTTGACGCCGCGCTGTCATCCACTGACCAATCAGAGAGCAGGCGGGGAGGAAGTGAAAGCTGGCAGGTGTTTTATTGATAAGGCAAAGGAGGGGGGGGGGGGGGGGGTCGCAAACCGACAATGTAAACAGGGAGGCCTAAAAACTTCCATATCTCGTTATGTAACGAGGCCGTGGTTGAAGCTCCCTATGTTGACATTCTTTTTGGAAGCTGTTTGAACATACTTGTTGACGGACGGCAAGACAGAATTAACGACTTTTTGCGTTTGAATTAACCCCGTTTCGGGAATTAAAATGATCGAGGGGAGTAATTATGTAATTAAGAATCGAGCGGTTAAGCCGAAGGTAGAGAGCAAATTGTTTTTAAATAACTTGGTTAACTAATTCCACATCGTCAGTCATGATTACGGAGAAGGTCAAAAACTTTATACCAGTAATGGTTGATGTTAGGCTTATTAAATATTATTTATTTTAGTATAGATTAATGATCGTTCAAGCATTAAAGTTATTTAAATAAGTGGTATTTAAATAAGATATAAATTTAACTTGAAATATTTATTTTAGTATGAGATTCATTAAAATAGCTGAATACTTCTGAATGATGAAAAAATGCAGCAATGACACCTGTCGGTGAAATATTGAACTAAACATGAATGATTTATATACTTCTTGCTATTAAATGTTATTCATAAATGCATGTGTGTGTGTGTGATATGTGGTTCCTCACTTGTACTGTCTTATTGAGCAATTTACGCTGAAAGTTATAAATAATTTAAATATAATACAGAAAAATACTTATTTAAAATTTTAAATACATTTCTTTAATAACAACATAAAAAATTGATAAGAAGCATCAACAGCTTTCAAAGAGGCAAGAATGCTCTGTATCTCTACCTTGGCGAAGAAGGCTCATTTTTGCCTTTGAAACTTGTTGGTGCTTTTTACCAACTTTTTATGATGCTATTATTATCGAAGTATATTTTCTTGCAAATTAATTTTGACAGCAATTTGAGTCAAATTTCATATGACATTTTTTTTTTTTTTTATAATTAGTCACAACAAGAAAAGTTAATCAAGTTTTGTCATTTATTTTCATTCATTTTTGTTACTTAAGTTTGATGCTGCATTACTTCTTCATTATTTTATGAAAATGTTGCTTCCTTTATCAGCTAAAATCTTCTCTGCAAAATTGGCTGTTTCGACAAAACAAGACAGTATAGCAATTAAAAGAGGAAGCAAAATATATTTAGTAATTTATATTATTTATGCTGATTTAACATTTTTAAAAGGCAATCCAGGCAGTTACAGATGACGGAGCACAAACTGCTGGCATGAAAGACAACAACCTTGAAGTATCACTATCTCATATTTTTACTTTCCTTATATACATAATGTATAAGGAAAGTATTGTGACGGGGTCGAAAATTCGAATTCCAGTTTTCGACGGGAGAGCACGTTTCAAGCATCCCTGATCACGAATCAAACATTTTTGAAGTGATGTCTGTGTGTGTGTGTGTGTGAAAGTATGTGTGTGTGTCAGTGGGTCTGTGGAGGCGATAACTGACGAACGAATGGACCGATTCGAACCAAATTTGGTACAAAAATCACAATCTGTAAACACTGGAAGCCTATTGTTTTTATACGCAATCGAATGTTCAGAACCCCCCTAAATTTTCAAATGAAATTTTGAAAAATTCGTCAAAAAATCAAAACCAATAATAAAGTTACGTAAATAGATATTTCTTATGTAATTTTTCATTAGAAAACGATTGACATAAATTTTAGAACGCTAACATGAACCGTTCTCGAGATATTGCACATTTTTCAAAAAAATTATCAAAAAGTCATATAAAATAGAAAAAAAAAAATTTCCTATTGAGAAACATGTTCACTTTTCATATATAATATCATGCGATAAATTGGGTGACATCATTCTCGTGGATCTAGCTCGTTATATTCATGAAAAAAGATACTTTGAGTAATACTTTTGCATTTGAACGCCAATTTATCTGCTGTACGAATAACTTATTTCTTCGTCCATAACGCTTGGCGAGATTTTGGAGACGAAATTGGCGGAATGTCGCCAACTTGGCAACTTTTTTAAATGTTGCCAAATTAACGAAAATCTCGCCAAATGGATAAAAATGACGTTAAATCAATGAAAATGACGACTAATTGTGGAAAATTCAATATCTAATAAGTTATATAATATATAAATATATAATAATAGTTATATAATATATGTCGAAAATTCAATATCTAATAAGTTATATAATATATAAATATATAATAATAGTAATAGAAGTTTGAAAATCCAATGAACGAAAAGTAAATATTTAATTATAATTAATTATAATGAAGTTCTATATTTAATTATAATGAAGTTTCACAATCGCTCTCTATTGAACATTCTTCTCAGTCAATTGTAGATAGTGAATGTATTTGTAAATTAAATAAATTTGCTAAATTTCTAAATCCAGACTTGGGGCACATAGTAACCGGAGATTTAGACCTTGTTAGTGACAATGTGTTAAGAACCATTATGTCATTTGGCACTAAATTACAAGGATACCTTCTTGTAATAATTCTTTTAAAGTCTTAAAATCAATTAATCTAGATCTTGATAAATATATATATAAATTAGCTTGTAAATACGCTCTGCCATTAGAGGCATTTAATATGTGGAAATTTACTATATTAGAATCAATTAAAAACGCTATTAGTGATATTAAATTGTCTAGATCTTTATATAATATTGATAATATTAAACATTCCATTAATGATTTACAAAGACCCTTTGTTATCACCTATGTTGATAAAGCCTCTAATAATTATGCTATTATCTGTAAAAAATTTTATATTCAATTCCTGTTAGATTATTTAAAAAATAATAGTCTTTTTAAACCTGATTTACATTCCATCAATAGTATTAAATTGAAAATTATCAATATGTATAATGATTTAAATATTAAATATAAATATCTTAAATTTCCTTATATAGTGCTTATTCCAAAATTTCATAAAAACCCTATTAAATTTAGAACAGTTACTAGTGGCCATAATACTTACTCTACTACTGCGAGTAAATTATTACTAAATTCTTTAAATCTAATAAATAATAGTTTAAGCCAGACTAGCAATAACTACCATATTCTAAATAATAGTAAAGAATTAAAGAATAAATTAACATCTCTTAGAAAAATAACAGGATTTCAAACTTTTGATTTTAAAGATCTTTTTAATAATATTAAGATATCTGATCTATATGATGTAATTTTAGCTCTATATAATGCTTATATTACACCTCTTTCAAATCAAATTAAATTTATAAATTTTCCTAAACTCCTTCACTTTGTTATTTTCAATAATTATATTTTTCAAGGAAATAAATTATACTTACAAGTCTCAGGAGTTCCACAGGGTGGCTGCAGTAGCAGTATGCTAGCTAATTTATACCTTTATCATTATGAAATGTCATTTACTTCAATAGATTATACTTTTTACAGATATGTAGATGATCTGATTTGCTTAGTACATACAGAAAATTATCTCATAGATATAGATTACTATCCAGACAATTTGGAATTAATACCTAATGAAGCTACTATTAGTAAAAATATTAATTTTTTGGATTTAAATCTTTTTATTGACCCTTCTAATAGAATTGTTACAAATTTATATGATAAAAAAGACTTTTATAATTTTAATATTAATAAAATCTTACCTTTTAATTCCTGTAACTCGATTCAATTGTTTAGAAATATTATACTCAATCAGCTTTTTAGAATTTATAGATTATCTGATAAAAAATTTCATGCTATGAATATCAATAATCTCAAAATTACTAGTAATTTATATAAATATCCCTCTTATTTAGTAAATAGTATTGTTAAAAAATTTAAAATAGCTGGATTTTTATAATTCTTTTCATAGTATCATATAATTCTATTCTTAGTATCTTATATTAGCCAGACATCTCCATTCTTTTTTTTTTTTTTTTTTTTTTTTTTTTTTTTTTTTTTTCATTCACTTCCCACTTCAGCATTACTATTATTTGCCCCTCTTTTTAGTAGCTCTTTTTGTATATTAATACTTTTTCTTTACATTTCGCTTCACAGTTTTTCAATTCTTATGAATGGCAACAGTAAATGGTTTTTTATTTTTTCTTTACGAATGGCAACACTAGTCTCTTCTATCAGTGTTCCCTCGATCCCAGTATTGAATTGACTGTACATACGCTGTGCTTTTTCCAGGTATTCATTTTTTCTTTTTTATTCCTTCTTTATGTATGTCGTCCAAGTAGAAATAGTTCATAGATCTAATCTATCTATTTCTTCAGAAACATACATATTTGTGTTTGCTTCTACAAAAAACTTGGACATGATTAGATTTTTGTAGAGGTTAACAATTCATGATTTAGGCTTAGAGCCTCGTCCACGTGTAAGGCGTTTGTGCTTGATTTCGTTTGTTATACTTATTTCGATTCCATACCTTTGTATTATATATTTTTCATTGACTTGTTGATTCGATATTTATTTTATTTATTTTTTCCATATGCTTGAGGATTAGTTGATTTTTACTTTTGTTTTGTAAGCCAGTTAGATAGTTGAATTTAGTTTAAGTTTTTCTTTTTTGTTTCCATACCTTTTAAATTGGTTGATTTTCAGTAACTTGATAGCTAGTGTTTTGTATTTTTAATCCATTTGATTGATGATTTGCTGTATTATATTTTATTCTGTGGGTGTTTTTAAAAAGTTAGGTTTATCGTGTTACATCTTCTTACTTTTCGTTCATTGGATTTTCAAACTTCTATTATTATTGAAATCATTTTATTTATGAGCTGCATTTGCGCAATAAATTAAATGTATTTTGCATTTTCAATCCATTTACTTAATAACTTTAAATTCTTTATTTAATAATTTCTGCATAGTATCCTTCATATATTTGTGGGCTATAGTATCTAAAAAAATTTTATATATAATAATAGTTATATAATATATGTCGAAAATTCAATATCTAATAAGTTATATATATATATAACTTATTTCTTCGACCATAACGCTTGGCGAGATTTTGGCGACGAAAATGGCGGAATGTCGCCAACTTGGCGACTTTTTGAAATATTGCCAAATTAACGAAAATCTCGCCAAATGGATAAAAATGACGATAAATCAATGAAAATGACAACTAATTGTCGAAAATTCAATATCTTGGAAAGGATATTAGTATCTACTAGAAGAAAAACCTATTTATTTTACTGTGAAAGTAGTCAATTCATTTCATTATATAAGGAAAGTCATGTGTTGCCCACATCAGATTTTTTTAAATTCCATTTATGTTTTCTTCACAGTAAGCGTCTATAGGGGGCAAAATATATACTTTTTTTTATAGTATACATATTTGGGGTGCATCAGATATGGTGATATATATATTCGTTTTCAATTTATTTATGTTTACTAACTTTATACAGAGTATATATTTCCTATTTTTTTTTTTTTTTATTATTATATTTTTAACTTAATATAACGTCTTTTAATATTTTACAATTTTCATTTGTCGATGACCTGCATAACAAACATTCGCTTTGTTTAATTTTATTTTGACCCCCTTGTTATATCGCCACCCTCATAGGCGCCCGTAAAGGCAGCCCCCACCCCGGATGTTCATGGTCAATCTTGTAGATCTTTTCCTTGAGTTTGCTCCTACCTGGAAAAAGCTCTACGGGCGCCCATGGATACCTTACTATCCGCCATTACGTGTCGCTGCTTATATGAGCATTATGTATAGAAAATATCCTTAGTGTACAGGTATAGGGAACGCGTACAGGAATATCATCTGCGTAAGTACACGGTTATCACGTACGCGCGCTGGAGTTGCACTCGGTAGGCCCGGGTTCGATTCCAGCCACTGCCAAAACTGCCGCCGTGTTCATGCGGAGTACGATCACGTTAAACATGTGGGTCCGAAAGTCCTTCCGAGAGGTTGGTGGTAGGGGAAGGAGGGTACGGTCCCTGTGGATGCCTCCCCCACTGGGTTCCGGTCTAAATTCGGTGGCACTTCCCGACCATCCAAACAGTTACCTTACACCTTTCTGGTAGGTCGGACGGTCTGGGTTTCAACAACAACAACGGTTATCACGTACGAAACGGTAAGTGATCCCAGAATTCAGCGAACTTTTCACTGTTTGTGTGAAACCTTTGGTTGAAAGAAGTGACCGGAAACAGGAATCGTCTATTAAAACACTGGGATTTATTGCCACTGCACTGCAATATGTTCATCGAAATGGAAGTAACATTTTGAAATTTGTACCCATTTATAGTTTATCTCTGAATTCCAAACAGTTCATTCAGGGTACGAAATTAGTCACTACTTTAGTAATGCTGCTAAAGTTAGCGCAGAAGATCAGGCAAAAAAAAAGTGTTAATTTTCATATTTATTGCATGTTCAGGGCGGCAAATCTGTATTTTCAAACTTCAATAAAGATTGGTCAGGAAATTAAGATCTTTTTTCGAAAAATAAATTTTGTGGATCTTCTTTGCTGCTCTCTCTTTATCTTAGGGAATTTGATATGACGTTCTAATGACCAGGAACAAACAATGGCGGTATGTCAATTGTCGACTGCATATCAGTATATAGCGGATGCGAATTTATAAAATAAATAAAATGCCAGTAAATACCATAAATATAAAAAGAATTTAAAATGCTAGATATTCAAAATGCTGTATTGAGATATATTAGGTCCACTTAAGTTGCAGACATAAAAATAATTCTGAATATAAGTTTAGATTTTAAATCATTTTAATAGACTACTAATTTACGTGTAAGAATATCAGACCTGCAACAATAGATTGGACAAATAACTAAATATGAAACAGAAACATTCCTAGGCATTTCAACTGCTTCTTTTGCATTTTGCTGTTGTGATTCTGACTGAAGGAAAGTTAAAAAATAATGAATCTCGAAAGAATCTGAAACCAAGCTCATGATCCACAATATTCGTTACAGACACCAATTTTTTACATTTTATCTGCATATGCTAAGTGAAAGGGTTGATTATTGAGAGTTCACCTTGTCTGCTGCCTGGTTGCACATGACTGCATCATTCTGTATCTCGCAGTTCTGCACTACGATATTATACCACACAAGCCTCATATCAACATCTATGCTGCCATACCGAATAAATGATGAAGTACTCGGCAGATTTAGGTGGCTGAGTTCTTATCACACATCCTGATCACATCCAAGTTAATGCAATACAACAGGGGGCTTAATCTCGGCACCCCCGCTCCCTGGCATTTTTTCATCATTTTCTTCTCTTTCCCCTGCCCACCCTACTAAACGAACGATGCTCGCGGCGATTGTTATTTCGAGCGTAATGCCCCGGATATAAAGTACCGCACTACCGGATAAAAAGGGGGGAGACGAGGATTCTGTTTTGGCAAGGGCCCCTCACAAGGGGGCCCTAATAGGATAGGCCCCGGATCAATTGCGAGAATTAACGCCAGTGAAGGGGGACCGGAAATTTGTTGCCCCCGGGGATTTGAGTCCTAGAAGTAGCTTTAGCAGGGGGGGGGGGGGGGAGGTTTTTTGCTCAGTGTTATTCTATGGGGAACGGTGAGTCGACATGTGGTTTAGCCCTTGTCTATCCAGATAAAAGGGAGGGAGTGAAAAGCTCATCTCGTCATTCAACCCCTCTTGTCAACCCTGGTTAGGGGTGCTTTTATTTACTTTTTTATTTCTGTTTCTGCTGCGTAAATAAAGACCGCGTGCTTCTTTTGCTTTCCCACATGTATTTTCAGAACGTAAGGGTCACATAAGAAGTGATGATCTATTTTGTATTCGGCTCTTAGGATGTTTGCCTTTTTATTTTGAAGATATTATAGGAAGAACCACAAGGATTGTACATGGTATGAATTTGGTACATACACACACACACATTATATATATATATATATATATATATATATATATATATATATATATATATATATATATATGTCATATTTTGCTCGTCATGGTTGCACTAATGAAGTGTATATTAAGGTATTTATGTTTCCTTTATTGTTCCAATCTATATGCTTGTCGTCCATATAACACAAGTTTATAGATAAAATCTATCTTGTGTTTCAGAAACAAGCATTTTTGTGTTCATTTCGAAGGGATATATGGACTTGAAGAGAATTTTTTCGAAAAGAACTTATCTTAAGCCAAAAGCTCTTCCATGTGCAAGCTTTTTTGCTTGATTTTTTAGTTTTCCTGTTTTCATTCCTCATTTTTGAAATTTGTTGATTGTTTTTGTCTTTATGACCTGCATTACGCTTTATTATTTCCTCTTTACGTTTTAATTTCTTTTATTTCTTTGTATTTTGTAGAAAATTTTGGAATAGTGTTTTATGAGTTACTACATACATTCTAACATTGGATTTACTAATTTATATATATATATATATATATATATATATGTATATATAGCATCAGGATGATTTTCTTTTTATAAAAACAATGGCCGTGTTCAGAATTGGCGATCAGGCGATTGAAATGTCACAAAATGGATAACTTCGGGGAATTCAATTGGTTAATGCTGACTCAACTGTCCTACCGGGGCGACCGAGATTGACTTCTGAACATAGCCTATCCTAGTCACGGCACCACTAATACAAAATATGGTGCCGTGTTTGCATGCATTTTCATATAAAGATTATAAAGGTCATACATAGAGTAATTAATGATCTATTTTGTATTCAGTTTTTAGGATGTGTGCACCATAGGCAAAGCTACGGGAGGGGGGGGGGGGGAGCAATCGGCATCAAATTTGTAGAAGATTGAAATTGAACTGCAGGAAGCTGCAAGATTTTAGTCTAAAATACACCAATTGGAGGTGTTCAGACGTTCTGAATTATGACCCTATTTTCCTAGTTAAAAGAAAATCTATTTCATTTCGAAAATTGATGAATAATGTTTTTGGAATATTTGATGGCGAAATTAAAACTGTGTTTTATGCTGACAAATATTTCCTTATTTTACCTACATCATCCTGTAGCTTTGTACTTACTCTATTACCATCCTTACTCAGCAATTTTGTACACAAGAGCTTTCGACATTCTGTTTTTTATAAATTTTGAAACTTTCATGCAGATCTAGACAAATAGATGTAGATGATTTTAACATTGTACACTTCATATACGTTTGAGGCTTCGGTGTTTGAGCTTAGCCAATGTAAAGGACATATTTGAATCGTAATTTAGTTATCTATTTCTAGATGCATGCGTAAATCGGATAACATACTCTGAAGACAAAGGTCGACATTTATGATAAAACAACATTTTTTTTTTTACTCCTTATTGCTATCTACAGAAGAAAACAATAATATATTTAGTTATTACAACTTAAACAATACTACAAACATTAGTACATCATCCCAAATTCGCGATTCAGAAAAACTTAGTTCAAGCTCTCTCCATAACACACCTATTACGAAGAATTCTTGCTATCCATCAAGTTTCCATTCACTAAGGCCTGTTGGTCAATTCCAATGCTTGATGCCAGACTAAGAATTTATGAATTACCAGGATTGTCACCAGATTTACTTATTTATATAGTTTTAGGGTGCGGGTGGGGTAACCAAATATTGGGTTTCCCATTTAACATTTCTCAGAACTTTAATGGGTTACAATAATTTCCTAGGGGGTTATGATAGCCTCCTGGCGACTCTACTGCTTGGAACTGTCCCAATCTAGCTATATTGGGGCTCCATGATTAGAGTGTCCTGTCTTTAACATATATAATTATCTTCCTTTTCTAAATTGGACTGAAATTGAAAGCAATCTTGTAGCATTAATTTCCCGTACACTCAGCTGAAAATAAAAATTTCTAGGAAGTGCTGCGCCATCTAGTGATCATGGTAAATACTATCTACATAATCTGTTTCAAAATAATTTACAATTTTATTTTTATTAGAGAACTCAGGGTCATTCTGTAATTAACAGCACATTATAATTATTAAAATATTGTTTCAACAGCAAAGGACAGCATATGTTTAAGATGCGTAAATGGAAAAGAATCAGTTTGTATAAGATTTCAGAGTAAGACCATTTCAACCTCTGCAACAATATGAAATCCTATTTTCACGAAATTTAGGAGTTAGGTGACCAATTCATTACACTGGCACTGATTTGAATTAGACACAGATGAAAAGAAAATCTGGAAGTCTTTTTTTTTTTTTTTTTTTTTTTTTTTTGTGAAAAGACTTGAGAAGTAGGAAAAGTAAAATGAATATATTTGAAAATACTGTAGATTCCATTTTACAAATATGGGAACAAAAATAATCGTCTCTGTAGCTTAATCGTCTCTGTAGCTACATCTGGTTGGCTAGCTATATGCGGTTCGATACCTTGTTGAGATGCGAGTTATTTACAATTACAATGGCATCTGAGCAACTTAACCCTGCAAATTATGTAGCAGTAGATAGTTGATACTTAGGTATGATATTACCGAAATTGAAAGTTTTCCCGAACTCAACGATTTATGGCAGCGGTTTCAATGTACTATAACGAGTAGGATATAAAAAAAAACAACAGAAGAATTGTGTGGTCTACAATTCAGAAATTGCATTCTATGTCAAATATAAGAAAAAGTATGCATGTTCCATTTCAAACATAGAAGCGAAACTAATCGCTCCAATCTTCGTCTCGTGGAGAGAAGAATAGGTTGGTTCTCTTATTCTTCCCTCTACGCTTCGTCTAGTCATCCGATGATAGATGGTTCGATTCCTCGCTTAGGTATGCGTTCTGAACACTGTGTTTATTAATTGCATGTTCGGTACGCAATTGTTGGTGATGAAACGAATTCAACAACTCCTAATACGTTAAGATAAGTATATAAGAAATTGTTGCTTTGGGGATTTTTAGCGAATTTGCGTCAATTTAAAATGCGCCAAACCGGCAAATGAAAAGTGAAATTAATTCAAAACTGTAAATTCGGTGAAATTTTAAGTATGCCAAAATATCTCACTTCAATGAACATATAAACAGTTACCAAAAAAATAAATAAAAATTAAAACATTTTTTTTTAATTTAAAAAAAATTATAAAATGATAAAAACTGGCTTTTTCTTGGAAAAATGTTGGAATACGGTGTATATTACCTTTTTTATCAAACATTCTTAGTTTAATTTATTTGAAGATTTAAAAATATCATCATATCATTCTATATAAAATGTTTCTTTTCACAAGACCTTGAAAAAATAATTACAAACACCACATTTTTATACGTATTTTAATTCAATAAGCATTTAAAAAAGCTGAGCATTTCTTACTAAAAGATGCGAACTCCGATTAACCTATTACCTTACCTTCTCTATTGCGACTATTGCTATGAGTGATCTCGTGTTCCTCTATTCGTGTGTTTAATATACTTGAAGAAGAAAACAGATATAAAAATTATAAATTAGTAAATAAAAGTTAACTAAATTTTAATTAAAGAAGTGAAGTAATGTAAAAACAATTACAAACACCACATTTTTATACGTATTTTAATTCTGTAAGCATTTAAAACACCTGAGCATTTCTTACTAAAAGATGCGAACTCCGATTAACTTATTACCTTACATTCTCTATTGCGACTATTGCTATGAGTGATCTCGTGTTCCTCTATTCGTGTGTTTAATTTACATGTAGAAGGAAACAGATATAAAAATTATAAATCAGTAAATAAAAGTTAATTAAATTTTAATTAAAGAAGTGAAGTAATGAAAAAACAATTACAAATAACACATTTTTATACGTATTTCAATTCAATAAGCATTTAAAACAGCTGAGCATTTCTTACTAAAAGATGCGAACTCCGATTAACTTATTACCTTATCTTCTCTATTGCGACTATTGCTATGAGTAATTTCGTGTTCCTCTATTCGTGTGTTTAATTTACTTGAAGAAGAAAACAGATATAAAAATTATAAATTAGTAAATAAAAGTTAATTAAATTTTAATTAAAGAAATGAAGTAAAATCAACGGTTTGTTTACAAGGGTTCAAATGCCGCTTAAACACGCCCCTCATCATAGTGGATTTTAATTACCTTTTTTCCTAAATAATTATTCCGTTCTTACTTCGAGAGATTTTATTATTATTATTATCTCTGAAACTTTCCTATATGTCCAAGATTCTAATATATCAACAGATAGACAAAAAATAATAAAGAAATAAAGAAAAAGAAAGCAGAACAACTATATAGTTGAGTTGTTTAGGCGTTCTGCATACAATACAATAATACATTACTACAGTGATGCTCAACCCGTGGATTGCGACAAGGGTTTGTTGTTTGTTCAATCCAGACCGTCTAACCTACTAGAAAGTGTAAGGTATCTGATTGTACGGCCGGGACAGTGACCACCAACCTCTCCGCGACAACGGTTTCATAAGGTGTCGCCAAAAGTTCTTAGGAAGACAGAGATGACACGAAAACTGTCCAGTTGTAAGATGTAACCTTTGTAGCCCCCTGTCTCTGTTTTGGCTCATGCTATCAGGGCCGATTGGAGCCAATCTGGCCAAACGTTGAAAAAGACTCCCACCCCGAAAGGGTCGTAAAGATCTCAATAAATTTCGATTACGAAAAGGCTGATGAACTTCATGATGACGCACAAAAGCGTACAAAATAGATTGTTTCAATTAAGTACTGGCCGAAGCCAGATCATATTTATACGAACTCTTCACAGATGAAGAAAGTATTCACATCTTTCTGGGTATTTTGAGAAATTTCCAAAAGATTGATAAAATAAAAACATTGGAGAAGCATGCTGCTGATCTAGAAATGTCATTGTTTGACGAGATTGAAATGGTCAGCCCCAATGATTAGCAGATCTCGACGGTAGAATGCTAATAAAACTAAAATGTTAGTTTGGGAAACGGAAAAGACCTAAGGTAACCATGTTTAATATCATCTATGAGGAACTTTATATTTAATCAGATTTTAAGTCAAGCAAAATTTAATCCTGTATCACACTATAAATGCCAGCAGAAACTTGGTTAAATAACATAATCGATGAAAATTAAAATGTCGAATATTAATGCAAATTTTCAAAATAAGAATATTTGTAACATAAATGATAATTCTAACAAAAGTTAAATTCAAGGGAAAAGTGCCTCATCATTTTCAGAATTAAATATTTTAATGTATGTATGCTAATCAATTTAGTTACAGGATAAAACAGGGCGACACACACTGGTGGGTAATTGCGGATACAAACAATGTATAAAGTAACTATACAACATATTAATATACTATAATAATTATTACACCACGAAAACGCTGAAAACAATTTTACCACTTTCATTTTATGAAGAAAAAAATATATGTATTCCAATTTCTGCACCAAAAAACGCTTTACAGCTTTTCTGAATTTGCATTGTTACGACGTATCGACGATACGGCATGGGTGTGCTTTCAGAATACAAGAATGAGTCCAAATATCTGGATAACTAACGTGTTTATTTACAATTATTACATTATATATATATATGTAATAGAAATTTTTGTGTATAGAATATTTTTATATATTTCTAAATTTAAACCCCCTTTTAACCATTTTATTTCACATATGTATGACTGACTGTAGCTCTAATGTGAAAACAAATATTTTTAAAAGTTACTGGACATATTATTCTAGCTTAAATGTAAAAGTTTAAAATTTTCCACTGCAGAAATATTTCCCGGAAAATTTTCCGGAAAACCCACATCTCTAATTATCACCAATTAAATAAAAAAGCCGAATAAAAGCCGAAAATACTTGAAGTTTGATTATCCTTGCAGAATAAACACCAATTTAGTAAAAAAGAAGTGTAATATATAATGTCCTTTGCGTCAACAGACTTATAAGAAACTGTTTTTTCTCACCATGATAAAGACCGAACGTCGACCTAAACCAGAAGTTGAAGATCATCTTGGCGATCTCAAATATAAATCAAAGAAGGGAGAGCATAATTGCAAAGATTCAAGGTTAAATTTCATATTAGGACTCTCAAATATTGTGTGTAATTTTTTTTTTAATTATAGTCTTAATTTATTATTTTTCAATAAATAAATATATGGATTAAGTTGAAATTTCACATTAGGACTCTTAAATATTGTGTGTAATTTCTTTTTATTAATAGTCTTTACTTATTATTTTTATTTTTCAATAAATAAATATATAGATTTTAGTTCAAATTTCACATTAGGACTCCCAAATATTGTGTGTAATTTTTTTTTATTAATAGTCTTTATTTATTATTTTTATTTTTCAATAAATAAATACATAGATTTAAGTTCAAATTTCACATTAGGACTCTCAAATATTGTGCGTTGCAAACCCAGACCACTCGACTGACCCAAAGGATTTGTAGCAGCTGTTTGAGCTTTTTTTTATTAATAGTCTTTATTTATTATTTTTATTTTTGAGTAAATAAATATATAGATTTAAGCTCAAATTTCACATTGGGCCTCTTAAATATTGTAATATTGTGTGTAGTTTTTTTTTTTATTAATAGTCTTTCTTTATTATTTTTACTTTCCTTATATACATAATGTATAAGGAAAGTATTGTGACGGGGTCGAAAATTCGAATTCGAGTTTTCGACGGGAGTGCACGTTTCAAGCATGCCTGATCACGAATCAAACATTTTTGAAGTGATGTCTGTGTGTATGTGTGAAAGTATGTGTGTGTGTGTGAAAGTATGTGTGTGTGTGTGTCAGTGAGTCTGTGGAGACGATAACTGACGAACGAAGGGACCGATTCGAACAAAATTTGTACAAAAATCATAATACGTAAACACTGGAATCCTATTGTTTTTATACGCAATCGAATGTTCAGAACCCCCCTAAATATTCGAATGAAATTTTGAAAAAATCGTCAAAAAATCAAAACCGCTAATAAAGTTACGCAAATAGACATTTCTTATATAATTTTTCATTAGAAAACGATTGACATAAAATTTAGAACGCTAACATGAACTGTTCTCGAGATATTGTACATTTTTCAAAAAAATTATCAAAAAGTCATAAAATAAAAAATAAAAATATTTCCTATTGAGAAACATGTTCACTTTTTATATGTAATACCATGTGATAAATTGGGTGACATCATTCTCGTGGATCTAGCTTGTTCCATTCATGAAAAAAGATACTTTAAGTAATACTTTTGTATTTGAACGCCAATAGTCATTTATCTGCTGTAAGAATAACTTATTTCTTCGTCCATAACGTTTGGCGAGATTTTGGCGACGAATTTGGCGGAATGTCGCCAACTTGGCGACTTTTTGAAATGTTGTCAAATTAACGAAAATCTCGCCAAATGGTTAAAAATGACGCTAAATCAATGAAAATGACGACTAATTGTCGAAAATTCAATATCTTGGAAAGAATCTTAGTATCTACTATAAGAAAAACTTATTTTTTTACTGTAAAAGTAGTAAATTCATTACATTATATAAGAAAAGTCATGTGTTGCCCACATCAGATTTTTTTTATTGAATAAATAAATATATAGATTTAAGTTGAAATTTCACCTTAGGATATTGTGTGTAAATTTTTTTATTAATAGTCTAAATTTATTCTTTTTATTTTTCAATAAATAAATATATAGAATAAGGTTCAAATTTCACATTCAAACATTTTGTGTATTTATTTTTATTAGTATAATATTTTATTGTTTCATTATATCTTACTATACCAGTAGCGTCGCTATGAAAAATTGGTCGGGGGAGAGGGTTACAATCGAATATGATATTTTCCATATATCATTTCCCCGAACTTTATTGAGTTCATGGAGGGAGGGGATGATACCCCTTTGGCGACGCCACTGTATTATTCTTATATAGATGAAACATTTTGACTATTTTAATTGCTAAATGTAACTTAATATTGGCGATAAATACATTTTTTAAAATATATATTTAATTATAATTTTGTATTTATTTTATTTACATCATGGCATAGGACCTCTTAAATAACAACAATATACTTTAGCTGTGTCGACCCAAGTTTGGGCACCACTGCATTAGTATATCTAAGCAGTATTTATCGAACTAAAAGAACTTATTTTTATCCGTCTACAAACATTTATGTTTATTTATATTTGCTAAAGGCACTCACACAGTTCGCCTGGCATCGCAAGAACTCAAACCAAGTAACTAATCTTGTTTTTTCAATAAAAATATTGTGCACTTCGCGGTAATGAACACCACCCCCAACGGCGCCACCTAAAAACCGAAGACCTGCCATCCCCCTCACAATCAAACCCCATTCAAACTAACAACTGCCATAAATATAAGCCAGGGCAGTTTCATTTGTGAGTGGAGAAAGTGCCGGCCGTCTTTGATCTGGGGAGGACCACACACGCTCTACTTTCTGGTGGTTAGGGAAAAAAGACCTCATTATCCGCCCATAAAAACATTTTTTCTTCTTCTGGCTTCCAGTAGTTGAGGCACCGCCCACTTTCGGCAGTGGTCATTGCCTCCGCCCCTTTTATAACCGTCTTTTCCCGGAAATTTTCCAGTTACGCATGTAATTTCGCAAGATGGTATCTAAGATATGGCTAAGGTGTATTTAAGTGGTCCATGTCACTTAAAAGTCCCATGGTAGGCTGCATCAGTCAATTGAAATATTGCTGGATTTGACAACCCGGTTCTATGAAATCCAAAACTAGTTGTAGTTCCAAGCTATATTATGTCATAATGCGTAACGGATGTTATTTATTTACAAAATGCTACACGACAGATAACTTCAGTATTGTGACACAAAATGAAGCTTGACCTTTTATCTATAATAATAAAGGAATATATCTGTCTGTTTCCATGCCCCAGATCGGGGCTCACCTTTTGGGTTTTGAGCATCAAATTCCCCGGCCGGGGAAATGTCTGTCTGTGTGTCAGTAGCGGAAAATCTAAACGTCAAATGGACATGAAATTGTGTACACATATGGACCCGAGACGATAAGATTTTTTAAAGATTCGAATTAGTTTCTTAGTTATTTTATGTTTTAACATGATTTCGTGCGATTTTCACATAAATCGGTACTTTAGTGACCAAAAATATTACCGCGTTAAGTCTTAACACCGCGTTAAGTCTTACCGAGTTTTAGTCTTAACACCATCCGAAAGATCGAGAAATTATCTTTCACACAAACTTTAAACGGTTCCCATACTGTTAATAGACGAGTTTTCGCTAATTTATAAAAATATATATACTTTTCGTGTGTCTATAACGTCTTTGATTTTTATATTGAGATATAAAATAATTGACTAACAATCCCATCTTTATAATTTACCAGATGCTTCTTTGAACATCGCACACTGCTCCAATCGAAAAATTATGTTTCTGCTGTATTCCGTTTATTAATTATGAATTTTTACGTAAACCTCACAAATTTTCAAAATAATTCTAATAGCGCGCAGTACTATTAATTCATCAGGTTCCTCTTGTCGTTGAACGCACCTTGCTACACGGTTTAGAGTAGGACTCGTAAATATTTAAGAGCCTTAGTTAAGAGAGTTGGTATTTCTATTTCGATGGGATGCCATCAGCGAAACTGACGCCATCTGCTGGATTTAAGTGGAATGCGAGTTGGCTCTAGAATTGAAAATATTATCAGAGAGGGCAAGAACTTTTGTTTAGAAAACATGCTGCTCATTTTAATCGAAGACGCTTATGTAGTAAATCGAAGGAGCTTATATAGATAGTGGTGTATCAAAAGAGTTTATTTAAAGCGTAATACGGCCACACAGAGAGTAAAAGGCCTATTTGGGGCGAATCAAAGGAGCTTATTGATGACGTATTTTGCTTTTCAAACTCGTACTTGTTGCCAAAATTGTCGCCAAAGTCAAGCGACAGAAACCTTTCCATAATGGTAATTGGTTACTGTACATGTTACTTTTCTACATGGAAAGCATTAACGCTGGAAAAGAGGTATCAAGCATTTGTAAACAATATAAACTGAGTTGGGCGATATTAATACTACATTAATTTAAAAACCAATTTAACTATTCATATTTATAAAAACTATACTTTTTTTTTAAATAAAAAAAATAACAGATAATAAAAATTCTATTGATACGCACAATATACCCATATTTTAAAATATATTTAGATAGACTAATATTGCAATAATGATCCAAATTTTTTTTTATTCCTTTTAGGTATACCTTAGAATTTTAATAGAAAAATCGAAATTCTCGAAAACAGATAAGACGGGTTTGAAATTTTGGATTTTGACTGATTTTGAGTTTTATATAAAACTAGCAATACAATTTACATTGTATAAATTATTGAATAAAGGAAAAATGACTTTGAAACTCTAGTTAGAATTTCTCTTTTAGAAAGAATCCTGATTTGCAAAGCGGGGAAGAGAACATAAAATCAGGGGAAAATCTGATATCTTCTTAATTGACTTCATCAGTGGTGTGCTTAAAGGTGTGCTGAAAGGTGTTATTAAAAGGAAGAAAAAAAAAGATCAATCATGCATAAAGCATTGATTAAGAAGCACTTTCCAACTGAAATGCAATTTTATTTAAATATCTCTATAATGCGATACATTCAGCAGTGATGTTTTTTAAATTATCACAGTGCTACAATAATTTATTTTACTTAAAAACATGGAGGTAAAAGCACTTTCTAACTCCATGCTTAAAACTTCATCGAAAAAGGCAATGCTATAAAATCGTCTACTTCTCTATGTAAAATCAATAAATGTTTCATTCATATTACCTATATTCCAGACTCCAGAGCTAAAACATTTTGCTTTAAAAGAATTCAGCAATACTTATACAACACATCTTACAGCTTGATTTGTTTACATTCTGAATGCGTTAAAATTAGGCTTCGTTATAGAAATAATCAAAGTTTGATGATTATTTAAACTAAAAAATATTATAATTGCGTTGACGCAGGATATAGATGCACAGAAAATACGCAAAAATAAAGCGGTTTTAGGACGGATGCAACATTAAATATAAATTTAATAGAACTTTAAAAATCACGATTTTGACACTGGGAAAAAAAGATGGATGCCATATTTTATTTTGAAGTGGGTCATCACGTGATCTTTTCATATAATATGGGTGTAATTATTATTTTAATTTTTATTTAAATAACTACCGAACATATTTAGCTGACATTTTTTTTATATATTTTATGGAATAATTTAAATATTTTCTAAAATTTTCAAAGTAATTTGTGTGAATTTTAACTTCGCTTAAAAAATGTTTGAAAAATTAGATCCAATAGGTTTCCAGGTATTTCACTTTTTGGGTTCAATACAAAACTAACTGGATGATATTATTCATTTACATCCCCGTATGTCCCACAGACCGTCTCAACAACATACTAAAATTTCAATTTGATAAAGTCATTTTTAAAGCAGTTATCGTGCGAACGGACAGACGACAGAATGACCAAAGTCGTAAACACGTTTCAACTATGTTGGAAAGTGTTAAAAATAAGGCAATTTACATTCTATAAATATAAACTATTAAATAATTTTTTTTAAAAAACTAGCTTAAATTGCTCCGTTAGAATCCTGACTTGCAAAGCGAGGCACAGAAGATAAAATCTGGGGAACTGTTATTATTCGCTTGCATGGTTTAACAAGTGGAGTGCTGGCTGCCTCACGAGATAGAAGTGTCAGCCTCAGTTTGGTGACACTAAACGGAAAGAAAAAAATGACGAGCCATAAAAAGTATCGTGACAGTTTGAAAATTGAGAAAACGTAGGAAAGAAAAAAAAGGGGGTAGGGAGATAAACAGTAATTTTATGGAATACGAAAAATCATCAATTTTTCAGACGGGGTATTCGAGTGGGTAGTTATAATAGGAATTTTAGGTATTAAAAATAAATAAATAAATAAAAATAAAAATAAAATAATAATAATAATAAATATATATATATAAAAAAAAACAAAAAAAAAACGTAATTTAAATTATCTTTTTCTTTAAACTTTTATATTTACCGTGAGTCGATTTGTAATTTTGATCCCGTTCAAATTTTAAGTTATGCTTGGCGGCTCATTCTCGACTCTATGCAATTCAAGTCTCTTAATAGTTATTTATGACGTCATTCTCATGAAAATTACGCTTGACGGGTTCTTCCGAAATTACGCTTTTCCTGTAACTAAATAATGTATTGATAGTACTTTTCTTGTAATATGTTTATAATTTCAAAGCGTTTAAAGTAATTTTTGCATTTTCAGTGTATATTTCTTGGATTATTTTGTATTAATTAGTAGTAAGTTCATTTACCATTTTATGTTTTTCTGCAAATTTGCTGTATAACCGGTCTCTATATATGAACATTCCATGTTTTACCATTCATGTAACCACTGATGAACTGCGTATTAACAACACCCGAAAGCGCTCTGGCGGTTTTAAAAATATTTTGTACATCTTTTAAGATGTTTTAATAATATTAAGATAATGAGCTTTCGTTTTAAAGACGTTTTGTCCTTAATATTATTTTTTAATTGGCCTTTATTATATTATTATTAAAATTATCATTTTTAATTGCCTTCAAAATATAGCGTTCGAAAAAGAATAAAATACCAGTCAATTATATTTAAGCAAGCTTTTTCAAACTTTAATTTAAAATATAAAATAAAATACAACATATACTTTTATTTTTATTATTTTAAATACAACATATACAAAGTAATAATAATAATAGTAACAGTAATAATAATTATCATGATATATTATAAATAATCATTAAAAAGATATATATTTAAATTTAATGAAAACTTACATTTTGAAACACGATATGTTTATACTATAATATTAAAAATATTAACAACATAATTTTAAAACATATTTCCATTTCTTAAATTTTTAAATCTCTTAAAATTTGGAAAATAATAGTCTTCTAAATAGGTAAAACTATTTTTAAAATTCTTATATTTCTTGCAAACTGTACTATTTGGATTTTCCAAATTAATCATTAACTGATCTACATACATATATTTTGCTCATTGATAATTCAAAAGTAGAAATGCAACATCTTTTGAAATGTGATATCCTTTAAATTTAAATATTTAAATGTTTAACTATGGATTTAACAGTAAATTAAGACAAATTATTAATTTCTTATTTAAAATAGAGTTTTGAAATATTTAAAACATTTCAATCTCAAGTATATTTGAGAAAAATTAAAAACCATATAAATAATTTAAATCAGATTTTAAAGCATTCAAAATTTTTATTGAAACATACTTATCTATTTAAAAATATATGCGAAAATGTGAATTTGAGAATGCAAAAATAGATATAGGAAATGCGAAGATTTTATTAAATTTATAAAAGTTTATCGCGTTAGAATATTTAGATGAAAACCTAAAGTAATTAAAATGCATTCAGACGTTATACTATTTTAATCAGATATTTTCATTAATCATATAAAAACTAAAGGATAAAAATTCAATTTATTTTTACATAGTGCAATATATTTAAATATTGCTAAATATATATAAAATGTTATATTAATAAAAATGAATAATGATAATAAAACACACATGCACATCATCATCATCATCTCAAAAACGGTCAATTAGAGTCCAGGGATGCTTGGAACGTGCTCTTCCGTCGAAAACTCAAATTCGAGTTTTCGACCCCGTCGCAATACTTTTCCTATCCTTTATATTATGTATACAGGGCGTCTAGGAAAGTACATATCAAGGGAGATTTCTCGAGAATGAAGAGAATTATCGATATTTTTTAATCCAGCTGAACAGGAAACCCTTATGGCACTACATGACGAGATAACGTTCGGTGACTAACCCCTTTTTTATGGGAGATGGAGGGCTATATCGCTCCCTTAGATAGAGAAAAAAGTCAATTACAAAGTTGTAGTGCGTTGCTAAATTAATACAGAAAGTTGTTTGTTTGATAGAAAAAGCTGCAAATAATTGTTCTGAAATATATTTTTAAAAGCATGCGATTCTTTAAACTGCAAAATCGTTTAGCGACATTTGTATAACAGAAAATTTAATTAAATTTAGTTTGAATGCCAACTATTTTATTTGGCAGACGATTTGTCGGTAAAGAACATCACAATCCAAGCCAGAAAATTAAATAAACTAATCTGAGGTTGAAAGAACTTTCCATCTGCAGTATTGTATCCCTATGCTTATATGTTTGTTACTTCGTCCTATTTTTATTTCGATTTTATGAGCCATGTTTACAAAGTCAGAATATTGCAAAATGATCTTTAGTTTTGGAGAATGTAACCGGAATGCTAGCGAAAGTCGTACGATTATACGCATAGCGTTTCCCAATGCAATGCATCCCAATTGTCTGAGTACTGCTGTTTTATTTGGGAGCGGGGGGGGGGGGGGGATTTGGAGTGTATTCCTTAGTTTTCAAGGTTCTTTCAACTTTATTTGTCGGACAAACGCATTCTTGTATGAATTTGGTAACGCTGTAACACTTTGTAATTGACTTTTTTACTGTATCCCTAAAAGGGAGCGAGATAGCCAAGCCCCCGCAAATTAAACAATTGCAACATCGAAAAATTAGCGACTTCTTTCTCAAAATATGTATATGCCATCGGCTAGATTTGCCATTTTGGGGATTTATAGAGATTAATCGCACTATAGCATATTGGGATCTTGGCTATATGATAAGAAAGTTGCCTATAATTTGAATTCCATTAAAATATGCAAGAACCACATTTTGTATATTTTTTTTGTAGAATGCAATTATGTTTTTGAAAAATATTTTTGATCATTTCATAAATATCAAGAGGGGAAATGGGGCCCCAGTCGGGCTAAGTTCCCCCCCCCCTCCCCATAAAAACGGTGGTTAGCGTCGCCAGAATTTGTCTGGTCGTGTAGCGCTATTATAGAGTTTCCATATACAGATGCATTTAAAAAAAATAAGGATAAATGTCTTCGTTCTCGGGAAATTTCCCCTGATATGGACTTTTCTATCAGGGGAACCCTTTGTATACCCTTTGTATAGGAAAGAAGAAAAAAACAGAAATATTAGAATCATTATTACTTTTAGTTAATTGTATATTATTAGGATAAAAGTTTAATGCAATAGAATTATTATTATGGGATAAGTTAATGGGATAAGTTTATGGGATAAGTTTATGGGATAAGTTTAATGCAATAGGATTATTATTATGGGATATGCATAGAATATCATCTAAATTCTATGCGTATCTATACATAAGCATATCACGCAAATCGTGATTATAGTTCTTTTTTTTTTTCATAAAAATATAAATATAGATTAGCCAATAATGATGAGCTCCCCCCCCCCCCCCCTTGGGGGATACCAAACTGCTGCTTAAAAAAATAAATACTATGCTGAATATAATTTTCATAGAGTGTAAAATTAAGTCATTTTTTAAAAGAAGTATGATGAATATTTAGGAGATAATATTATAAATGGTTAAAAATATTAACAACAAGTTAACAATTTATTTTGTAATTTTCAAAATTTTTACTACACTATCTAAAAAACATTTATATTTTTTGATTATAAGGAAAATTGAAAAACTAAGTGACTGTTAAAAATAATCTAAACACAAATAATCAATTAATATACTTAAACTTACAATTAATGTACTTAAAATACTTAAAACTTTCAATTTTGGTTTAGAAATAAGTTATAAAAATGTATTTAAAATATTTTTTTGAGTTTTAAAATATAAACTTGGAAAAATATTGATGCAATCTAAACTAATTAATCCAAGTAAATAACAAAACATTAAAAGTCATGGCATTTTTCTTGTATAAAGCTTGATTGTTTGGAGTATTTTATATACACACATATATATGTAGTAGTATTTTTATAAATATTTAAAGAAAGCATAAATATCCTTTATTAATGAATGTATTTGTTATTGCATTTTAAAAAAGAATGATTTAAATTACCGTGGTATTTAAATCCTTCACTGACATTTAACAAGTGTTTTGAAGAAATTATTGAAAGAGAATTCTATTTCTTGTAATAATTTCTTCAAATTCCGAATGTTATTTTGAATTTGTGAAAACAAAAAATATGGAGGCGGGAAGGGGGGGGGGGGGTGATTTACTACAGAACTGAAAAATTTGTACTTGATTTTGAAACTTGAATCAATGTGCATTTTAGCTTTTTATTTATTTTTTGCACAAATATACTTGATACAAAAAGTAAATAATACAAAAGTAATTTAATCCAGTAAGGAACTTTAGAAAGATGTTTGATCATATACAGAATTTTTAAATATTTTAAAGTATCTTCTTTATATTTTTAATCATTTAAAATGTTTCTTAAGCAAATAAAAGTCCTTATCGCGAAATTGGTCGAAAAATTTTATTTACTTCATTGATTCATTAATACATTTTATAGTTTTTTTAATATACTTTTTTATTTTATATTTTTACCGGTAGTAGTTCAAATATTTTAAATTAAAATATCTAAGGTGTCCAACACATGACTTTAGCCACAGATTTTAATATTTTCAATATCTGAACTTCTCCAAATTCAGATGCACTGACAATAACATAAATTTGAGTAATATAAACATTTTATGTTTGATAATATAAAATGAGTTTCCTACACATGGATCCATCTTAAAATCAATGAACTTTCTCTGTTTGTACTAATTAAACTAAGTATATCAAATTTCATGAAAATCACTTCATCATTTAGTGACATTACGCTCCCTGTTGAATTTCTAATATCTCAAGAACAGTTTGTGATAACTTCTGAGAAATATCAACGTGTTAGTGTCATAAATATCATTCGTTTTAAATCATATATTGCACATGAATTGCAAAGTTTTGAAATTTTTTATTTTATTATTATTTTTTACTAGATCGAATTACCTGGAGTTGTCCGGGTTCCAAATAAGCGCCCGCTAGTTAAATAATACATTTACAGAATCGAATCTTCAAACCGACACAATTTCTGAACTATGCAACCTTGGGAATCTTAAAATTACAAACGCCCACATCCTCTCGCTATCTATGACATCAGGACGTACACATCCATTATGCGTACGTGCGAATTTCCCATACCGTTGATGTGACTTCAGTAGGTCGAAGAACATGAATCGCACGGTCCAAACCTCAATGAGGCCGGACGGAACGATCCGCTCATTAAAAATTTTTATGAGTTCGCTTGCTTAAAAAAGTTATAATAATTGAACGGATGACACAAGAAAATTATTTTTTGCTTTGGACTAGTGTGGGATATTTAAAGGAGCTGGTGTTAAATTGTAAACTTCGGATTGGCTGTCATTTTTAAAACTTTACAACATAGTTGAAAAGTGTTTATGACTTTGTTCATTCTGTCTGTCTGTTTGTCTGTTAGCACGATAACTGCCGTAAAATTAACTTTCAAAATGAAATTTCAGTATGTTGTTCAGACGGTCTGTGGGACCTATCGGAATATAAATGAATAATATCACCCAATTAGTTTTGGATTGAATCCGGGTTGAAAAAATGAAATATACTGAACTCTATGGGATCTACTTTTTCAAACATGTTTTAAGCGAATTTAAAATTCACAAATTGCTTCGAAAGTTTTAGGAAATATTCAAATTATCACATAAAATATATAAAAAAAAATTTCAGAAAAATATATTCAGTAGTTTTTAAATAAAAATTAAAATAATAATTACACCCATTATATGAAGAGATCACGTGACTCACTTCAAAATAAAATATGGCATCCACCTTGTGTCAAAATCGTGATTTTTAAAGTTCTTTTTAACTCATATTTAGTGTTGTATCCGTCCTAAAACCGCTTTATTTTTGCTTAATTTCTGTACATCAATGTTCTGAAACAACGCAATTACAATATATTTGAGTTTAAATGATCATCAAACTTTGATATTTCTACAACGAAGCCTAATTTTCATTTATGGAGATTTTAAACACATCAAGCTGTAAGATGAGTTGTATAAGAGTTCCCGAATTTCTTTAACGCAAAATTATTTAGCGCTGGAGTCTGCAATACAACTGATATGAATGAAACAGTCATTAATTTTACATAGAGAACAGACGATTTTACAGCAGACTTTTCCAGTGAAGTTTTAAGAACAGAGTAAAATTATTTTTACCTCCATGGTTTTAAGTTTTTAAGTAAAATAAATTATTGTAGTATTGTGATGAATGAAAGGAATAGAATAAATGTTTATGAATGAAATTTTTACTGCTTTTTATAGAGAGCCAGGAAATTTATAAATCAATGACGTCATTTGAATAAAGTTCATTATTTTCGATGAAGTTTTCAAATATTATAAATTATTGTAGTATTGTGATAATTTTAAAAATATTACCTCTGAATGTATCGCATTTTAGAGATGTTTAAATAAAATTGCACTGTAGTTGGAAAGTGTTTGATAATCAATGCTTTATGCATGATTGATTTTTTTTTTTTTTTTTTTTTTAGTAATATTAAAGTCGGGGCGTTTAGAAAGCACGAAATGGATGTTTTAAAAACTCACAAAAATTCGTTTATTAATCGTTTGGATTATTTCGTTCGACTTTTGTTTGAAATAGAATTTTTCGATCTTTCTGGAGGTGTCAAGATGGAAATTCTGTGATAATATTTACGTTCTATTATAAAATAACTGAATTTTTATATTCATTATAAAAATATTCATTATAAATAAGTTTCATTATAAAATAATTAAAATACTAATTCGAAACTAAAAAAAAATATCGCCGAGATGTACCTTTTAGGATCCTGAAGTACACGTGTACCAAATTTCATGGCTGTACGGCGGTTAGATATCCCGCTATAGACCACACACATAGAGATATTTTCTTTTATTAAGATAAAACTTTTTCAATGGGAGGGGATTCTCTGCATTGATGTCCCCGAATATCAGTTAATCTTTTACGTTTATCGATTGAAAAAATGAGACCAAATTTTATTTTAATCATTCGTTTTGTTCCAGAGATATCGTACCCGCACAGACTGTTACCACAAATTGGTTGATTCATGCTTAGCGTTGCACGATTCATATTCAGCGTTAGTCTAAACGCGTACATCTATCAAAATCCGAGCGTCGGATTTTTGCGCCAAATAAATTCCTCTTTACATTTACACATTGTAGGGAAAGTAAATGTAATAAGGATAAAATGTAAACAATCGTAAATGTAATAAGGATAAAATGTAATAAGTAAATGTAATAAGGATAAAATGTAAACAATCGTAAATGTAATAAGGATACAATGTAATAAGTAAATGTAATAAGGATAAAATTTAAACAATGGTAAATGTAACAAGGATTAAACGTAATAAGTAAATGTAATAAGGATAAAATGTAAACAATCGTAAATGTAATAAGGATAAAATGTAAACAATCGTGAATGTAATAAGGATAAAATGTAATAAGTAAATGTAATAAGGATAAAACGTAATAAGTAAATGTAATAAGGATAAAATGTAAACAATCGTAAATGTAATAAGGATAAAATGTAAACACTCGTAAATGTAATAAGGATAAAATGTAATAAGTAAATGTAATAAGGATAAAATGTAAACAATCGTAAATGTAATAAGGATAAAATGTAGTAAATACATGTAATAAGGATAAAATGTAAACAATCGTAAATGTAATAAGGATAAAATGTAAACAATCGTAAATGTAATAAGGATAAAATGTAATAAGTAAATGTAATAAGGATAAAATTTAAACAATCGTAAATGTAATAAGGATAAAACGTAATAAGTAAATGTAATAAGGATAAAATGTAAACAATCGTAAATGTAATAAGGATAAAATGTAATAATTAAATGTAATAAGGATAAAATGTAAACAATAGTTTCTGTGAATGCATTCTTTTGTTTAATATGTTCTAACGTACTGAATGATATTTTGATCTTTAAAATAATTTGGATCGAAATTATGCAAATGGCAAATTATCCAGACAGACAATTTTATGATAAAATCTTTTAATTCAAAAACTCTTAACTCCATCCACATGTGAATCTTGGAGCATTTTGAAATGTACAAACAACGAATTTTGCGGGTTGCCATGGCAATAGATTTATCAAATGGTTCCAAGCTAATTTAAGTGCTAATTGGATATCGATTTGAGAATTGAGAATTATAAAATTTTATATCACATCAATAAAAAATATGAAAAGAAAACTTTATACTGTTTTAGAAATTGTAGATCGAACTGACACAATTGGTTTCATACAGAAAATAACTGAAGTGTGCCGTAAGTCGATTTTCTCATAGCAGAATCCATTTTTAACACTTTGCAACATAGTTGAAAAGTGTTTATGACTTTGTTCATTCTATCTGTCTGTCTGTTCGTTCACACGGTAACTGCCGTAAAAATGACTTCATCAAAAGGAAATTTTAATATGTTGTTGAGACGGTCTGTGGTAAATATGAAAATGTAAATGAATAACATCATCCAATTAGTTTTGGATTGAATCAGGGTTGAAAATACGAAATACATTGTACCCTATGGGACCTAATTTTTCAACATTTTTTAAGCGAAGTTAAAATTTACAAATTGTTTTGAAAATTTCAGGAAATATTCAAATTCTCCCATAAAATATACAACAAAAATTTCAGCAAAATATGCTCGGTCTTCTTTTAAATAAAAATTAAAATAATAATTACACCCATATCAGACGAAGAGATCACGTGAGCCACTTCAAAATGAAACATGGCATCCATCTTTTTTCATAATATAAAAATCATATCGAAGTACTGTGATAATTTAAAATATGTCGTCGCTAAAAGTATCGCACTTTTTAAATGTCTGAATAAAATTGCATTTCAGTTGGAAAGTGTTTCATAATCAATGCTTTAGGCATGATTGATTTTTTTTTGTTAAGTAACTTGCAAAATTAAAAAAAAAAAATCACAAAAAATTAAAAATCTGTATCGTTGGTTCAAATGATCATAATTATAACATGCTACCTTTTCATTTTAAAAAACTTGGAATTTTTTTTTCCGATTGATACCAAGTATGACGACGCGTCGAACACAATAATTGTATCGCGGCGCCATATTTCACTACAGTGATTGAAACTATGAAATTTCGTGATCAATGAGCCATAAATAACCCCCTTTTATGCTTGATTATATTAATTTTTGTCCTAAACTGCCATGTTAGTAAAATATAAAATTTCGAATAAATTTCGAAGTTTTCAGTCGAATTTCAAAGAATTCCATATTGTTTTAACATCTTTTGATAATGAAAACCGAATATATAAAGTTTCGTGAAAATTCAGTAATATTTGTGGCAGCTATAGTGTACACAAGAAATAGATCACAGACAGACAGACAGACATCCCTTTCAAAACTTTTTCAGGAGTTTTTAAAATATATATTGGCATCGAATAACGAAATCGAAAATTTTCGTGAATGCAATACTTTATGTTTTGTATGAGATAGTACAATTTAATTTCAAACTATGAGCGTTTAATGCATGGTGCTAATTTTATTCCAGGCTATTCCCCTATATATCTTGCATTACTTGGCAGTTTATTGATGGCAAAAAATTTGGCATACGATTGACTTTATGAAATTATTTCCTTGAAATATCTATAGCTTAGAAACTGCTATACATTGATAGAACGCAAGAGAATTGGGAGGGGGGGGGGGGGGGGCGTAGCCAGAGACGAAATTGAAGAGGGGCTGGAGGGAAATTCAAGGGGGGGGGGGCTCAACAATATTAAAGGAGGGGCTCACCAAAAACACAATTAATCATTAGCATTTATAAACCATAATAGTTGCTATTATATATTTCAATTCATATAAATTATTAACAAATAATTGCATATTTATATTTGCAAGCTAAGAGCTGATTATTAATATCCATATAGCTACTATACATTAATATTAATATATAATAATTACAATTGATTTTAATGTAAGCATTAACTAGTAACATAGCTGTTAATAATTTGTAGAAACATTCTGAAAGTTAATACAAGTCAATACTTCATATTAACTCTTACCTACTTATCAGTTGATTTTGACTCTATAATGTATAACAGTGAACCCTAAAATAATACAAAAGTACCCTAAATACTATTGTCACAATTTTTAAATTAAATATGTAAATAAATTGATCATTAGTATAATCACAAATTCATCTAAATTAAAAAATCTTTAAAACGAAGTAATTTATAAAAAAATCTCAAAAATGTTTTTTATGCAAAATTTGAATGATTTCATATCACTACTAAAATTTTAATATTTTTTCAGGGGGGTTGAGTATACCTCTTGGGGAGGCTTAGCCCCCTGCCTGGCTACGGCCTTAGGGGGGGGGGGGGGTTTGAAAGTTCACTTAGGATTTCCACTTCCAGTTCTTTTGCATTTCCGTCTTAAAAATTTCCTTTTTACATGAAAAATCAATTTATCAAAATCAACTAATGATAGTGTTTAGATTACAACTGATATGGATTCAGCATCAAATTCTGCAGGGGATGGGTAATATTACTAAGAATTACACTAAGAATTTTCACTTCAGATGTTCTTCCTTTTTTCTGTTCGAATATTTTCCTTGAAACATATATTTCCCAGGATTGGCTATATTTAAAGTTTAGGTGACGACTGATATGGATTCGTCACTAAATTCCGAAGGAGAATGGGGGGGGGGGGGGGGGGGGGGAGAGATATTCATGAAGGATTTAAATTTTCGGTAAAAAATGGAAAAATATATATTTCAGGATTGGCTAAAGACAGAGAGAGCTTAGATGGTGACATATATGAATTCAGCATTAAATTCCGGAGAAAGTGGTGTTACTAAATATTTCCACATTTCCTTCCCCACTTGCAGTTCAAAAAATTTCCTTAAAGCATCTTTTTCTGGTGAGGACTGGTTATCGATAGACCTTATATGACTGGTATGGACTCAGCATTGAATTCCAAAGGGGGTTTGGGGAGGGGGAGGGCACTAAGTATTATTTCTAAAGGTTTCATTCCTTCAAAGATATATTGCTCAAGATCTAATATAGATAGAACTCAGATAATGCATGATATGGATTCAGCCCCAAATTCCAAAGGAGGTTTCACTAAGGATTTCCATTTCCGGTTCTGGAGCAGTCATTTGCGGTTATTTCGTAAATTCTTATGACGGTACGAAATAATAATGCTAAAGAAAATGAAAATGTTAAATAGTTCAGTCAAAAATAAAGTGTATATACTATTTGCCACCATACGAAGGCTCCATCATAAATTTATTGTTTTATACTTGAGTTATTTTACATTTGAGTTCATTTGCATATTTTCATTTCTTAGCAATCTTCCATTTCCTAACCGATATTCCAAACCTGATTATTTTTACGCTACAAAGGAGACAGCCTACTCCAATGGTACAAATTATTCTAAACAGCTTTCCAAGCTGCAATGTATAGATGAAGATCCAGAGGCGGGATACAACCCCTCCGGTTTCCATTCAATCACAGCATCTCTATAAATCTGAGAAACCGTAAAACCGCCTCGGCGTGACGTCATTCCCCTCCATGTTTGCATACTAATTACGAATTAGTGGACGGCCCCCCGGCGCACGCTGGTACCGGGGTTGAGGTGTCAAAATCCTTCACCGCGGCGGCGCATTTGTCATTAATTAACTTAATTACGAGGAGAGCGCGTCCCTGGGTATTTGCGCAAAACGAGCGCCATTGTCTCCGCTTCGCCGCGCGCCACCCTCCAACCATCCCAGCAGACGATTATTTCGCTTTCTTGATCTCCCTTTTCCCTTTCATAAGGAGCTTGGTGAATTATTCGACGAAAGGGGTTGTCGTCTGCCCCGCAGACGATTTTGTAATAGGATGGTTTAATGCTTCAGGGATGATCAAGGATTGAAGATATATTTTACGAGGGAGACAGTTTTAGGAGCGGCATTTCCAATAGGCGCGCTTATTGATTTTATTGTAGGGTATTTAGTAACAATGAAGTGATGAGAGGTATGCATGGCGGGCAAGATTATATGAGAGTAAGAATGTTCCTGTAAAGCGGGGGGGGGGGGGGGGGGACTAGGCCCTCACCTATTTGCAACCTAGCAACATATAAATTTGCAGGAGAGAAGAGCTGGAAAATTTTAAAGTTTAAATTTGAAGTAATTTTATAAAATATATCTAAATTTTGCATCTCAGTGGAGGGAATACCGCTCTTCCATAGATAATTACTGATCATGAAATCGAAGCTCTAATTCAGAATTGTCTAGCTGATGGCTATCGAACTAAGATAATGCATACATAATATATTTAAAACTAGCAATATACTCATTTTTCGTTCTGTTACAAACTTGTAAAATTCTATGGAGTATTTTTCTCCCCCTCACTTTCGTCTCTTTCGAAGACCAGACTGAGAAAACACCTGTACAACAAAATTCCCCATGATGTGAATCTAGGATTGCCAGATGCCGAAGTACGGAGGAGGGTTACTAGTTTTGGCGACATTTTGCGACTTTTCGAAGGTTCGAGAAACACCTCGAAATAACCAGTATTCTAAGAGATATAAGATACTTCCAGAAGTTTCTATAGAGAGTCTATAAAAGGAGTCATA
Source organism: Amaurobius ferox (assembly GCA_951213105.1). Lineage (NCBI taxonomy): Eukaryota > Metazoa > Arthropoda > Arachnida > Araneae > Amaurobiidae > Amaurobius > Amaurobius ferox. The sequence goes on along the minus strand of OX578140.1, from coordinate 82,894,543 downwards.
ATTCAGTTGGAGAGCAGTTGACGTGATGCGCATTTGATACTACATTGAATTGTGATTGTGTCAACGTTTTGAGAATAGTGGCTGCTGTTTTGTGAAATAAAATACGTCAATGTTTTGGGCATAGTATCGGTTGTTTTGTGAAATTGGTGGAGCATTGAAGAACTGTTTTACTGTATATTGTTCCTGTTTACGCTGTGTTTGTGAATAAACGTGTTAGTGATCCAGAAATTTGGACTCATTCTTGTATTCTGAGGGCACTTCCACGATTTCAGTGGATACGTACGGAACAGTACGGAATACATAATGGAAAGACATTTACTTGGGGAAGGGCACGACCTCGGTCGCGCCCCCCCCCCCCCCAAGCATCTCTTAGTTGATTAACTCACCTTTTACTACTTCCTTTTTTTCTGTCTCTTTTCCTTTTCGTCTGGAGTTTAAAGGGAGGAACTCTTCCTCTCCTGGGCACTCCACTAACCCCGTCCTTGAGATCCTTGAGAAAACCCACAATTGGAGTTAAATTTTTAATATTTGGAGTATTTCTCTGAAATTTTATAATAATCCTCACAAAAAGGAAAGAGGCGAATTCTCCCGTGCTGATACAATAAATAAACAAACATGCTATTATCTATATACATACTGCTATTATCTACATACATACTGCTATTATCTATATACATACTGCTATTATCTATATACATACAATTTTATGTATATAGATAATAGATATATCCGACGTTGCTCGTGATTTAAAATGTGCACATTCCCTTAGTATTCCAAAAGACATGTTATTCAAAACATTTAATTTAATTATCCTATAAAGAAAAAAAATATTTAATTTAATTATCCTATAAAGAAGTACAAGAATATCTGTTCTTACTATACAAAATTATCTTCACAGACAGATCTGAAGAATTAAATATCCTCGTTCCGTTTGTAAACAAATTTACAAAAAAATATGAAATTGGATCAATATTTGCCAAAAAGAAAGCGCTATAATGGTATTAGAAGATAAACCGTATTAATTTTATTCTGTTTCAACAACCGGATGAGCACAATATATGCGTTAATTGGTTAAACACGTATGGGTTAATTGGCTGAACACAATATATACGTTAATTGGTTGAACACAATATATGAGTTAATTGGCTAAACACGATATATGCGTTAATTGGCTAAACATGATATGAGTTTGAAAAAAAAAGTCTTTGACGTACATCTGTTTTCAAACGTAAAAATCTCTGACTTTTGAAAACAGATGGCGTACGAAATTGAAAATATCGATAATTCTCTTAATTCTTTAAACATGAAGACAATAAGTGATACAATCCAGTCAAAAATACTATTCCGATAAAATGTATTTTTAAGCACGTTTCTTTATAATTTAAATTAGTAAAGATTTAATAAAAATCGTGTGGCATAAATATTGCGGAAATAATTTTCAAATAATTTTCAGCGTAAGCAAAAATACCTTGATCGAAAATTTACTCGTTGTATAAAATGTAAATAAGTAAAAAAAAAAAAAAAACACAGAATGAGAAAATGTTACATACACTGCAAAGCATTTGCAAGCATGTTACTGAAAGCTTCGAGAAAGTCAGCTGTCTGTAATGTGGAGCAAGGTTCCTGATAGTTATGATAATGAATATAAAAATAACGCTTCCGCAGACGATAATTAGCTGAATATTTCAGAAATGAAGCTGGGATTTTCATCAACGCCTGTAATTGTGGCTTTTCTTATCAGTTTGACGGAATTATAAACAAAGTAGCTGAAAAAAATGAGCAAAGTTTGCGGAATGTTTTACAGTGTTATGCATCATGTTTCGTACTGATCAAATTCTTCTCGTATTGCACAGAATGTGCGTTATTTCACATTGAAAAAAAAAATAAGAATAAAATTTGGCATAGGGGCCTGTTTTCCTTTCGGAGAAAATTTTGCGTGCAAATGAACTCTCTCGACAAAAAGTATAAATTTCAACAAACATTTTTCTATCAAAAATTGCAAATGGTCATCTTTTCTTATATACATTGCCTAATACGTTAAAAAAAAATCTCTCGAAAATATCAGGTAATATCACTCTTAAAAGTTACTTAAATACGTCACAATCAGTAGAAAAATAGGGTTCACAATCATGTATTAGCATTACCGACTTCTGATATCAGTTGAATTTATTAAATACAATACTCTTTAAAATATCAGTGGAGTACATAGGGATGGACAGGATCGTATTCAGGAAAATTCAAAACGTGAAGATCCATCAGAATCAGAGAGTTGGATTTTCGATTCCCATTACTGATAAATTATATTTAGGAGCTTTACCCATTGTAGAGAAAGCAAAAATGTAATAAAATTTTATTCATCTGCTTTACTGAACAACCAGCCTAATGCAACTTTTAAATTATTCTATGGAGGTTCACCATTATGAACCAACATCGGTGGAGAATAAGTTTTAAAGGCTTTTCACCTAAACTAAATTGTGAGTGCTATACAATTTTGATAGCTTACGTGAGCTTTGCTTATCTAGCTTACGAGAGCTATGCTATAAAGCTATGAACAGCAGTTTGAGAACCACTGACATAATGTAAACATTTAATAAAGTTTCTCAAGCTATCAAACTGGTGTGAAGGAAGCTCATAGGCTGTTCAGTTCAGTTTACCTATCAGCACTAAAAGCCTTTAAAACTGGTTTCCCACCGGCATTAGTCGACGATGGTGAAAACAACTAAAACGTCTATAGTTCTGAAACAGTGGTGCGAAGTGAAAATCTGGACACAGACATTCAAAATTTTCAAATTATTTTTAAATTTCTAATGCTCCTAGAGTAGAGGTTCTCAACCTTTTTTAGATCGCGAACACCTTGAAGGGCCCTTCATAGCATTTTGTATACATTCCCAGATTTAATTAATACGTATTTCTATTTCTTTACACAATCTGAACAAAGTTATGTCTATACGTAGGTTAATTCAAATTTTTCATCTGCTATCACTGTAATATATTTTCAACAACTATTACTTTCCTTATATACATAATGTATAAGGAAAGTAATGTGACGGGGTCGAAAATTCGAATTCGAGTTTTCGATGGGAGAGCACGTTTCAAGCATCCCTGATCACGAATCAAACATTTTTGAAGTGATGTCTGTGTGTGTGTGTGTGAAAGTATGTGTGTGTGTGTGTGTGTGTGTGTGAAAGTATGTGTGTGTGTGTGTGTGTGTGTCAGTGAGTCTGTGGAGACGATAACTGACGAACGAATGGATCGATTCGAACAAAATTTGGAACAAAAATCACAATCCGTAAACACTGGAAGCCTATTGTTTTTATACGCAATCGAATGGTCAGAAGCCCCCCTAAATTTCCGAGTGAAATTTTGAAAAAATCGTCAAAAAATCAAAACCGCTAATAAAGTTACGCAAATAGACATTTATTATGTAGTTTTTCATTAGAAAGCGATTGACATAAATTTTAGAACGCTAACATGAACCGTTCTCGAGATATTGCACATTTTTAAAAAAAATTATCAAAAAATCATATAAAATAAAAAATAAAATATTTCCTATTGAGAAACATGTTCACTTTTCATATGTAATACCATGCGATACAATTCATAAACGAGATATATTTAAAATTTTATAATCAGATAGATCGTTTGATAAAATGTAAGGGAAAATAAAATTTTTCAAACTTATTCATCTGCAGAACAAAAACGCTCAATGTCTGAAATAAATTTGAAACTTGCATTACGAGATGACGAAATAAAATTTTGTTAATTGTATAAATAACACAAAAAAAAAAAAAAAAACTTAATTATCGAAATTTTATTATATATATATATATATATATATATATATTATATATATATATATAAAAATAAATTATTAAATCCAAAGTTAGAATGTATGTAGTAACTCATAATACACTATTCCAAAATTTTCTACAAATACAAAGAAATTAAGACAAAAAGAGGAAATAATAAAGCATAATGCAAGTCATAAGGACAAAGACAATCAACAAATTTCAAAAATGAGGAATGCAAATAAGAAAACAAAAAAATCAAGCAAAAAAGCTTGCACATGGAGGAGATTTAGGCTTACGAGATTAGGCTTACGAAAAGTTCATTTCGAAAAAATTCTCATCGGGTCCATATATCTTTTCGAAATGAACACAAAAATGCTTGTTTCTGAAACACAAGATAGATTTTATCTATAAACTTGTGTTATATGGACGACAAGCATAAAGATTGGAACAATAAAGGAAACATAAATACCTCAAAACGCACCTCTTCAGCGCAACCATGACGAGCAAAATATGACTGGATCATCGTTGCCATATGCCAAAATGAAAAGATGTGATTTGCTGTTGCCAAAGAGAGTAATAAAAACAGTACTGCGCAAAAGCAATAAAATGAGTTATTCAACTGTTAAAGCTTCGAGATAAAAAGATGAAAATATAATTGCAGGAGAATGAAGAAGTACGGCTAAAATAAGATAATAAGGGGAGAATATGAGAATTTTAGGCTAATCGAAACTTATTAACTATACTATTGACTAAATATGCAGGATATTGATACATTTTACTGGTAATTTTGAGGTTATTAATGTGCAAAGCATGAAATTTTTTATCTGATAATCTATAAATTCTAAAAAGTTGATTAAGTATAATATTTCTAAACAATTGAATCGAGTTGCAGGAATTAAAAGGTAATAATTTATTAATATTAAATTTAAAAAAATCTTTTTTATCATATAATTTAGTAACTATCCCTTGAGCAGGTTCTATAATTAGATTTAAATCCAAATAATAAACATTATTACTAATAGAAGTTTCATTAGGTATTAATTCCAAATTATCCGGATAGAAATCTATATCTATGACATAGTTATCAGTAAATACAAGACAAATCAGATCATCTACATATCTATAAATTTTATAATCAGTTGAAGTAAAGAATTTTTCATAATGATATAGGTATAAATTAGCTAACATACTGCTACTACAGCCACCTTGTGGAACACCTGAGACTTGTAAGTATAATTTATTACCTTGAAAGATATAATTATTGAAAAGAACAAAATGGAGAAGCTTAGGAAAATTGGTAAATTTTGTAAGATTAGAATGTTTAGTAATATAAGCATTATATAAAGCTAAAAAGACATCATATAGATCAGTGATCTTAATATTATTAAATAGATCTTTAAAATCTAAAATGTTTCAAACTTATTCATCTGCGGAGCAAAAGCGCTCAATTTCTGAAATAAATTTGAAACTTGTATTACGAGATGACGAAATAAAATTTTGTTAATTGCATAAAAAAAAAACTTAATTATCGATATTTTATTATATATATATATATATATATATATATATATATATATATATATATATATATATATATATATATATAATAAAATATCGATAATTAAGTTTTTTTTTTTTTTATGCAATTAACAAAATTTTATATATATATATATATGTGTGTGTGTGTGTGTATTTCTTTTTTTTTTGAGTTCCAGTGACAAAAATATTCAAATTGAGTGAATGCGAAATACCTGCTTTAACGTGATATATTTACTTGAAATTATATAAACAATCAATGAGTTTTCGAATATTTGCATTTACGGTATGATGCAGCATAAAACGTTCAAAGTAATACATTAGTAAAGAAAAAAAATATACTTCCAAATACTGGAGTGAGAGCTAAATTTTCTAGTTCAGCTTTGGCTCTCGCTTGCACGACACACGCATATAGTTGTCGCGCTAAAAATGGTGTATTTGTATTCTAATTTCCAACCCTTTCCCAATAATTTCCCTATACATTATCATGCATTGTAAGGAAAGTAAAAATATAACACTGTTCAAGTTACCCACAGGAAAGATGAACAGCACAAATGTCTGTAAATAGTTAGTTTTAGAACAGTGAGTAAGTATATCTACTTTGAACTTAGATGTGGTCTAAAACATTTATTCTTCCTTTTAGGTATTCACATTATGACAACTGCTTAATTAGATGTAGCCAAAACATTTATCCTTTTCTTTAAATATCCACAGCAACATGCAGAAATGCTGCGTATCCCAGCTTTCTTATTCTCTACGTCAGAGGCAGTATTTTATTTCACCCAATAGGTAAGACTGAGCCGAGATGGAAACATCACAAGAAAAGCATTATTTGAACAAGAAAAACATTATTTGAACAAGAAAAGCATTTTCAATGTTGCTAAATTAACGAAAAACTCGCCAAATGGATAAAAATGACGCTAAATCAATGAAAATGACGACTCATTGAAGGAAATTCAATATCTTGGAAAGAATATAAATATCTACTATAATAATAATCTATTTTTTTTTACTGTAAAAGCAGTAAATTCATTGCATTATAATAAGGAAAGTCATGTGCTGCTCACATCAGATTTTTTTTTTTTTTTTTTGCCAGAGAAACCCCCAAATATGGATGTTCTTCACATCAGAAAGAGGTTTACTATCGGGAGAAAGACTTAAATCACGGCACGAATGCCGTTCTGCTCAAATCGCTCAGCCACTAATCAGCTCCCTTGTCAAACGTTACATACCTGTAGATACTTGGCAGTGAGTGTGACGTATGGGTAAATTCGGATTCACAACGTTTTATTCGAATACTGTTAAAAACGCAATACTCTCACTGGAGTTGTTCTTGAAAACCAGACGAAGAAAACAGCCGTACAGACAGTTTTTCCTATGCCGTGGATCTAGGATTGCCAGATGCCGAAGTTTGGAATAGGTGTGCCAGATTTGGCGATTTATCGCCAGTTTAGCGCAATGCAGTATTTCCTTAGAAGCGGAAGAAGCACGAGCTTCGGGCGACAGATTTTCTAGGGGCGGGCGAAATGTAATCCAAAGCCAAGCGCCAAAAAACGTAATGTTAAAAAAAATTATAAATATTTATATTTTATCAGTTTTTCAATTCGAAACATTGGAGGAAGAACTGTATTGTAACGAAGTCCTGCACTATTTACATTCCTATGCAGATAGCCTGTGATATGATTAATTCCCAGATCAAGTTTTGTCCGATGATTAAAATATTGCTTTTATTACTAGGATTGTATCGCAATATGCACTGTAAATAATAATAGGAAATTTGTAAAATATTGTTGTAATATTGCAGGATTGTAAAGTTTTCTTTTTATGTAAAACTAAATTTAACACTTTTTTTTTAGTTCTATGAATCAAAATTGCTATATATTATAGGGAACGCACACAGAATCGAAAATAAACAGTGGAATAAAAATAAATCTTAGGGCGGCAACATTTTCTGTGTTTCCAGTATCAATGGGGTTAAATCCGGCACTGGTTTGGCGACTTTTCGAAGGTTCGAGAAACACCTCGAAACAACCAATATTTTACGAGATATGAGAGACTTCCAGAAGTTTCTATAGAGAGTCTATAAAAGGAGTCATCACTCAGTTGGAGAACAGTTGACGTAATACGAGCTATATTTAACTGCGATGTTCGCCAATGTTTTGAGAATAGTAGCGACTTCTTTGTGAAATGAAATATGTCAATGTTTCGAAAATACTATCAATTGTTTTGTAAATTAGTGGAACATTCAAGTGCTGTTTTACTGTATATTATTCCTGTTTACACTGTGCTTGTGAATAAACGTGATAATTTATTCACGTCAGAGGATGCGCCGTAACACAGGGGTGAGGATGCGCACCCTCATACACCTCTCCAATCCATCAGTTAGGTAAGCGAAGCTATATATATATAGAAGAATACCTATATGAGATACATTTATATTCGCTCGAATTAAAAAAAAATTTCTACCTAGTTCTAGATTTTTTTTATGACAAAACCGGATCGTGAAAATCCTTTAATATTTGTGACTACTATCGTGTGCATAAGTAATCGACCGCAGACATATAGACAGACATCACTCCAAAAATAGTCAAATCGTGTTCAGGAGGTCTTAAAACATATATTGGCATCAAAATCTCGAATTCGAAAAATTTTGTGAAAACAATACTTTCTCTAAACTATATTGCATAGTCTGAGAAAGAAAAAATTTGATGTGCCAAATATATGCTTTCCCTACAGACTCAAATTAATAATCCATTGAGTTCATTTTCTCAAATTGACACGCTTACTTGGTTGACATTATATCCAGTTTACAGTTTGAAGAAGTTTTCTTTTTTATTAGGCAGCTCAATAATTTTTTTTTTTTTTTTTTTTTAAAATCCCGAGATCAAAAATTTTCTAGAAAACAGTGATTTTCGCAATGGCTAAAATGCAAATGAAAATAAGGATGAAAAAATACGCTTGAATCGTTGTTTTAAATAATCTGAAAATAAAAATGTTTCGTTGGCATCGTCAGCCAGTTTTCAGGGGAAAAAAAAAAAAAATCTTATGTGTGCAGCACATGATTTTTCCTACAGACTCAAATTCATTTCAAATTTCTTTTATAAAGCTATAAATTGGGTTTAATTGCATAAAATGACACGGATAATAATAACACGTTATTTGAATTATATTCAATCTACAGTTTTAATATGTCGTAACGTTGCAGTCTCCTCAAAATCAAAATAAAAAATTAAATGAGAAAGGTTTGTTTTGGAGTAGTTGGGTTGGCTTTGTTTACTTCTTCAAAAATTACGTCTAAAACAGGCATTTACTTAATACTTCTAGGCATACTTTTATTTCAGATTTTGACGGTTTTGCGGGCCACTTAAAAAAAAAAAAGGTGGGAGGGGGGGGGGAAGGGGGCTAGTTTTATTTTTACTTTCCTTATATACATAATGTATAAGGAAAGTATTGTGACGGGGTCGAAAATTCGAAATCGAGTTTTCGACGGGAGAGCACGTTTCAAGCATCCCTGATCACGAATCAAACATTTTTGAGATGATGTCTGTGTGTGTGTGTGAAAGTATGTGTGTGTCAGTGAGTCTGTGGAGACGATATCTCACGAACGAATGGCGCGATTCGACTGAAATTTGGTACAAAAATCACAATCCGTCAATACTGGAAGCTTATTGTCTTTAAACGCAATCGAATGTTCAGAACCCCCCTAAATTTTCGAGTGAAATTTTGGAAAAATCATCAAAAAATCAAAACTTTTAATAAAGTTACGCAAATAGACATTTCTTATGTAATTTTTCCGCAGAAAACGATTGACAAACTTTGGAACGCTAGCATGAACCGTTTCCGAGATATTGCACATTTTTTAAATAAATCTATCAAAAAATCCCATAAATTAAAAAAAAATATTAACTGTTGAGAAACATGTTCACTTTTCATATGTACTATCATGTGATAAATTTGATGACATCATTCTCGTGGATCCAGCTCGTTCCATTCATGAGAAAAGATACTTTGAGTAATACTTTCGTATTTGAACGCCAATAGTCATTTATCTGCTTTAAGAATAACTTACTTCTCCGTCCATAACGCTTGGCGTAATTTTGGCGACAAATTTGGCGGAATGTCGCCATCTTGGCTACTTTTTTAAATGCTGCCAAATTAACGAAAATCTCGCCAAATTGATAAAAATGACGCTAAATCAATGAAAATGACGACTAATTGTCGAAAATTCAATATCTCGGAAAGAATATAAGTATCTACTATAAGAAAAACCTATTTTTTACTGTAAAAGTAGTAAATTAATTGCATTATATAAGAAAAGTCATGTGTTGCCCACATCAGATATTTTTTAAATTGTGTCAAAATCTAATGAGCATTAGAGTTATCTAGAAACGAATGGTTCAATTTAACTTATTCGTTTTGTCGTTAAAACTTACGTCTGAGACGAGCATTTAATGAATACATTTAAGTATATTTATTTTTATATTTTACTAGCAGTGATTACCCGGCGTTGCTCGGGATTTACGGTGCAAAACTGTTTCTGTTCAGCCGTTCTCCCGTGATGTTGGATCATACATACATACATACTTTTCTTCTTTATATATATAGATTTAAATTAATAAAATTTGTTGAGTAAGTCTGTGAAAAATAAACCATGGTGATAGAGTTTCCATTTAAATTCATATTTCAAACGATTCTGCGATTTTCAAAAGTGACTAATACGTTCAATAAACTCCCACAAAACTCAGAGATTTAATTGACTTTTAAGTTTTAAACCAACGATTTCTAACCTTTTTCGTTGGGAATCATGGAGTTAGAGAGTAGAACTAACTCCTAGGAGAAAGTTTCGTTTTCCATTAATATCTCGACAACCCCTGGTCTTAGAAACTCGAAACTTAAACTAAATTTATGGGGGCTATTTCAAACCTACCCACAAAATTTCGTTAAATTCGGTGCAGCTGTTCTGCTGTGTTGATGAGACAAACAAAAGTTTCGTTTTTTATTAATATGGCTACAACCCCCTAGTGTTAAAAACTCGAAACATGGACTAAATTTTAAGTGGGGCTATTTCAAGACTTCCCACCAAATTTCATCAAATTCGGTTCAACCGTTCTTCCGTAATGTTGGATCATGCATATATACATACATACTTTTCTTCTTTACATATATAAATATTTTGACGATTTTTGCTCTCCACTTTGCAAAAAAGGCAGGTTTTATTTTCCCAAATAGTACCAAAATTTAATTAGCACCAGAGTAACCTACAAAAGACTTATCCACCAAATTTGCTAAACTTTCGCCGAAGAGTTTCTGAGCTAGAGCAGTGACGTCATGCCAGGCGGGGGGAAAGGTATAAGGGTCATAACCCACCAGAAACCCATTGCATTTTGAAGAAATTATATATAGATAAATGGAAAACAAAACGTTTAAATACCGAAGCTACTGAACTGAGCTAGAGTAGATTGTACATACAATGCGCGCCGACAAACAGTCACACACTCCACGAAGTTCAGTTGTTGATTTTCAGTATGATTCCAATACTTTTCTTATACTACATTTCCTTATTGTAGGGAAAGTAATAAAATATTTTGACGAGTACGGGACATAATCTACTTCGACGTATGATTTTACACATGGTGGTACTAAAGATTAAAGAATGTTGGTACTAAAGTGAAAAAAGCTCTTATATAATTCGGAGCCTTATTTACGACTTTCAGTTTCGATACAGTGTCTAGATTCTAGAACTTCCTTCTAGACACTAGATTCGAGCATGAATAGGTATCCACTATCCTTGCAGGAGGGGGTGATACTAAAACAAGTATCGCCATCTAGGGGAGAAAATATTCACTACACATATTCTTACAGCACTTTTCGGTATTTCCAGGCGGCGAGTGACGTGTGTTTAAACATTTATAAGGGGGGGGGGGGGTTTAAATGTTGCCAAATTAACGAAAATCTCACCAAATGGATAAAAATGACGCTAAATCAATGAAAATGACGACTAATTGATAAAAATTCAATATCTTGGAAATAATATCAGTATCTACTATAAGAATAACCTATTTCTTTTACTGTAAAAGTAGTAAATTCATTGCATTATATAAGGAAAGTCATGTGCTGCCCACATCAGATTTTTTAATTTCTGTTCGAAATTTTGGGTGCAAATATTTCAAGTATGTTTATTGGATGAAAAACAAAGCATAGCAAAATGTGTATAGAGCAAGGTTCAACGTGTTTATTTTTAAGTACTTTTATTTTTTTTTTCTAAACTGGCTTCTGGGGGGGGGGGGGGGGTGCTCTTCAGAAAAGAAAAGATCGCAGGGGCCACACTCTCCCATGGTTCGCCTCTGGGTGGGGGCAAAAACAGTTCACAGATTAATATTTACCATAATATCCGTGTGATTCTGTACACACAAGACAGCTTGGGATGAGTAATTTTTTTATACTAACAGTGGACCAAGTTTTTTCAGCAACAGAATAAAAATTACATTACAACTTAGAATTGCATTACAACTTAGAATTGCATTTCTTGAATTTGAAGTTCTTCATATGGTGGTAGTGTTGATAAAAGTCGTTAAAGAAAGATGATCTGTTATAGATCGTGTCATACATTACGAAAGAATTTACATTTTTCATGTTTGTCACAGCTTTATCAAGGACAATTGTATAAGGCTTATAAACACTGCTCATCACTTGCTTCAATATAAAGATTAGGGTAACTGTATTTCGATAACACATATACCCTGATAATGTGTCACCGGGCATATATTCAACATGGAATAAATTTGCCAGTCGCTAAATTTATATATAGCCTTCATACATATTATATATCAACAGTTTTTTAACTCATGTTGAGGAGTAAAAACTTTATAGTAAAAACAAACGAAATGTTTTTTCATGTGCACATTCAAATACAGTAAAAGCCTCATAGAACGTTCAGGTATACTACCTTCACTCTTGCCTATTTTATGCTGTATGACAAATTTAAGCACTATTTTATACTTTTCAAGGTCACTCTGGATATTGGAGCGGTGTAATCAGGACGGTAAGAGTTATTTTACGAATGTTTTGATATTAGTTTTGTACCTTGTGAGACAATGTATGGTGGTATATTATAGTGTGGTATGCATTTGTGTAATTTCTGTACTTTAGTCTTTTAATTTTTTAATTATGTGTTTTTAAGTATTTTTATCACTTTTATTGAATCTGGTATTTTTTCAATACCTATTTTAGAACGAATTCTATGAATGAATTAAAATAACTACAAAAAAGTATAAAATAGTGCTTAAATTTGTCATACAGCATAAAATAGGCAAGAGTGAAGGTAGTATACCTGAACGTTCTATGAGGCTTTTACTGTATTTGAATGTGCACATGAAAAAACATTTCGTTTGTTTTTACTATAAAGTTTTTACTCCTCAACATGAGTTAAAAAACTGTTGATATATAATATGTATGAAGGCTATATATAAATTTAGCGACTGGCAAATTTATTCCATGTTGAATATATGCCCGGTGACACATTATCAGGGTACATGTGTTATCGAAATACAGTTACCCTAATCTTTATATTGAAGCAAGTGATGAGCAGTGTTTATAAGCCTTATACAATTGTCCTTGATAAAGCTGTGACAAACATAAAAAATGTAAATTCTTTCGTAATGTATGACACGATCTATAACAGATCATCTTTCTTTAACGACTTTTATCAACACTACCACCATATGAAGAACTTTAAATTCAAGAAATGCAATTCTAAGCGATGTAAGTTTTGTCCCGTAGCCAATCCACACCAAATTTCTACAAAAAAGGGCAATATAAAAATCTTTTGCAAGACTTTTAATGGGGTATATTGCATATCATGCCTTGCGTGTCAGGCGAAATATATAGGACAGACGCAGAATTCCCTGAATATCCGTATAAATCTGCACCGAAGTCAAGTGGGCAAAATCCAACAGCTATCCACCAATAATAACTTAGAAGTACGACATTTTCAAGTACATCCCTTCAGCAATATTATGGTAACTATTATTGATATAATACCAGACCTTTCTGAACGCTTGTGGTGGGAAAACACCCATATAAAGCAATACAATTCTGCATATCCATATGGTCTGAATACTTTATTATTCAAGGAAAATTGCAATAAAGAAAGATGCAGGAATAGTCAAACATACCCTCTCTTAGAAAATTCAATACCTAAGAAAACTTATAGAAACCAAAGAGGAAACAAAAAGCAACATTTTAATTATATCAAAACAGAAGAAAAAATCTCTGACTTCATAAAAACAGAAATAACGGTGAAATTCGGATGGATCAAGAATATAGCCAACAGTATCAAAATTAAATACTTACAGCGTATATGGAATTTTATTATAAATTTCAATTTAAGCGAAAATAACTGCAATGCAGAAGATACAAACACTAATATAGACATCATTCTGGATTTAATTAAACTCAGAGCCGCAAAATATAACGTAGCACTTGAACCAAAATATCAAATTAACAAATCAAAAGAATTTTTTATCACAACATTTAAGAATAAAATGTTCGAAAGTATTCCATTCAACCATATATTACATAATATAGAAGAACGTCTTCCTTTGCCTAATCTAAATATCAAGATATCCTATCGCTTTGTAAAAACCAACGGAAGAAGATTATTCAACTACAATAAATTAAGTAAAACTGTGTCTTCATTTAATATTGAATCCTGTCAATGTCATAAAAATATACATTGTGATCCCTACCACAAGCATATAATTACTGGAAACTTAGATTTTATAAAAGATCAACTCAAAAACTTATTACAACTCGGTACTAAGTACCGAATACAAGAATTTAATAATATTTATAATGAATTCAATTACGATCTTGAAACCTTCATATACAAGATGGCAGTCAAACACAGTTTACCTGTACAGACTTTTAACGCATGGAAATATGCCTTTTACAGTGCTTTTTGCCAATACTACCCGAGAAGAAGCAAGGATTCAGAGAGTTCTCGATTTCCGTCTTCAATCAAGCAATTTAATGAAGAATTCGTATTGACATACACCGACAAAATCGTATCGAATTTTGCATTCACGTGTAAAAAATTCTATGTCGATATTTTAACCCAATGCTATAAGGATAGTGCCATGTATACCTTAATTCCTAGCAACGAATCAATCATCACTAATAGAATAAAAGCACTATATAAAAGAATTGGTATGGATATTAAATCAGTAAAATTTCCATACTTGATCCTCATTCCCAAGTTACACAAAAAACCAGTCAAGTTCCGAACTGTAACAGTGGGATGCGGATCATACCTGGAACAAGCAAATAAAAAACTTCTGGAATTACTCCAATGTGTTATGACTGATATTAAGAGGCAAAACTCCATAATGTTAAAAAACGGACAGGAATTGATAGACCGACTGAAATTTTGCCATAAAGATTTGAACTTCAGAAGCTACGATTTCCGGGATCTGTTTAATAACATCGATTTAACAAACCTACAAATGATCTTGAAAGAATTACATGAGGAATACAATTTAAAACCATATATAACTCTTAGAAGATATTTGGATTTGATTGAGTTGGTTTTGAATGAAAACATACTATATGACAGTACGCATTACTACAAACAAATCAAGGGCATACCCATGGGTGGTGCATGCTCGTCAATATTGGCGGATATTTATCTATCCAAATATGAAAGAGGAACCCACATATTATCGGAAATACCTTATTTCCGTTATATTGACGATGTGATATTAGGGGGTTATGCAAACACCCCTGACATAGATTTTGCATTCTACCCAAAAGAATTAGACTTAATTGAAAACCCGATTAATGAGGATGGATCGACAGACTTCCTGGATTTGTCAATAAGAAAACACCAACAGTATGGAATTTATACAACCATACACGACAAAAGAAATTCATACAATATCAAAATTAATAATATTATTGATTGGAATTCAAACCTCACTAAAAATATTTTCAGAAATATTATTATCGGATACTTCAGAAGAAACAGAAACTACAGTACTTTTAAAAAAGACTGCATTTATGAATGTAATAAAATAATAAATGATGCATTGAAAAGAAATTACCCTAGAAATTTTTTACAACATTATTACTATTTCTTTTTCAAAGAAAGAAATTGTGCTTTGTTTGAATCTAAATAAGCATTCTTAATCATATATATATTCATATCTGCGATCCTATCATCATGAAGTCTTATCGCGCATGTGCGACTTTCCCTTATAAAATGTTGTGTTTTCAAGCTGGATTGTAGGGTGTATCTCTTCCATGCTTGGTTCCATCTTTGCTTTTGTGTCCGTTCGGGTGCTTCTGTCTTTGCACATGTGGGAGATTGACCATTGAGTTACATTGGTGCCGTGAGCGTTGCCCGGGTCGTAAAAGCTGCTTTAAGCGGGAAAGGGGTGTCGCAATTCACCCCTGCCATTCTATGCAAATCATATGGTCACTCCTGTTCTCGCTTATTTTTTCTTCTTGTTTATATCCTTATATGCCACTCTGGATGCAGAGCTGCTAAGCGCCACATCCTCTGTAAGGTTTCTATTTTTCTCCTTTACTTAAATAGGAGTTCCTTTCGTGATATACTTATTTTTATATATATATATATATATATATATATACAAAAATAACGCTTTGGCAAATGATAAATAGCTGAATATTTCAGAAGTAAAGCTGGAATTTTTTTGAACGCCTGTAATTGTGGATTTTCTGATAGTTTGCCGAAATTATCAGCAAAGTAGCTGAAAAAAATGAGCAAAAGTTGCAGAATGTTTTACAGTGTAGTTAAATTTTATAGCAGTTTGTGAATAAAACTCATTTTATAACTACAAAAAAAAAAAAAAAAAAAAAAAAAAGAGCACAAAAAAATTTACTTAAACATATATACAACTTTAAAATGAATATATGATTTCAAATAACAAAATAGTTCATTATCACGAACACGAAATCAATTGATAAATTTGCATAGATATACCTTATTTATTTCAAAAGAGCGTTACCTAACAGTAAAAAACACCAGACGGAATTATTACAAGACCCACAACACGGCCGCCATAAAAACTCTTGAAATCACACTAGACTACTAGAGGGAGATTTTTTTTTAAAACTTAAAATCAAAACATACACAATTTTTTTTTAAGTTGACACGAAACAAACATACACAACATAAAAACTACGTAAAAAGCAGCAGTTTGTGAGTAAGATTCATTTTATAACTGGAAAAAAAGAAGCACATTAGAAATTTTACTTTAAACGTATATGCTACTTTAAAATGATTTTATGATTTCAAAAAACAAAACGTGTAGTTCATTATCATCAGCACGAAATCAATTGATAAATTTTCGCTGATATACTTTATTTCAAAAGAGTGTTACAAAACAGTGAAAACACCAGACAAAATTACTGCAACAAGATCACCTACAAACACACGGCCGCTATACCAACTCTTGAAAACACACTAAGACTACTAGAAAGAGATTTTTTTTAAACTCAAGATCAAATCATACACAATTTTTTTGAAATTGATACGAAACAAACAAACATACACCACATAAAAAAAATCTGATGTGAGCAGCACATGACTTTCCCTGCAGACTTATATTAACGTTCTCTTTATTTTAATTAAATTTATTTCACTTTTAATTCAATTTTCGTTCTCATTCGGTAACCTGGCTTATTTTCAAAGGTGGCGTAGAGAAAGTACGAAAAACTAAAATATCTCGAGAACGGCTAGTCCTAGTGTAATGGGGTTGGACTTATTCTTTTCGCCTTTAAAAATTACGTATTAAATCAGCATTTAATGGGATATATTTGAGTATACCCAGTTCTTTAGTTTAGATTTGGACGATTTTTGCGGGCCATTTTGCAGAAAAAGGCAGGTCATTTTTTTCCGAATCGTACCAAAATCTAATCAGCACCAGAGTAACCGATAAGTGACTTATCTACCGAATTTTGTGAAATTCGGTCCATTAGTTTTTCAGCTACAGTGGATACAAGCTTTTGCGGGCCATTTCACAAAAAATGCGGGTTCTTTTATTCCGAATCGTACCCAAAAGTAATCAGCACCAGTCCCGGCCGCAAGTGACTTACCTACGAAATTTTGTGAAATTCGGTCCATTAGTTTTTTAGTTAGAGTGGATACAAAATCTGCACAGACAGACACACAGACACACACACAGACGTCACGCTAAAAATGGTTTTTTCGTATTATAGAGGTCTCGAAACGTGTAGATCCGTCGAAAACTCGAGTTGCGATTTTCGGCATGATTCCAATACTTTCCCTATACATTACCATGTATTGCAGGGAAAGTAACAACGTAAAACCAGCAGTTTGTGAATAAGATTCATTTTATAACTAGGAAAATGAAGCACACCAAAAAATTTACGTAAAAATACATGTTACTTTAAACTGATTTTAGGATATCAAATAACAAAATAGTTCATTATCACGAATATGAAATCAATTGATAGACTTTCACAGTTAGCATACATTATTGCAACAAGACCTGCATATAACACTGCCGCTATGCCAACTCTTGAAAGTACACTCCTATACTAGAGGACGATTTTTTTTTTTAAACTCAAAATCGAACATATTTTTCTTTTAAGTTGACACGAAACAAACAAACATATGCAACATAAAAACAACGTAAAAAAAACAGCAACATAAAAATGTACGCTTACCGGTTTCTTCTTTGAACGAACCATTTCACAATCCTTTTTATCCACTCGTTTTTGAAACTGAAGCACTAAATAAGTAGGTCTATATTTGCTATGATGCACCAGAATTCGACTTACTGCCACAATAAAAAGCGTGCGAATGACTAACCGGACGATATGTCTGGCCGATTTCTCTGTCTCATTTGTTTAGGGAGGGTTCGGCGCCTCAAAGGGTGGGGGGTGGGGGTGAAAGGAAATTCAAAGAAATAGAATGGAAACATAATGAGTTATACGTAATAGCTATCACGGTTGCCAGATATACTATAACAAACCATTTTAGTCCAGAAAGTTATTTTTTAAAGTTTTGTTTGAAAAACAGACAATTGTTTTTTGTCGGTCTTTTTTTTTTTTGTCCCGTTTCAGAATAGAGCCAGGTAATTCAAGAAAGAGCAGTTGTTTCATAAGTACGGGGTTTTTTTTTGGTTATTTTTAAAAGATAAATTAGTAATTTCGGGAAGGGTAGTATTCGGCACTTTCCTGAATTTCTTTGAACGGGTAATTGAATCTCGGTTTTAGAAGATTGAATGGAAATTCGTATGAAGGTTAAATTAAGATTTTAATTTAGGGGAACTTTTCCGAACATGTTTTTCCAGTTGTTTTACAAAGATGAACCAGCGGAATACGATAAACAAAAGAAACTACTGCAAAGTGAAAAAATAAAGGTTTATTATAATAAAGGTGGGAAATTCGAAACAAGTATGTGTAGATTCAAATGAAATTGCCCAAGCTGCTGTAGAAATAATTATAAAGTAAAACCTTAAAAAACCGCACACAACAAATTAATAAAAGTATCAAATGGTTTCACTGATATCAATTTCTACCCATACCTTAATTACAACATCCAAAGATGATTTTCCCAATTTTCTTACTGGAAATTATTACGTTTTGCTCCTGGCGCTTCACGCTGCACCACAACCCATGATAGCATCAACTGGTTTCAGAGAGAAAGAAATAGCCATCTTCAAGATTAAAGGACAGATTAAGACCAACTCCCGTGACGACTTTATATGGTTTACGCCACTACTAGGAGGGCGGTAAAGAGGAATATCTACCATCCAGCGAGACGAACAGCCAGGAGAGCAAGGGTCGGCGGAACCATTCACCGGGCAGGGCGAAGGTAACCCACCGAGACTCGACCCAAGGTTCTCGACCCCAGCCGCCGACGGGTCTGAAAACAAGTCATAAAGGGCCTGTTCCTCTCCGCCCCCTGGAAGCGCCTGCTTCAAGACCTAAAGCATGTTGACACCCAGCCCATCCACAGATGGATATACCCCCACATGAAAGGAGGACCAGAGCTATGAGGAAGCTAAGTTCCGTACACCGCCATCTTGTTGCGGGCCCTTTGTGGGGGAAAAGGACAGAGCAACCATACCAGAAACAGCAAGAAGGATATTGTCAACAAATTGCTGAAGTGAAATTCAAAAACAAATTCCAATGTCAACAAATTGTCACTGGCATTGAGTGTAAGAGGGAGGTGACACAATTTTCCATTGGCAGAAAAATTGCGATAGGTTTTTTTTTAATAAATGAAATCCAGCACTGTAACCCCCCTCCCCCTCATGCAGGAGGTCAGTTTTTTACTGTAGGTTTACCTACAGTAATTGCGAGCCATAAGTATTTGCTTACTTTAGTAAGCAAATAATTATGGCTCGCAATTATTGAAGGGGCTTATTTCCTTATCTCCATCAATATTTTTGAATAATTTTTCGAAATTCCTTTTATCCTTTCCTCACGCCCTTACGGACGATCTGAATAATGCGTTTCATCTCCCACTGTGCGGAGCCTTCCATGCGATTTGTGAGCCCCCACCCCCCTGCAAACATTTTTTTTTTTGTCTTTCTTTCAACACAGACTATCCAATCTACTCAAAAATGTAAGGTATCGGTTTGGACGGCCGGGACAGTGTCACCAAAGAGCTACTGTCAAATTAAATTAAATTACTTAAATTAACTTAAATTAACTTAACTGGGCTTAATTAAGTTAAATTACTTCTCGAAGTGTGCCACTCAATTTAGACCGAAACTCCTGTCCCCATGGACGACATCCAGGGGGACTGTATTCTTCTCCCTCTACCACCAACACCTCCGAAGAACTTTCGAACCCACAGATTTGACTTGTCTAGTCCATGCTCCGCGTAGACACAGGGATGTTAATAGATGTAGTACACGTCTGGAACATATCTGAGCACAAATTTAGATAATAACATATGCGAAATATTGCCCGTTTCTGATCTTAAATGAAAACAAAAATACGGGCCACTCCGGACATGAATTCAGAGGGGGGGGGGGGATCAACTCAAAATTGATAAAATATTGTATTGTCTACTCTATGTATGCGTGTAAAATTTCAAGACAATCAACTCGGTAGGAGTGGGCCAAAAATCCATTTCAAGACTTTACACAGATACACAAAGAGAGAGATTAATCTAAATAAAACTGCAAAAATATTTTTGCTTTTCAATAAAATTTTTGTGGAAAATTTTCATTTGCTCTGAGAGTCCCAAATATCCTAGACCGCTTTGGGCTCTTATGCTTCTTGGGTCCTTAAAGATCGCTTAACCACGCTTTATGTTAGTCACGCCACTGGACAAGAGACCGGACGAGTCATTCCCCTGTCCGTGAATGATTCTTGTTTGATGAGCTATTCCTAATCGTCGTTCAACGCAATATTGTTTCCGAATGGCTCTCACTATCTGTATTTTCTTTTTTTCTTCTTTTAAGTGATGTTTTGAGAACTGAGATTTGAAGCTATCTCAGGCAAGTAATGCCAGGGAATTTCAATGAAGCTAAACAAATTAAAGCGGCTTATCTAAACGAGTTAGTTCAAGTTCCTAAATTGCAGCTCATTAGCAACGTCTGCCCGAATACTGTTTAGTCTATTCTGCTGTGGTTGCGGTCTCAAATTGCTGGATTCAAATTCGGTTCATGGTATGTAATTGTATCAAAAATATCTTGTAATTTCTCTACAGATGTTTTCATGCGTTTGCACAGGGTTTTGCAGATCATTAGTATTCGCACGTGGATTCCATGTTGTTATAGAAAATTATGAGAGTGATTATTTGCAATTTGCTTTTTTTTTTTTGCTGGGATTCAAACAAAGATTCGACTCAGGCTATATAGAGCGAATGCAGCAGAAAATTCATAGGCTGCAATTTTAAAATGCTTATGTAAGAAACAGTAAGCAAAGCACATATCCATATATAGCATACAGCCACGTGTAAAGAACCTTGCAGTCCCAACCGGGAATCGAATTACGGATCTTCGCACATGCCAGCCGATGCTCTACCGTTCAGCTACTGGAACGGAATTGAAAGATCATATCGAAGTGAAATCTGTATCCTCCTCACGCTAATATTAGATTAACGTGCGATGGCGGAACAGACTAGTTGTTTAAGCATGGGGATTGCAGTTGGAGGACTCGAGTTCGATTGCCGACTGTTGATGACCCAGACCGTCCGACTCATCCTGAGGACTTGAGCAACTAATTGGACGGCCGGCGATTTCCGACTGTGTCCAAACTGTCCCTTTGTCCACGCAGAGTCCAGGCACATTAAATATGTGGGTCTGAAAACCTTTCCAAGAGCTTGGTGGTAGGGAAAGGACGTATGGTCCCTGTGGAAGTCGCAACCACTGGGTTCCGGACAAAATGTGTGGCACTGTCCCGGCTGTCCAAACAGATACCTTACACATTTGAATAGGACGGGCGGTTTGAGTCGAAATAAAGATTGACGCGGGATGGCCTAGTGGTTAAGGCACCGGATTGCACTCGGAGGATCCAAGCTCGATCTCAGGCTCTGCCCAAACTGTTCCCGTGTTTACACGGAATATGAGCACGATAATTCCGTGGGTTCTAAAATCCATCCGTGAAGTTGCTGGCAGAGTAAGAAAGGCACGGTTCCTATGAACGTCGTCCCTGTTGGGATCAGGTCTAAATTGGGTGGCAAAGTCTGGGCCGTCCAAACTTCGAACAGATGATATCTTAGACTTTCGAGTAGGTCCGACGGTCTGGGATGAAAGAAAAAAAAAGGTTATGTGGTGGGCAGCGTATGACTTTTCTTATATAATGCAATGAATTCATTCCTTTTACAGTAAAAAAATAATGTATAAGATCCATGGTACTGTGTTTTTGACGTTGAATTATACATTTGTCGATTTTCCGGATGACAACATGTAATACTATTTCAAAATACCCAATTAACTTATATTTCACAAAACTCTAAATTAACAATTATCAATATTGATAGCACCCTCAATATGCGATATGGTCCATATATTAAAATATTTTAATAATTAATTCATCAATTGGGCATCATTTTTGCAATTTTGACTAAATTTTCGTCAATCTGGGGCGAAATATCGCCAAGTTGGCGATACTTTGCTAGATTATTCATCCAGTTTGCCAAATACATCGCCAAGTGTTACAGAAAATCGGAGAGAAGAGCATTTCTTATAGACTAGTATATATGCCCGTCATATGATTTCTCACCAAACATTACCGACGGATGGAGAAATGAGTTATTCTTATAGACTATAATGTTCTTTCCAAGATATTGAACTTTCATAAATTAGTCGTCATTTCATGGATTCAGCGTCAATTGCATCAATTTTTCGAATTTTCAATCAATTCATCCATTTTCATCAATTGTTTTGGAGATATTCCTAAAAATTCGTCGCCAAAATTTTATCCAAACGTTACGGACGGAAGAATAGGTTATTTTTATATTACTCGTAGATTCTTATATTCTTTCCAAAATATTGAATTTTTATAAATTTTTCGTCATTTTCCTTGATTTAGCGCCATTTGTATCAATTTGGTGGCATTTTCGTTAATTTGGCAACATTGAAAATGTCGCCAAGTTGCTACATTCTGCCAAATTCGTCGCCAAGCCTTATGGACAGAGAAATAAGTTATTCTTATAGCAGATAAATGACTATTGGCGTCCAACTACAAAAATATTACCCCAATTATCTTTTCTCATGAATGGAACGAGCTAGATCCTCGAGAATGATGTCACCACATTTATCGCATGATATTACATATGAAACGTGAACATATTTCACAATAGTTAATAATTTTTTTTTTATATTATGTGATTTTTGATAAATTTATTTGAAATATGTGCAATATCTCGAGAACGGTTCATGCTAGTGTTCTAAAGTCTGTGTCAATCGTTTGCCAATTATAAATTACATAAGAAATGGCTATTTGCGTAACTTTTTTAAAGGTTTTGATTTTTTGATGATTTTTTCAAAATTTCACTCGAAAATTTGGTGGGGTTTTGAATATTCGATTGCCTTTAAAAACAGTAAATTCCCAGTATTCACGGATTGAACTTTTTATACCAAATTTCGTTCGAATCGCTCCTTTCGTTCGTCAGATAAGAGTCTCCACAGACTCAACGACATACACACAGACAGCACCTCAAAAATGCTTGATTCGTGTCCAGGGATGCTTGAGACTAGCTCTCCCGTCGAAAACTCGAATTCGAATTTTCGACACCGTCACAATACTTTCCTTACACAGTATACTATGTACTATATAAGGAAAGTAAAAAACTGATGTAGGCAGCATATAACTTTCCTTATATAATGCAATAGATTTACTCATTTTACAGTCAAAAAGTAATGTATCAGATCCACGGTGCCGTGTTATTAAGTTTGAATTGTACATTTGACGATTTTTTGGATGATAACATGTAAAACTATTTTAAAGTACCCAATTAACTTATATTTCGTGCAACTCCAAATAAACAATTATCAATATTTATAGCATCCCCATTAAGCAATATACTCCATATTTTAAAATATTTTAATAATTACTGCATCAATTAGGCATCACTTTCATTAACTTAGCGTCATTTTAGCAATTTCCACAATATTTTTGTCAATCTGATTTTTTGATAATTTTTCTGAAAAATGTGCAATATCTCAAGAACGGTTCATGCTAGAGTTCTAAAATTTGTGTCAATCGTTTTCTAATGAAAAATTACATAAGAAATGGCTAGTTATGTAATTTTATTAAAGGATTTGGTTTTTGAAGATTTTTTCAAAATTTCACTCGAAAATTTAGGGGGTTCTGAACATTCGATAGTGTACAAAAACAATAGGCTTCCAGTATTCACGGATTGTAATTTTGTACCAAATTTCGTTTGAATCGCTCAATTCGTTCGTGAGATATAGTCTCTACAGTCCCATAAACACACGCATACACACACACACACACACACACACAACAGACTTCATCTCAAAAACGTTTGATTCGTATTCATGGATGCTTGAAACGTGCCCTCCCGTCGAAAACTGGAATTCGTATTTCTGACCTCGTCACAGTACTTTTCTTATACATTATACTATTCAATATAAGGAAGGTAATATATATATATATATATATATATATATATATATATATATATATATATATATATATATATATATATATATATATATATATATATATATATATATATATATATATATATATATAAATCAAATACACAGCCATACGCTGGCATATTTGATTATTTTGTAGTTATATCCGATCCAATTTCTACTTTTTTCTACGTCGGGGAATGTGCATTATTTCTGTAATACAATTTACAGTAATGCACACAGAAACGTAGAATCAGCATTAACGAACCAGGTATGGCCCTTGATAACGTACATGGTTTCGGAAATGCTTTTCACTTTTTTCAATTCATTGATTTTCAAAAAAAAATTTGGGAGTAAGAAAGAGGCCTCGCTCCGCGTGAATATTTTTTTTCTGTTTTGCAACTTCTCATCTTATTCACAATTCATGTTTTTTTACCATGAATGTTTATGAAGGGAACAAGGGGATTAGAACCTTAAGTACCTGTATTACATATATGATTTATAACAAAAATTTAATGAGTGTAGTTAAGGGATTATATTTACCAATCATTACCACATGTAATTCTTTATCAATTCCTTAACTTATATATAGAACAGGGATAAAGGACTATTTTATACCATTTTAGTACCTGTTTTATTTATAATGTTCTCTTTAACATCTTCACAAGCTTGTTGTATAGTCATTATTGATATCAAATATTCACTTCAGACCATCCTATTTTCATTTTTGCTATACAGAACTATTTCAATACAGTAAAACTTCGATTAACCGTCACCGTCGGGACTGGGGCTGTGACAGATAACCGAATAGACGGATAACAGAAATCTCTTAATACATATGTACAGTAATGTGATTTCACTGCGGGCTTGGGACGAAAATGAAAATAAAATCCTTTTAAAGTGAACAATACATACATATTGTATTTAATTTTACAAAACAATCAATATAAACTTCAATATAAGAGTAGTAATGTACAGAAATTTATCGTAATACAATAAATATAATATCGTAATACCATGACGGATAATCGGTAATATCGTAATACCATGACGGATAACAGAAACTGACGGTTAAACGAGTGACGGTTAATCGAAGTTTTGCTGTATATGATCAATCTCTAGTATAAATAATACAAGTAAATTAAAATTCTTCAATTATATATACTATATATATATATATATATATATATATATATATATATATATATATATATATATATATATATATATGTAATTATAAAAAGAAGGATTTAAATAAAAGGAATTTAATGATATATTTAGTATTCTTGCTTACAGCAGCAAATAATACCAAACAAATATAAAGTTGAAAAAGTAAAAAAGAAGAGGGAAGGCAATGTAAAGTGCTTACTTGATGGCGGTAAGGGGTAGTGACCTTACTCCCCAGTTATCAGCATGCATGTCCCAAATGCCGCGGCATTGCACTACTGGACGCCAGTACTGACAGAAGCCGACCCCCGGAGTGATAATCATAATTATCACAAGACCTTGTTCAAAGGAAAGCGATATAAAAAATCACTAGATCCAAGTGTGAGATATATGCAATGCCGTGCCTCTGCATATCTTTTTATAACTTCAAAGCAAACAAGTTCAGCAGTTCAGTTGTGATGATGTCATCACCACTAAACACAAACCAATATTCATAATGACCTCAAATATTCACACAAATTTAATCCATATTTTTCATTTTTACCGTAGTAATTCTTGATGTAATGTATCATAAATTGTATTGGATATTTTTGCCTGAATGCCTGTTGTAGAAATTTTCTGTCACTTTCCAATTTTATGACCTCAGTGCTTACGATTCTTTTTGTTCTTGCTAGTCCACTGATAAATACATTTCTAAATATATTCAAGTGTAAATTAGATGTCCAATGTATGATTCCGGATGTCGGAATATCATAAGTTTTTCTTTTATCATAAATACAGAATGACAGATAATTTTGGCCGAAATCAATACAAAGATCTAGAAAATTTACCACATTATTCTGTGTTGGAGGATTTTCTTCCAATATTAAATTGGAGTGATAAAATTCAAAATCCATTTGAAAATTTTCGTTCTCGTAACTAATTAACAAATCATCAACGTAACGTAGGTAAATTATTTCATTGTTAATATGAGACATTTTTTCATAATGATCAAGATAGATGTCTGCCAAAATTAACGAGCATCTCCCACCCATGAGGATGCCCTTAATTTGCTTATAAAAATTCAATCCGTTATAAAGATAGCTTTCTTCTATAACTATTCTAATCAAAGATCTATATTTGTTTATTTCTATATATTTTTGCATTTCAAATTCTTCATATAGTAAGTTCAGGATTCGGTATAATACCTTGAGTTCAATATTATGAAACAGTTCTTGAAAATCATAAGTTTTGAAAAATAATTTAATTCGATGATTCTTAAATATTTCTATTACTTCGTAGCTGCTTTTAATTATATAAGAATCCCGATCTTTAATTTTCTTTAATATAGGTTTCAATATTGCAAGTAGCAATGCAATTTGTAAGCTTTAGTTAAGTATGTTTTAAATCCAACTGGTCTGAATTTTTTTGGATTTTTATGAAGCTTGGGTATATTGATTAAATATGGTTATTTTATTTTTTCTGTGTACTTGATTCCTGATCTGTTGATTCTGTTATTATTCACTTGTTGTGTCGTAGTTATGATACTATATAAAACTTGATTTTCATAATTTTTCATAAAGGTCTTTTTATAAGGTATGCAAGTAAATGCATAAAAGTTTATGCAAGTAAATGCATAATTACCAGGTATTTTATCGGTATAGGTTATTATATACTGATTCTGTAAGATTTTTAGTTTTTTTATATCCCGTTTACATCCCGTTTGACTTGTATAATACCTTTTGTAGTAATACTCAAAATCATCCAATACTTTGGATCGCCATTTGTTGAAGGTTAAATCGGGGATGCTGAATTTTATAGACTTCTTATATATGAAGGATTCTATATTCTTCTTGAATGTATCAAAAGGATTTCCTTGATGAGGATTGCGATATTTTGTTCCTAGTTTGAAAGCTCTTATTAAGGCAATATTATTAATGACTTCTAGTTTTCCTGTAACTACATGACCTATAACTGGAACTCTATAAGGATTGGTATCACAATTACAAGTTACAATAAATCGTGAGGCTTTTACTTAAAAAGTTATAATTGTAAATTCTTCTTCACACAATGGAATTTCGTAGCTGTAAGTAGTTCTAATATTGAGATCAATAATGGGAAGATGCTTTTGATGTGTTTTTAATATCATCCCAAATGGAATACTATTGAAATTTTTATTTTGAAATAATATCAATCGATATACCACATCACTTTTTTCTTTGAGTTGTTCGTTCTTCAATTTCATATTTAAAAACTAGAACGTTTTTTGAACCAGTCACTTAAAGTAGCCATGTTACGTTTCTGGTACGTATTCAATACGTTTGCAGACCATATTCGTACTTGTTTATTCCAGATATTCCGCATTTGTTGCATATATGTTTTTCGTATACTCATTACATATAATTGGATAACTAATATGTTATGTACATCAAATTGATATACTTGTTGTTGTTGCTGTTGTTGAGACCCAGACCGTCCGACCTACCAGAAAGGTGTAAGGTAACTGTTTGGAAGGCCGGGAAGTGCCACCCAATTTAGACCGGAACCCAGTGGGGGAGGCATCCACAGGGACCGTACCCTCTTTCCCCTACCACCAACCTCTCGGAAGGACTTACGGACCCACCTGTTTAACGTGATCGTACTCCGCATGAACACGGCGGCAGTTGTGGCAGCGTGCAAACCATCGGGCTACCGCGCCCGAGAATGAAAATTGATGAAAGATTCCTTGCGATCGTTAAAAAATTGTTGTTTCCTTTTTTTTTACTTCTGAACCATCTTTTACATTTTTGGTTATTGCATTTATTTATTATAGCTGTATTAGATGTAGAATAGTTATTATATAATTCGTTATTATATAATCTGTTAAACATCACTGAATTCAATCCGTATGGATATATGGAATTACGTTGTAGTGCATGCATATTTTCCCACCATATGCGTGCTTCCAATTTCACTGCAAAGTATAAGGTTGTAATTGATATACTATTATTAAAAGAATGAGACTGAAAGTGAGAGTATAATAGATGGTATTCTTGATTAATGGCTGAATTTTTCTTGATTTGGTTACGGTGAAGATTTATACGTAGATTCAGTGGATTTTTTGTCTGACCTATATAAGTTGATTCACAGGTTTTACATTTGATCATATATATACATTGGTATACTTTATAAAATAATATGAATTTACTAGAATTTCCTATAATATGAGGATCTGCACAAGGGCATAGTTTGCACCTTTTTGAGTTGCATTTTCTAAATTTGAAGAAAGGCATGTAGCTGAAATTATATCTGTATGTAGGATCTCCATTCTTGCAATATATATATACATATATATATTATATATATATATATATATATATATATTATATATATATATATATATATATATATATATATATATATATATATATATATATATATATATATATATATATATATATATATATATATATATGTAACAGATATGCTAGAGATGGTTTTTTTTGTACATACAGTAGTTTATGCATAATTTTCGATTAAAATATTTCAATTTTCATTTATATATATATATATATATATATATATATATATATATATATATATTATATATATAAATAAAAATTGAAATATTTTAATCGAAAATTATGCATAAACTACTGTATGTACAAAAAAACCCATCTCTAGCATATCTGTTACAAATGAGTAACTATAGACCAAGACTAAGGATAAAGATAGAAGGTAACATATCACTACAATGGTAAGGGGGATGAGAAGAATATTAGAATACAAACTTTACAATTAAAAGTATATAAACACACACACACACATACAAACACACAGCTTTCTTTATTATGTCATATAAACTTAACGTGTATTCTCAAGAGATCGTTTGCTTTGAAATTGTTAGTGTGTTCAAAGACTTTCCTAGGATCAAAATTTTATGCCATATTTATCTTAAGTAGCTGATTAAAAAATTTACTGGAGTGTGATTCAATTCGACTTACTCACACTAGAATGAATTTTTTAGTAACTTTATTTTAATATTTTACAAGAATATTCGGTATTGTGGGTTATATAGTTGAAATTATAGGGTGTTATCCTTCACTTTAAAGGGCTTTAAAAAATCTCTAGATTGATACCATGCTCGGCAATGTACCCTCCAGGGGGTATAGCATGTCCCCGAGAGGGAGGGGGGGGGGGGGGAGAGGCCAATGACGTCACGAGCAAAAAAATGTATTGCAGCTACTTTTCATAACAATGATTAAAATTATAAAGTCTGGTGATCATTGAACCATAAATAAATCCTTCTATGTATAAATACCATATTAAAAAATATAAAATTTTTTTCTCTCGAATTAAAAAAAATCCATTTTGTTCTTACATTTTTTGGTAACAAGTATTTTTTGATAACCGGATATAAATTTTCATGAAAATCCATGGGTGTTTGTGGCCGCTACCGTATACACAAGAAATCGACCAAGGACATATCAACAGACGGACATCACTCAAATAGCCAAAACGTGTTCAGGAGGTCTTAAGACATATATTTTGCATTAAAATCTCGAATTCGAAAATTTTCGTGAAAACAATACTTTCTCCTACACAGTAGGAGAAAGTAAAAATCCAAAATTTAAGTAGGCACATTTTGAACGTTTCTTGCATATTTAAAGCGAACTGCGTGTTCGAAATTGATCTCAATGAGTTTAAGAACTGCAGAAGATACATCACCAGTTTCAAAAGCAGGAATGCAGCCTATCAACATTAAATGATTTAGAATCTAACAATATATTGACGCTGCGGAAACCTCAACAATTTCAAATCATATCAACTGAAAACAACAAACAAAATACCCTGGTATGGAATGGATTCGGTAAAAGGACGGATCATTTGGAAGGAATTTAAAAATAAGTGTGGCGCAAATGCTGATTCACAGGTGGTCTCAGACCGTCAGCTCCACCCTTTAAAACTTGAAGAATCGCCGGAAATGGCAAAAAAAGAAAAAGAAAAAAATATTTTTTCATTCGAAAGTAAATTTGTATTTGTGAAAATTGCAGTGTATGTATTTAGAGTTAATGGCTTAGAATGAGCATATAATCAAATATTTTTCAAGGTAAAAAAAAAAAAAGGCAAAGGTGAAAGAAGGAAGGGCGTACTATTTTGGTGATATTGAGTTAGAATTCTAGCATATATTTTGTTTTATTCTGAACGATTTATTTAATATCAGTTATTATTTATGTTATGGAGGTGCAAGGGTGGAGAAGGAATGGGGCATTGTTGTTGTTGTTGTTGGTGGTGGTGGTAGTGGTGGTGGAGAGGGAGTGGACCGGGGTGATCCAACAGCCCCTGTAATTAGGAGTTTTACTAACTCTGATAATTTATTTGTATACAGAAGCAAGATTGTCCAACTGGAGGTTCCTTTACCAGAACTAATCAGTAAATAAATAAATAAATAACTTTCATAGCAATTCAAATAAAATATTTTGGGTCCTGTTAGTATTATTTCTCGGAAATCAATTCTTGATTCTCATTCAAAAGAAAATATTTGATATAAAACTAAATTCTATTTTTACTCTTATAAAGTATGACTTTCTAATTAATTTTTCTGCCTAGAATTTATTAACGTAAAAGTTGTTTTTCTTTACATTTGCATGTAAATAAAACAAAAAGTATTAACAAGAAAGATCAATCACGCTTAAAGCATTGATTATGAAACACTTTCCAACTTCAATGCAATTTTATTTAAAAAAGTCTAAAATGCAATACATTCCTCGGTAATATTTTAAAACTTATCACAATACTACATTAATTTATTATATTTTAAAACTTAAACCTTCATTGAAAAAAATGAACTTCATTCAAATGACGGCATTGAAATATAAATTGCCTGGTTTAAATATCTCTAAAATGCGATACATTCCACGGTAATATTTTTAAAACTATCATAATACTACGATAATTTATTATATTTGAAAACTTCATCGAAAACAACTGAAATTAATTCAAATGACGTCATAGAAAAAATAACACGCCTGGATCTCTCTATAAAAACAGCATTTCATTCATAACTTTCTCCCATTCATTTCATTCATCACAATATAATAATTTATTTTATTTAAAAATTAAGACCATGGAGCTACAAGTAATTAAACTCTATGCTTAAAACTTTATCGAAAAAAATCGTCCTTCTTTTTATAAAATCAATTAATATTTCATTCATATCAGCCATGCAGACTCCATGGGCTAAATTATTTTGTGTTAAAGAAATACAGCAATTCTACTACAACTCATTCTACATATTTTGCTGTTTACATTTTACATAAGTGAAAAATAGGCTTCGTTGTAGAAATTTTATTTTATTATCTTAATTTTATTCTTTTATTTACTGTGAAAATGCTGTTTATCCATAGTTAGCAACACTGCTCATTGCTTGTATTATTAATTTATAGTTCACTAGAGGTGGTGGATGAGTTGAGAAATTTCTTAATTTTATTCTTTTCTTTACTGTGAGAATGGTGTTTATCCATTGTTGGCAATACTGCTCATGGATTGCACTGCTAATGCATGGTTCACTAGTGGTGATGAATGAGTTGAGAAATTTCTTAATTTTATTCTTCTCTATTGTGAAAATGCTGTTTATCCATGGTTAGCAACACTGCTCATTGCTTGTACTATTAATGTATAGTTCACTAGAGGTGGTGGATGAGTTGAGAAATTTCTTAATTTCACCCTTTTCTTTACTGTGAGAATGGTGTTTATCCATTGTTGGCAATACTGCTCATGGATTGCACTGCTAATGTATGGTTCACTGGTTGTGATGGATGAGTTGAGAAATTTCTTAATTTTATTCTTTCCTTTACTGTGAAAATGCTGTTTATTCACAGTTAGCAACACTGCTCATTGCTTACGCTTCTAATGTATGGTTCACTGGCAATGATGGATGAGTTGAGAAATTTCTTAATTTTATTCTTTTCTTTACTGTGAAATGGTGTTTATCCATTGTTGGTGATACTGCTCATGGCTTGCATTGATAATGTATGGTTCACTGGTGGTGATGGATGAGTTGAGAAATTTCTCAATTTTATTCTATTCTCTACTGTTCTCTACTCTTTGAAAGAGTAAGTTTTGTCTTTAAAAACTTTTCCCTTATCTTTCTCTTGAACCCATTAATAAACTAATTAAGGAATATAAAATATCGCATTTTCGAGAGATATCTTAAGCCGTGAATTGACACTTTCTGACAAGACCCAGACTCGTCCTTAATTATCCAACTGATTACACACTCTTCTCCTAGGGATAATTTTTCATTCTTTAATATCTACCAATTTCCAATCAAACTTAATCCGATCTCTTTCACCGTTCACAGGACGTTGCTCTACGACCTAATTAAAACGGCACCCTGTAACCAAATTACAACGACGACGCACTAAGCGACCGTAGATAATGGATTCTTCAAAATATCCATCCCAATCAACACCATCAAAAACAGCGTCATTTAAGCAAAGAAATATCACCCATTTCCCGAATTAAAAGGAATCGTCTCTTTATCCTAATTATCTTCGGGAAAATGTTCCTGTAACAGCGTCACCAAGGTAACGCAACAATTTGCATACCTCCTCATCACCTTGCTTGCTGTGCGTGAATCTTCATCAGCAACCCTTGATAAATGTTTTCTTGGACAAACAAGGTATCCCGTTAATGATAATTGATACCTCATTAACCGGGGAGGGGGGGAAGGCATCGGAAGGAATAGAAATATGGGTTCCGAGTTATTAACTGGATTTTCCCCTCGTGGATTCACTAGCACCTCATTAACGGAGGCACAGGAGCTTTTTCTGTTCTTAATTTTATTTTGAAACCCGTTTAATGAGCTTAGGTTATGGATGACGCATTGACATGGGATGTAGAGAGGGCGGGAAGAAATCGTAGATAGCCTAATATCTACGGAAGAATTTTGGAGGATAGTCGAAGAGTTTTCTCATCGGCGTGGTTGTTCAAATAAATGAACATCAAACTCCACTAAATCATCAAGTTCCACTAAACAATGAACATCAACTTCCACTAAACAATGAACATCAAGTTCCACTAAACTGCCCCAAGTACAAAACCAGTATTGGCTAGAGATTGCAGTCCTATATATATTTTACAATTCCGGCATCAGGATATTTTTCTAACCAGCGATCCTGGGGCGTCGCGGGATTGGAAATTTCTTTCTATTTCAATTAAAGGAAATCATATTTCATCTTACGTTTTGATGTATTTCTCAATAAATGTTACATTCGTTAAATGATAATATCACCTTAAGACCTGTCTATAATAAACGTTTTATACAAAGACCTTTCAGATAGATTGAAGACCTATTTAGAAAAAAGGAAATATTTTGTTAATTTTTCACGTTTGTGAGGAACACTGACCACATGGGCGCCCATAAGAAGGGCACGTGTGTGTATGTGTCAATGTACAATTAAACGTTCAAAACCTTGTGTCGTGGATCTTATACATCATATTTTCGCTGTAACAGAAGTAAATTCATTGCATTATTTAAGGAAAGTCATGTGCTGCCCATATTAGGTTTTTTTTTTAACTGACGTACGGCTATGGAAAGTGGTAGGAGTGTAATCAAGAGTATTCATCAGTAGTTATAAAAGGCCGGTTCACCGGCGGATCGGGGAGGCGGCACAGTGCGGCACAGGAGGAGAGGCCCTCTTTTGGGAGGAGGGTCCCTCTTTGAGAGGATCCTCTTTGGGAGGATGCCTCTTTGGAGTGTCTTCCCTCTTTTGAGAGGAAGCTCCTCTCAGAGGGTCTTGAGACCCCCAGGAGGGAGGATGCCTCTCAGTGCCCCCCTCCCCTCTTTTGGAAGTTTGGTGAGGCGGCACAACACCGGATGCCTCTCTTGGGAGGATGCCTCTTTCCTAGTATTGCGAAAGAGGTCAAGAGGGCAATTGCGAAGTCTTTCACAGTATTGTGAAAGAGGCATGATGACTCATACGGAGTGAGTTTCACTCTTGAGAGGGAATGTCACAATCGCTGACCTGAGGAAGTGGTTTCAAGCGATGTCGCAATCAGCGACTGACCTTTGACCTGAGGAAGAAGTTTCAAGGGATGTCGCAATCGAACAATCTGGAAATGACGTGTCGCGCCTTGGAGCTCCTTAGCACACGTCCTCCCTCTCTGCTGGTCAGCGACAGAGTGAAAGATCTTATCAGCGTGAAGTAGTTAAAGCGCCCTCTGGCGAATTTTGATGAAGTGCTGCCATCTATCGGCATTTTTTTTTTTTTCCAAAAGAAATTAATGTTTCACTTGTCAGGAGCTGGATTCGATCTTGGGTCCAACTGATTAGAAGTCGCGCGTCTTACCATCGTGCCAAAGCACCCGTGCTTTATAGGCAGTTAACTTCGAAGTGTACCTTATCAGTGGAAGTTAGATTATTTTTCAAAGTTCATTCGAATAGCGATGCAAGGGTGCGTTTTAAAACAGAATGCTACGGACTGAATATAAAATTGCGTATTATAACATTATGATTTTTTTTAAAACAAATGTATACACAAACTTTAAAAACACGAATGTAATAATTAGCTAAAATTGTATTCAGTGGATTTTTTTAAAAAAATAAATCAATACGATTTTTATAATAATAACGAAATGATTTCAAATGTTTAAAAACAAATTGATTACGGATGACACACAAATTGTGTTCAGCGAACACAAAAATGGTGTTCAATGAATACGATTCGACCATTTTAAGTGTCGTGTATCTAAAAACAAATGTATACACAAACTTTAAAAACACGAATGTAATAATTAGCTAAAATTGTATTCAGTGGATTTTTTTTAAAAATAAATCAATACGATTTTTATAATAATAACGAAATGATTTCGAATGTTTAAAAACAAATTGATTATGGATTTCCAATGAACATACAAAAATTGTGTTCAGTGGACACACACAAATTGTGTTCCGTGGACACAAAAATGGTGTTACATGAATACGATTCGACCATTTTAAGTGTTGTGTATCTAAAAACAAATGTATACACAAACTTTAAAAACACGAATGTAATAATTAGCTAAAATTGTATTCAGTGGATTTTTTTTAAAAATAAATCAATACGATTTTTATAATAATAACGAAATGATTTCGAATGTTTAAAAACTAGTTATAAAAGGCCGGTTCACCGGCGGATCGGGGAGGCGGCACAGGAGGAGAGGCCCTCTTTTGGGAGGAGGGTCCCTCTTTGAGAGGATCCTCTTTGGGAGGATGCCTCTTTGGAGTGTCTTCCCTCTTTTGAGAGGAAGCTCCTCTCAGAGGGTCTTGAGACCCCCAGGAGGGAGGATGCCTCTCAGTGCCCCCCTCCCCTCTTTTGGAAGTTTGGTGAGGCGGCACAACACCGGATGCCTCTCTTGGGAGGATGCCTCTTTCCTAGTATTGCGAAAGAGGTCAAGAGGGCAATTGCGAAGTCTTTCACAGTATTGTGAAAGAGGCATGATGACTCATACGGAGTGAGTTTCACTCTTGAGAGGGAATGTCACAATCGCTGACCTGAGGAAGTGGTTTCAAGCGATGTCGCAATCAGCGACTGACCTTTGACCTGAGGAAGAAGTTTCAAGGGATGTCGCAATCGAACAATCTGGAAATGACGTGTCGCGCCTTGGAGCTCCTTAGCACACGTCCTCCCTCTCTGCTGGTCAGCGACAGAGTGAAAGATCTTATCAGCGTGAAGTAGTTAAAGCGCCCTCTGGCGAATTTTGATGAAGTGCTGCCATCTATCGGCATTTTTTTTTTTTTCCAAAAGAAATTAATGTTTCACTTGTCAGGAGCTGGATTCGATCTTGGGTCCAACTGATTAGAAGTCGCGCGTCTTACCATCGTGCCAAAGCACCCGTGCTTTATAGGCAGTTAACTTCGAAGTGTACCTTATCAGTGGAAGTTAGATTATTTTTCAAAGTTCATTCGAATAGCGATGCAAGGGTGCGTTTTAAAACAGAATGCTACGGACTGAATATAAAATTGCGTATTATAACATTATGATTTTTTTTAAAACAAATGTATACACAAACTTTAAAAACACGAATGTAATAATTAGCTAAAATTGTATTCAGTGGATTTTTTTAAAAAAATAAATCAATACGATTTTTATAATAATAACGAAATGATTTCAAATGTTTAAAAACAAATTGATTACGGATGACACACAAATTGTGTTCAGCGAACACAAAAATGGTGTTCAATGAATACGATTCGACCATTTTAAGTGTCGTGTATCTAAAAACAAATGTATACACAAACTTTAAAAACACGAATGTAATAATTAGCTAAAATTGTATTCAGTGGATTTTTTTTAAAAATAAATCAATACGATTTTTATAATAATAACGAAATGATTTCGAATGTTTAAAAACAAATTGATTATGGATTTCCAATGAACATACAAAAATTGTGTTCAGTGGACACACACAAATTGTGTTCCGTGGACACAAAAATGGTGTTACATGAATACGATTCGACCATTTTAAGTGTTGTGTATCTAAAAACAAATGTATACACAAACTTTAAAAACACGAATGTAATAATTAGCTAAAATTGTATTCAGTGGATTTTTTTTAAAAATAAATCAATACGATTTTTATAATAATAACGAAATGATTTCGAATGTTTAAAAACAAATTGATTACGGATTTCCAATGAACACACAAATTGTGTTCAGTGGACACACAAATTGTGTTCAATGAATACGATTCGACCATTTTAAGTGTTGTGTATCTAAAAACAAATGTATACACAAACTTTAAAAACACGAATGTAATAATTAGCTAAAATTGTATTCAGTGGATTTTTTTTTAAAAATAAATCAATACGATTTTTATAATAATAACGAAATGATTTCGAATGTTTAAAAACAAATTGATTACGGATTTCCAATGAACACACAAATTGTGTTCAGCGAACACAAATTGTGTTCAATGAATACGATTCGACCATTTTAAGTGTTGTGTATCTAAAAACAAATGTATACACAAACTTTGAAAACATGAATGTGATAATTAGCTAAAATTGTATTCAGTGGATTTTTTTTTTTTTTTTTAAATAAATCTAACAATCAATATAATTTTTTTTAAAAATGATTTGAATACACCCAAGTATAGTTACGCATTTTCAAAATGGTGTTAAGTGAACAGGATTCGACCATTCTAAGTGTGTGTGTGTGTGTGTGATTTTTGAAAAATAAATCTAAAAGTATATAAAAATAATAATAATGAAAATTAGAACTCACAGAACGACGTCTTCACTACCCGCTGGTCAAACTTCAAATGAGTGATACACTCTCATTACGCTATTAAAAATTAGATATTATCTATAATGACGTCAGCAGTATGAGGTGTTGCCACCTATTTTTTCTAATAATATATTTTAATAGTTGGATACTTCAAGGGTCTGATTTGGTACACGTAATCTGAAATACATCATTTTAATGATATTACGCATTGAATATGATTCGGCCATTTTAAAATGGTGGATGTAATTGAAATATCGAAGTTTAGAATTTAACAAACTAACGAATTTTCACCCCCAAAAATTTTAGCATTCAGTTTAAATAAAACCCAATGAATATGATATCACCATTTTAACATCGTAATTTTACTACCATTATAGAACTTAGAAGTGAGTGTACATTATTTTTTTTCAGGACACCAACACATTTTAAAATCTATTGAATAGGAATAGACCATTTTGCACATACATGTACCTAGATTTCAACACCCGGTATTAAAACCTGCTAAACATGAAACGAGTAAGTATTGTGTGAGATTTTATCACACTAACTTTCAAACTTTTTAAATTTTTAAAAATGTCCGAAATAGTTGTATTTCATCGGTAGACATAAATTGTATGGAACACATTTTTATGAAAAAAATATCTGTTTCGACAGCTTTTAAAAATAGATTTCTACAGTTGTACACTACGGTTCTAGAATTTTCTAAATACGAATCGACTGTTTGAACTACCAATGGTGGTTTTACCAATGCAAATATTTACAGGACAAATATTTCAATGAAACCGAACTTAGTTGAAGCTTCTAAGTTTGAATATTTAGAATCATTTCATATAATTTTTATATTCACATTGAAAATAGTTAACAAAATTGGAACTCACGGAGCGACAACTTACTGTCCACACTCCAAATGAGTGATACACTCTTATTACATTATTAAAAATTAGATCTTATCTATAATGATGTCATTATGTTGCCGTATTGCCACCACACAATTATTCTTTCCAAATTATGCATTTTTTTTTCCTTTTTTCTTTTTAATAACTTGCTACTGTCTTATGCTATCCATTTTTTTTTTTTCATATAAGCAGATATTCCATATACCTTCTAAATGTTAAGTTGTAATTTAAAAAAAAAAAAAAGCATTAGAGGTGTATTTTACGTCTGAATTCGTCCAAGTGAAAATCCGACAATTGCAAATGCATGATTGCATCCTCACATTTCAATAGACACTACTAAAATGTGTGGATCTTATTTTGAAAAAGCTGCTCTCAGAAAGAATATGTATATGAATACATATTTTCCATAAATATACCCCCCCCCCCCCTCAATACACACAACATGCAGGCCAAAGACTCACCCAAAATACATTCCAAATCGGCTCTATAGCTTATCGCGCTTATCAGTGTAACAGATAGTAACCCAAAGTTCATGTTCGCAAAGCGAGTTAATTGCAATGTTATTGTTTTAAGCAGTTCCCATATTTAAATGAAAAATTTATCAAATTATACAATACATACAAGAGCTGGAAGATCATAGCATTTCAATATTATGGAATACTCACGAATGTTTTTTTTTCCCCATTTAAAATTATCAAATTTTAATGCATTTTGACAAAAATTGCACAATACTTAGTGTATGACTATCAAATAAGAGCTAGGTTTTATTGTTACAACAACGTTTAAGATCATTAAACGAGTATATATATATATTTTTTTTTTTAAAGAAGAATAGTATATAACTTACTGTTTTTAAGGATAGGTGATTGTTAACATTGAATTTAAATGAAAGAGTGACCCTCTGAGACAAGTACAGTACATTGCAATAACATTAAAAAATATGAAAGATATGCAATTAACACCTTAAAAGAAACATGTAATGAGTTTTGATATTTTAATACGAGACATTATTGACATGCACATAGAAATGTCACAATTTTGTGGCTGTAGGTGCTCCATAAGATCCCTCTGCTCTTAATAAATGATCCCATTTGAATGTACATATTTAACAACATACAGAAAATGACAGGACTACAACAAAATTTTACACCTATTACAGAATAACTCCCAACTTCGTAGATTTTTAAGAAACTACAGTCGAATTTTCACCGATTCTTAGAGATTGAAACACAGCATTGTTTATGAATCTTCATACTTTAGAGAATGGAACATAACTTAGCATTTATTTTGAATGAATTCAGAATTTTGACATTGATTATAAATTTATGATTTAAACTCTGTAAAGTGTAAATATCCTTTGTTATGAAACTCACACTGTAGACATTTGATATGATTCGAATAAATCTATTTTTAATTTTTTATATTTTATTTTAAAAAGTGAGATTAGTAAACTTGTTACACTTGAATGTATAGATACATAACTCATAACCATATAACATTTCTTAAATGGAACATGCTTAAAAAAAAAAAATTAGCTAATGAGTATAAATAAGAAATTCAATTTGAAAGATAAAAACCATTTAATGAATCTATTACTCATGAAATACACATTAACCATTATCAGTTGTACATTTAAACAAATAAGTTAAAATGATTTCCTTATTGCACATTCATAGTCCTCTGATTTGAATGACTCGAAAAAATTTCTATCATAGCAGTAAAAGACTTCTTCACCACGCAACAAAACTTTCTTAGCAATGTTATTAATGTCAAGATTTAGAAGCACTTGTTCAGACACTCTGTCATACATTTGTAATGGAGTGCTGTAAAGACATTCATGGTAACTTAAATCTACAACTTGAGCAACACAGCCGACACATTTGAAAAGTTTTCGTACATGACACATGATGTTGTCATGAATACAAGAGATTAATTGTTCGAATGCAAAATTTTTGTCACAAATAAGTGATGGTAGAAAGGTTATAGTGTTCTTTATTTTTAATATTTGAGCAGGAAGCCACTCTATAAATATACTTTCTCGAAGATGTATACTAATGTTGTTAACACTATTCTGTAAACATGCTATTTGATTTTTATCTAAGGTAATATGACACTGTGTTAGACAAAATTTTGAATCATATAATTGAATTATTTTCTGCAAATGCAATTTTCCGTTGTCATTAAAACAGAACAACTCATTGCGACTGACGAAAGAGGTATCTGCATATAGAATATTGAACGACCACAATTTTTGAGAAAATTCACTCCACGTAGCCGGTGACAGTGTAACACCTTCACGCGTAGGCTGTAATTCATTTCGATCGTTAGAGAGATATTTCCATATATACACTTTTAACTTCCCATGACGAAGTTTTAAATATACATACACATTAGATCCTAAATGCCAACGACGGAGTGCATCTTGCATAAAATCTGAAGAAGTAGATTCAGTCGAAACTGATTCTGTAGTGGAAGATAACACTCCGCTATGTGTTAGAGCACAAGAAAGTAGATCTTGAGTTGAGTTTTCAACCTCGGTGAGAACTTGTGAATTGACAACGGTAGATGTTTCTGCTGGGGTTTTGGAAGACATAAGATAGGTCTCTAACCAATCCTCAGCAAATTTTTGTGAGGGCGAATTAATCACATCTGAGACAATGTCCACAGATTTTGTTTCTTCTAGGGTAGGAACAGTCAACTCCGCACTATTTACACTAGAAATTATTTGCTCGAGTGATGGCATACTTTGAATTTTAGGCATTCTTTTTAGATAGTAACATCCAACTACGACATTCACAGTATAAGATTTATTTTTAAAACACTAACATCTTAAAACATTATAATTTTGTCGCAGCTATGAACGAACCAAACCTATCCACACAACGCCCAAAGTTGAAATGACTTATCAAACAACTTCATAAGTATAATCACATAACCTAAATCGAGTGTCGTGTGCAAACAGATCACATAAGATATGAAGTGATTAGAACTTATAATTTTTAATGAATCGTACAACATTAGATTGTGGTAAATACAAATGTTATCTACATGAGAAAATTTCTATATTATTTCATTCAGCTTCGAAATCATAGAGTGAAAATATGTACCAAACTTACTTAAAGTTCCTATTTTTAAATCACATTAACATTATATACTTAGAAAAATTTTATATATATTTTTATAACTTTAGGTGATATGTATCACGCGGAATATACAAGAATAGCTACCAAAAACACGAAAATAACTAACAGTATGAGGTCTTCACAAGTCGACATCCAAACTAGAAATGAACGATAAACACACTAATTACAACAATTAGATGAGAGCTTATCAGTTCTTATCTTATCTAAGATTTCACATAAAATGACGTCATCACTCCAAAGTTCACAAGATGACGTCATTGGTCCAAGGTTCGCAAGATAGCCGTTTAGCCTTTTAAAATTAAGAAGTAATTAAAATTTTTATAATTGTGAATAAGTGATTTAAAATTAAGAAGTAATTACTACCGATTTTAATTACTTCTTAATTTTAAATCACTTATTCACAATTATAAAAATTTTAATTACTTCTTAATTTTAAAAGGCTAAACGGCTATCTTGCGAACCTTGGACCAATGACGTCATCTTGTGAACTTTGGAGTGATGACGTCATTTTATGTGAAATCTTAGATAAGATAAGAACTGATAAGCTCTCATCTAATTGTTGTAATTAGTGTGTTTATCGTTCATTTCTAGTTTGGATGTCGACTTGTGAAGACCTCATACTGTTAGTTATTTTCGTGTTTTTGGTAGCTATTCTTGTATATTCCGCGTGATACATATCACCTAAAGTTATAAAAATATATATAAAATTTTTCTAAGTATATAATGTTAATGTGATTTAAAAATAGGAACTTTAAGTAAGTTTGGTACATATTTTCACTCTATGATTTCGAAGCTGAATGAAATAATATAGAAATTTTCTCATGTAGATAACATTTGTATTTACCACAATCTAATGTTGTACGATTCATTAAAAATTATAAGTTCTAATCACTTCATATCTTATGTGATCTGTTTGCACACGACACTCGATTTAGGTTATGTGATTATACTTATGAAGTTGTTTGATAAGTCATTTCAACTTTGGGCGTTGTGTGGATAGGTTTGGTTCGTTCATAGCTGCGACAAAATTA
Source organism: Amaurobius ferox (assembly GCA_951213105.1). NCBI lineage: Eukaryota > Metazoa > Arthropoda > Arachnida > Araneae > Amaurobiidae > Amaurobius > Amaurobius ferox. The sequence goes on along the minus strand of OX578140.1, from coordinate 82,851,634 downwards.
TAATGTTTTAAGATGTTAGTGTTTTAAAAATAAATCTTATACTGTGAATGTCGTAGTTGGATGTTACTATCTAAAAAGAATGCCTAAAATTCAAAGTATGCCATCACTCGAGCAAATAATTTCTAGTGTAAATAGTGCGGAGTTGACTGTTCCTACCCTAGAAGAAACAAAATCTGTGGACATTGTCTCAGATGTGATTAATTCGCCCTCACAAAAATTTGCTGAGGATTGGTTAGAGACCTATCTTATGTCTTCCAAAACCCCAGCAGAAACATCTACCGTTGTCAATTCACAAGTTCTCACCGAGGTTGAAAACTCAACTCAAGATCTACTTTCTTGTGCTCTAACACATAGCGGAGTGTTATCTTCCACTACAGAATCAGTTTCGACTGAATCTACTTCTTCAGATTTTATGCAAGATGCACTCCGTCGTTGGCATTTAGGATCTAATGTGTATGTATATTTAAAACTTCGTCATGGGAAGTTAAAAGTGTATATATGGAAATATCTCTCTAACGATCGAAATGAATTACAGCCTACGCGTGAAGGTGTTACACTGTCACCGGCTACGTGGAGTGAATTTTCTCAAAAATTGTGGTCGTTCAATATTCTATATGCAGATACCTCTTTCGTCAGTCGCAATGAGTTGTTCTGTTTTAATGACAACGGAAAATTGCATTTGCAGAAAATAATTCAATTATATGATTCAAAATTTTGTCTAACACAGTGTCATATTACCTTAGATAAAAATCAAATAGCATGTTTACAGAATAGTGTTAACAACATTAGTATACATCTTCGAGAAAGTATATTTATAGAGTGGCTTCCTGCTCAAATATTAAAAATAAAGAACACTATAACCTTTCTACCATCACTTATTTGTGACAAAAATTTTGCATTCGAACAATTAATCTCTTGTATTCATGACAACATCATGTGTCATGTACGAAAACTTTTCAAATGTGTCGGCTGTGTTGCTCAAGTTGTAGATTTAAGTTACCATGAATGTCTTTACAGCACTCCATTACAAATGTATGACAGAGTGTCTGAACAAGTGCTTCTAAATCTTGACATTAATAACATTGCTAAGAAAGTTTTGTTGCGTGGTGAAGAAGTCTTTTACTGCTATGATAGAAATTTTTTCGAGTCATTCAAATCAGAGGACTATGAATGTGCAATAAGGAAATCATTTTAACTTATTTGTTTAAATGTACAACTGATAATGGTTAATGTGTATTTCATGAGTAATAGATTCATTAAATGGTTTTTATCTTTCAAATTGAATTTCTTATTTATACTCATTAGCTAATTTTTTTTTTTTAAGCATGTTCCATTTAAGAAATGTTATATGGTTATGAGTTATGTATCTATACATTCAAGTGTAACAAGTTTACTAATCTCACTTTTTAAAATAAAATATAAAAAATTAAAAATAGATTTATTCGAATCATATCAAATGTCTACAGTGTGAGTTTCATAACAAAGGATATTTACACTTTACAGAGTTTAAATCATAAATTTATAATCAATGTCAAAATTCTGAATTCATTCAAAATAAATGCTAAGTTATGTTCCATTCTCTAAAGTATGAAGATTCATAAACAATGCTGTGTTTCAATCTCTAAGAATCGGTGAAAATTCGACTGTAGTTTCTTAAAAATCTACGAAGTTGGGAGTTATTCTGTAATAGGTGTAAAATTTTGTTGTAGTCCTGTCATTTTCTGTATGTTGTTAAATATGTACATTCAAATGGGATCATTTATTAAGAGCAGAGGGATCTTATGGAGCACCTACAGCCACAAAATTGTGACATTTCTATGTGCATGTCAATAATGTCTCGTATTAAAATATCAAAACTCATTACATGTTTCTTTTAAGGTGTTAATTGCATATCTTTCATATTTTTTAATGTTATTGCAATGTACTGTACTTGTCTCAGAGGGTCACTCTTTCATTTAAATTCAATGTTAACAATCACCTATCCTTAAAAACAGTAAGTTATATACTATTCTTCTTTAAAAAAAATATATATATATATATACTCGTTTAATGATCTTAAACGTTGTTGTAACAATAAAACCTAGCTCTTATTTGATAGTCATACACTAAGTATTGTGCAATTTTTGTCAAAATGCATTAAAATTTGATAATTTTAAATGGGGAAAAAAAAACATTCGTGAGTATTCCATAATATTGAAATGCTATGATCTTCCAGCTCTTGTATGTATTGTATAATTTGATAAATTTTTCATTTAAATATGGGAACTGCTTAAAACAATAACATTGCAATTAACTCGCTTTGCGAACATGAACTTTGGGTTACTATCTGTTACACTGATAAGCGCGATAAGCTATAGAGCCGATTTGGAATGTATTTTGGGTGAGTCTTTGGCCTGCATGTTGTGTGTATTGAGGGGGGGGGGGAGGGGGTATATTTATGGAAAATATGTATTCATATACATATTCTTTCTGAGAGCAGCTTTTTCAAAATAAGATCCACACATTTTAGTAGTGTCTATTGAAATGTGAGGATGCAATCATGCATTTGCAATTGTCGGATTTTCACTTGGACGAATTCAGACGTAAAATACACCTCTAATGCTTTTTTTTTTTTTTAAATTACAACTTAACATTTAGAAGGTATATGGAATATCTGCTTATATGAAAAAAAAAAAAATGGATAGCATAAGACAGTAGCAAGTTATTAAAAAGAAAAAAGGAAAAAAAAATGCATAATTTGGAAAGAATAATTGTGTGGTGGCAATACGGCAACATAATGACATCATTATAGATAAGATCTAATTTTTAATAATGTAATAAGAGTGTATCACTCATTTGGAGTGTGGACAGTAAGTTGTCGCTCCGTGAGTTCCAATTTTGTTAACTATTTTCAATGTGAATATAAAAATTATATGAAATGATTCTAAATATTCAAACTTAGAAGCTTCAACTAAGTTCGGTTTCATTGAAATATTTGTCCTGTAAATATTTGCATTGGTAAAACCACCATTGGTAGTTCAAACAGTCGATTCGTATTTAGAAAATTCTAGAACCGTAGTGTACAACTGTAGAAATCTATTTTTAAAAGCTGTCGAAACAGATATTTTTTTCATAAAAATGTGTTCCATACAATTTATGTCTACCGATGAAATACAACTATTTCGGACATTTTTAAAAATTTAAAAAGTTTGAAAGTTAGTGTGATAAAATCTCACACAATACTTACTCGTTTCATGTTTAGCAGGTTTTAATACCGGGTGTTGAAATCTAGGTACATGTATGTGCAAAATGGTCTATTCCTATTCAATAGATTTTAAAATGTGTTGGTGTCCTGAAAAAAAATAATGTACACTCACTTCTAAGTTCTATAATGGTAGTAAAATTACGATGTTAAAATGGTGATATCATATTCATTGGGTTTTATTTAAACTGAATGCTAAAATTTTTGGGGGTGAAAATTCGTTAGTTTGTTAAATTCTAAACTTCGATATTTCAATTACATCCACCATTTTAAAATGGCCGAATCATATTCAATGCGTAATATCATTAAAATGATGTATTTCAGATTACGTGTACCAAATCAGACCCTTGAAGTATCCAACTATTAAAATATATTATTAGAAAAAATAGGTGGCAACACCTCATACTGCTGACGTCATTATAGATAATATCTAATTTTTAATAGCGTAATGAGAGTGTATCACTCATTTGAAGTTTGACCAGCGGGTAGTGAAGACGTCGTTCTGTGAGTTCTAATTTTCATTATTATTATTTTTATATACTTTTAGATTTATTTTTCAAAAATCACACACACACACACACACTTAGAATGGTCGAATCCTGTTCACTTAACACCATTTTGAAAATGCGTAACTATACTTGGGTGTATTCAAATCATTTTTAAAAAAAATTATATTGATTGTTAGATTTATTTAAAAAAAAAAAAAAAAATCCACTGAATACAATTTTAGCTAATTATCACATTCATGTTTTCAAAGTTTGTGTATACATTTGTTTTTAGATACACAACACTTAAAATGGTCGAATCGTATTCATTGAACACAATTTGTGTTCGCTGAACACAATTTGTGTGTTCATTGGAAATCCGTAATCAATTTGTTTTTAAACATTCGAAATCATTTCGTTATTATTATAAAAATCGTATTGATTTATTTTTAAAAAAAAATCCACTGAATACAATTTTAGCTAATTATTACATTCGTGTTTTTAAAGTTTGTGTATACATTTGTTTTTAGATACACAACACTTAAAATGGTCGAATCGTATTCATTGAACACAATTTGTGTGTCCACTGAACACAATTTGTGTGTTCATTGGAAATCCGTAATCAATTTGTTTTTAAACATTCGAAATCATTTCGTTATTATTATAAAAATCGTATTGATTTATTTTTAAAAAAAATCCACTGAATACAATTTTAGCTAATTATTACATTCGTGTTTTTAAAGTTTGTGTATACATTTGTTTTTAGATACACAACACTTAAAATGGTCGAATCGTATTCATGTAACACCATTTTTGTGTCCACGGAACACAATTTGTGTGTTCATCCGTAATCAATTTGTTTTTAAACATTCGAAATCATTTCGTTATTATTATAAAAATCGTATTGATTTATTTTTAAAAAAAATCCACTGAATACAATTTTAGCTAATTATTACATTCGTGTTTTTAAAGTTTGTGTATACATTTGTTTTTAGATACACGACACTTAAAATGGTCGAATCGTATTCATTGAACATCATTTTGTGTTCGCTGAACACAATTTGTGTGTCATCCGTAATCAATTTGTTTTTAAACATTTGAAATCATTTCGTTATTATTATAAAAATCGTATTGATTTATTTTTTAAAAAAAATCCACTGAATACAATTTTAGCTAATTATTACATTCGTGTTTTTAAAGTTTGTGTATACATTTGTTTTAAAAAAAATCATAATGTTATAATACGCAATTTTATATTCAGTCCGTAGCATTCTGTTTTAAAACGCACCCTTGCATCGCTATTCGAATGAACTTTGAAAAATAATCTAACTTCCACTGATAAGGTACACTTCGAAGTTAACTGCCTATAAAGCACGGGTGCTTTGGCACGATGGTAAGACGCGCGACTTCTAATCAGTTGGACCCAAGATCGAATCCAGCTCCTGACAAGTGAAACATTAATTTCTTTTGGAAAAAAAAAATGCCGATAGATGGCAGCACTTCATCAAAATTCGCCAGAGGGCGCTTTAACTACTTCACGCTGATAAGATCTTTCACTCTGTCGCTGACCAGCAGAGAGGGAGGACGTGTGCTAAGGAGCTCCAAGGCGCGACACGTCATTTCCAGATTGTTCGATTGCGACATCCCTTGAAACTTCTTCCTCAGGTCAAAGGTCAGTCGCTGATTGCGACATCGCTTGAAACCACTTCCTCAGGTCAGCGATTGTGACATTCCCTCTCAAGAGTGAAACTCACTCCGTATGAGTCATCATGCCTCTTTCACAATACTGTGAAAGACTTCGCAATTGCCCTCTTGACCTCTTTCGCAATACTAGGAAAGAGGCATCCTCCCAAGAGAGGCATCCGGTGTTGTGCCGCCTCACCAAACTTCCAAAAGAGGGGAGGGGGGCACTGAGAGGCATCCTCCCTCCTGGGGGTCTCAAGACCCTCTGAGAGGAGCTTCCTCTCAAAAGAGGGAAGACACTCCAAAGAGGCATCCTCCCAAAGAGGATCCTCTCAAAGAGGGACCCTCCTCCCAAAAGAGGGCCTCTCCTCCTGTGCCGCACTGTGCCGCCTCCCCGATCCGCCGGTGAACCGGCCTTTTATAACTACTTTCATCCATATGCTTTCGAGTCTAGCAGAAAGCTGTGTCTCTGCAGAATTATAATGAAATATTCATTTTTTGATCAGTTATTACTTTCCTTATATATATAGTATAATGTATAAGTAAAGTATTGTGATCAGATCGAAAATTCGAATTCGAGTTTTCGACTTGAGAGCACGTTTCAAGCATCCCTGATCACGAATAGAACTTTTTTAGGTGATGTCTGTGTGTGTGTGTGAAAGTGTGTGTGTGTGTGAAAGTATGTGTGTGTGTGTGAAAGTATGTGTGTGTGTGTGAAAGTATGTGTGTGTGTGTGTGTGAAAGTATGCATGTGTGTGTGTGTGTGAAAGTATGTGTCTGTGTGTGTGTGTGAAAATATGTGTGTGTGTGTGTGAGTGTGTCAGTGAGTCTGTAGAGACGATATCTCACGAACGAATAGAGCGATTCGAAAGAAATTTGGTACAAAAATTACAATCCGTAAATACTGGAAGCCTATTGTTTTTAAACACAATCGAATGTTCAAAACCCCCTGAATTTTCGAGTGAAATTTTGAAAAAATCATCAAAAATCAAAACCTTTAAAAAAGTTACGCAAATAGACATTTCTTATATAATTTTTCCTTAGAAAACGATTGACATAAACTTAAAATGCTAGCTTGAACCGTTTTCAAGATATTGCATATTTTTCAAATAAATTTATCAGAAAACCCCATAAATTAAAAAAAATATTAATTGTTAAGAAACGTGTTCATTTTTCATATGTAATACCATGCGAAAAATTTGGTGACATCATTCTCGTGGATCTAGCTCTTTCCATTCATGAGAAAAGATACTCTGAGTAATACTTTTGTATTTGAACGTCAATAGTCATTTATCTTCTATAAGAATAACTTATTTCTCCGTTTTTAAATGTTGTCAAGTATCTTTTCTCGTGAATGGAACGAGCTAGATCCACGAAAATGATGTCACCCAATTTATTGCATGATATTACATATGGAAAGTGAACATGTTTCTTAACAGTTAATATTTTTTTTTTAATTTATGGGATTTATTGATAAATTTATTTGAAAAATGTGCAATATCGCGAGAACGGTTCATGCTAGCGTTCTAAAGTTTATCTCAATCGCTTTCTAAGGAGAGATAAGCTTAAAAGTTTAAAGTTTCGTTCTAAAGTTTATGTCAATCGTTTCCTAAGGAACATAAGAAATGTCCATTTGCGTAACTTTATTAAAGATTTTGATTTTTGGATGATTTTTTCAGTATTTCACTTGAAAATTTAGGGGGGTTCTAAACATTCGATTGTGTTTTAAAACAATAGGCTTCCAGTGTTCACGGATTGTGATTTTTATACCAAATTTCATTCGAATCGCTCCATTCGTTCGTGAGATATCGTCTCCACAGACTCACTGACACACACACATACACGCACGCACACACACACACATACTTTCACACACACACACACTCACACACAGACATCACTTCAAAAATGTTCGATTCGTGATCAGGGATGCTTGAAACGGGCTCTCCCGTCGAAAATTCAAATTCGAATTTTCGATCTTGTTACAATATTTTTTTACACATTATGTATATAAGGAAAGTAAAAATGAGACCCCTGTTTTAATAGACTCTTTACATTAAATAGATAAGTCCCATCGGTGGTTCTTGATATGAGACTGACTTATGATTGCTCAATTTTTGCCACCTCAAAATACAGGGTGATTATAAAATGTTTTTGCTGATATATGAGTCCCTAGCGATCATTCCGTTCAAGGAAACGGAAAGAAATTTTGGATGCAGGTATTTTAAGGTATGCGCTCAAAAATGATGTAAAAAAAACAACAGTCCTGCTCTCACAGTTAGGGTTACAGTGACACAATTTCGAAATGTTCAAATGGAACACCAACTTCTTTTATTAGAATGTGATCTTCACAGTGAAAAGCCATAAATGGCGTTGAAACGGTACCTGCAGCACGAAAAACGCCGGCGCTAGGCAGAGACTAAGAAAAAAGTGAAAACAACCAATAAGGACAGACCAATGACAGAAAAGAGAAAACATTTAGTGTTTCACAAATTTTCCACGTGCCCGCCTTCACACACGATGGCACTCTGCATGCGACAGATGGTGGATAGCACTGAAGCACGTACCATGGCAAGAGGAATTTGTTGAACCTCACTTGTGATGGCATCTTTTAAATCAAATAGCGTTTGCAGATTGCTTGCATACACTTTGGATTTCATGTATCCCCACAGCCAGAAATTCATTGGAGTGAGATCGGCGTTTATAATTTAACCGACGTTTATAATTTAACAGCAGCTCTTTAAAATGTTAAAGATTGCTCCAGAATAAAAATAACTCCTAAACACATTCGCTTATTAATTATGAATTTTTTAACTCAGCGAACTTTTCAATTTTTTGAATCAGAAGAGGGTTGGCCATTAATGACCGAACCCTTTTTCCCCTGACCGCTACCGCTATTAGCAAACACATTTAATACTGTGCGTTTTTCTGATAGCGTGCGATTTTTATATTATTCGAGTATCGGGCGCTTATTTAGTAAGTAGTAGTATTATATTTAGGATGTATTTTTTAAGTGGCGGTCGCTTATTTAATTATAAGTAGTGGCTGATTATTTAAGTAGAGAGCACTTATTCAATTATTTATAAGTAGGGGGCTTCTTATTTAGAACCCTGGCAATGTCGAGTAATTTGGATATTTTGCAAGTTTTACTACATGTAATTTTGATAAGTTTTACTACATGCAAGTTTTACTCCTTTAATTTTGACTTTTGTATAGATGAATGGAATTCATTTATATCAAATTTTTGTACTTCCATTGCGATTTCTGGTCTTAGGATTTCAAAGAGTTTTATTAACTTCCCTCTTAATCTTCTTCGACCCAGACCGTCCAACCGAAAGTGTAAGGTATCAGTTTGAACGGTCGGTAAGTGCTACCCAATTTTGGTCCAGAACTCAGTAGGGGAGACATCCCCAGGGACCGTACCCTCCTTCCCCTATTACCAACCTCTCGGAAGGACTCACATCTTTAACGTGATCGTACTCCACGTGAACACGACGACAGTTTTGGGCAGAGGCAGGAAGCGAACTCGGGTCGTCCGACTGCAATCCTCATGCGCTAACCACTGGACTGTCGTGGCCCTAATTTTGCTCTGTATCCGACCCACATTTCATTAATTTGTCTATTGTTGGAATTTCAAATATTTAGTAGTCTGTCCGCTAAATTATCTATGTCATACGCCAAATTCGTTACCGACATTTCAGTGTTTGTGTCTTAAAGTCATTTTTCTCTCTACAGATGATTTGCTCGACTTTGAAATGCTCATTTTAATAATTTTAACATATTGAAATTTTTATTTCTGAAGTTCTTCATTTTAAGAAATTCAGCACTTTATTTCTTAACCGCGTTTTTCTGGTAATGCATTTTTCTTCACCTGACTATTGTCAATGAAAAATTCAATGTTACTCGTATCTTCGGCATTGTCTTAAACGTCAATAATAATTGTATAATCGTTATTGACGTTTAAGACATTTTTCTCTCTACAGATGATTTGCTCGACTTTAAGACATTTTTCTCTCTACAGATGATTTGCTCGACTTTGAAATGTTCATTTTAATATTTTTAACATATTGCGATTTTTATTTCTGAAGTTCTTCATTTTAAGAAATTCAGCAATTCAGCACTTTATTTCTCAACCGCGTTTTTCTGGTAATGCATTTTTCTTCACCTGACCATTGTCAATGAAAAATTCAATGTTACTCGTATCTTCGGCATTGTCTTAAACGTCAATAACAATTGTATAATCGTTATTGACGTTTAAGACATTTTTCTCTCTACAGATGATTTGCTCGACTTTGAAATGTTCATTTTAATATTTTTAACATATTGCAATTTTTATTTCTGAAGTTCTTCATTTTAAGAAATTCAGCAATTCAGCACTTTATTTCTCAACCGCGTTTTTTTGGTAATGCATTTTTCTTCACCTGACTATTGTCAATGAAAAATTCAATGTTACTCGTATCTTCGGCATTGTCTTAAACGTCAATAACAATTGTATAATCGTTATTGACATTTAAGACATTTTTCTCTCTACAGATGATTTGCTCGACTTTAAGACATTTTTCTCTCTACAGATGATTTGCTCGACTTTGAAATGCTCATTTTAATATTTTTAACATATTGCAATTTTTTTTTCTGAAGTTCTTCATTTTAAGAAATTCAGCAATTCAGCACTTTATTTCTCAACCGCGTTTTTCTGGTAATGCATTTTTCTTCACCTGACTATTGTCAATGAATAATTCAATGTTACTCGTATCTTCGGCATTGTCCTAAACGTCGACAACAACTGTATAATCGGCAGTCGAAAATCCGTTCATTAATTTTCCACTTAAGCATATATTAAGCATACATTAAGCCGTTATATGCATATATTTTTGGGGCTTATTTCCCGAGAAGCTCCATTGACATTCAAGGGACTCATTCAAAGAACTGCATTGGACTATATTTTTCAGACATTTCGTTTTTAGCAAAACTTTGTGTAACGCCGGGAGATTTGTTGTCCCGCTTATTATGTTCTGTTCCCTTCGTCTGATGTAAGAGCTAGCTCCTGGTTTAAGGCTCCTATATTGCAGCTGAGAGGGTCAAAACCAATCCGCGTGCCGAGCACAGAAAGAAGAAAGATACACAACCTAAATAATTCCCTGTTCACCTAGATTCTACTACTGTGTTTAAACGAACTAAAGTGCAATAACAAGTGGACTTAAGTAATTCTACGAAACTTTAATATTGGTCCTGACGTTCCCCTGCTGGAGGAATGCGACCACCTGTTTAAATACTTTTGTGTTGAAGTTTTGGTCCCTCAAAAGTTAGAGGGAAGCTTATTTGGATGAACTTTCCCCATCCTTAAAATACATTTTTAGTAAAGGGGCTGCCATATGCCTTTTTGAGCGGAGCGACCGTAAAAAACCCGATTCCAATTGGAATCCAGAAGAAGAAAAAGGCTCCTATATACGTAGACTGGCGCAACAGCGGCCATTTTGAATCCCAGTTAAAGCGATGGAAGTAAATGGCGTATCAAATATCAGTCCTGTAACATGCGTACGTCATTGAAATAGCACAAGCATGACTGATTGGACCGGTTGGAGTCAAAATGGCGGTTGCGTCAGCTTTTGTATAAAATTAAATTAACAGAACCGATAAAGCTCAGCATAGACCTAGCCCAGGTCTGACAGACCCAATTCGCAGATCTTACCTTACTCTCCCAATCTCTACTCTACAGTTTAACCAATTACAAAAAGAATACCAATCAAGTGGTATGAACTGGATCGTATTTGATATTCTGAAGCAATAGGAATCAACAGTTCTTTTTGGAAAAAAAAATAGCATGATCAAAATATTTTATTTCAATGTTTGCATTTTTTTTCTAGTTACATTTTGGTACATGAGTCTACAGTTGAACAATAACCTTGCTTTTGTATAAAATTAAATTTTCAGGACCGATAAAACCCATCACAGACCTAACCCCGGTTTGACACACCCAATTTGCTGCATTCATCGAACTTTTCTAATCTCTATTCTTTTACCAATCGGTACACTTTAATCAAACTCTCCCAATCTCTACTCTTTTGCCAATTCCTACTTGTTAACCAAACTCTTCCAATCCCTACTCGTTAACCAAACTCTTCCAATCCCTACTCGTTAACCAAACTCTTCCAATCCATACTCTGCAGTTTAACCAATCACAGAGGGAATACTAATCAAGCGGTATGTACTGAATCGTATCTGATATTCTGAAGCAAGTACTTGGCTAATAGCATTATATGTCCCACCTATTAATATTTTAAGAACTTGAAAACAGGAACAACTACTTCGATAGGAAACCTTTTCGATCATTGTGTTAGTTTCTTCGTGTGTTCCCTCCGTCCATTACCTAAGCTCATTAAACGCTTCGAGATAAAATTAAGAACAGAAAATGTTTCGTTGTCTTTGTTAATGAGCTGTTGAATTCGCAAGAAGAGGTCCAGTTAATAACCACTTGAAATGCATATTTCTATTTCTCCCTATCGTTGTTAATGAGGTATTCGTTCAATTAAAAGGGGTTTAAATTCGTTCAATTTAAAGGGGTCAATTTACGTTCAATTTAAAGGGCTTGAAAAAATCTTTCGATTGATACTATATTTGACAATGTACCCTCCCAGTGTGTGTGTGTGTGTGTGTATGGGGGAGGGTAACTTGCCTCCAAGGGAAGGGGCTTATGACGTCACGAACAAAAAAGATGTATAGCGTCTATTCTTCATAACAATGATTGAAACTATTAAGTCTTGTGATCATTGAGACATAAATAAACCCTTTTATGTATGATTATGCCTTTAAAAAAAACTCTATCTAGTTCTTGATTATTTTTACAACAAAGCCGGGATATATACTGCTTTGTGAAAATCCATTAATATTTGTGGTTGTTATCATCGTTCTAGCAGATTTCTGATATTCGTATATTTGGTGGTAAGATGTAAATATGAGCTACTTATGTTTTGATCATTAATAAACCAATATTAGAGTACATCATTAAACCGATATTGGCTTGCGGATATTTTGTAAATATTTTGTCAATAAATCCAAATTCTACTGTTGCTTTACCCTGTAAATATTTATATTATTGAATTGATGTTGCATCAATTTTTGGCCATACATATTTGCCTAATATTGGCTGATAGTTTATTGATCTAGTATTTGATAAATATTACACATATATGTATATTATCAATGTAAAGGGATTTTTGTGAAAATATTCTATAAATTGGTCCAGTATTCGTGACATCGGCCTAAAGTCTATGTCAGTGTCACTTAAACCACCTATCGCGATCTATTAGTCCATCGCCATGGCTTGGTAAATCGATCTTTGAATTATTTTGACGAAATAAAATTCAAGTTTTGCTTTGTGCTTTACGGGAATGAAAATTAAATTTTGCCTTAAAATTCTCATTAAGTGGGTTGAGGAGTTGTGTTGGTGTTAATGAGGTTAAGTATATTTGTATTTTGATAATTTTTTTTATTTTAAGTGTAGAAAAGATATTAAAAAATAAATATATTAATATCTCAAACTACTATATTAAACAAGAAATATCAATCATGCATAAAGCATTGATTAAGAAAAACTTTCCAATTGAAATGCAATTTTATTTAAACATCTCTAAAATGCAATATATTCAGCGGTGATATATTTTAAAGTATCACAGTACTACAGTAATATATTATACTTAAAAGCTTGAAACTTCATCGAAAGAGACAATGCTAGTTACACAAAATGAACTATATTCAAATGACGTCATCGAAATATAAATTGTCTGCCTCTCTATGTAAAATCAATGAATATTTCATTCATATCACTTATAATCCAGACTCCGCAGCTAATTAATTTTGCGTGAAAAAAAATTTAGCAATTTTTTTTATACAACTCACCTTCCAATCGCTTAATTTGTTTACATTCTGCATACGTTAAAATTCAGCTTCTTTGTAAAAATAATGAGAGTTTAGTGGTCTTTTAAAATAACAAATACTGTAAGTGCGTTGGCACAGAAATTAGATACACAGATAATACGCCAAATTAAAGCGGTTTTATGACGGATGCTACACTAAATATAAATTTAAACGGTCTTTAAACATCATGATCTCTACACAGAGGAAAAAAAAAATGGATGCCATCTTTTATTTTGCAGTGAGTTGCGTGATCTCTTCATATATCATGGGTGATGATGATGAAACCCAGACCGTCCGACCTACCAGAAAGGTGTAAGGTAACTGTTTGGACGGTCGGGAAGTGCCACCCAATTTAGACCGGAACCCAGTGGGGGAGGCATCCACAGGGACCGTACCCTCCTTCCCCTACCACCAACCTCTCGGAAGGACTTTCGGACCCACATGTTTAACGTGATCGTACTCCGCATGAACACGGCGGCAGTTTTTGGCAGTGGCTGGAATCGAACCCGGGCCTACCGAGTGCAACTCCAGCGCGCTAACCAATGGGCTACCGCGCCCCTTCATATATCATGGGTGTAATTATTATTTCATTTTTTTTTTAAACTACCCAACATATTTTGATGACATTTTTTTTATACATTTTATGTGATAATTTGAATATTTTCTATAATTTTCGAAGCAATTTGTGAATTTTAAATTCGTTTAAAAAATGTTTGAAAAATTATGTCCCATAGGGTTCAAGGTATTTCATTTTTTTTAACCTGGGTTAAATCCGAAACTAATTGGGTGATATTATTCATTTTCATTCCCATATGTCCCATTGATCGTCTCAATTAGATACTAAAATTTCATTCTGATAAAGCCATTTTTACGTCAATTGTCGTGCGAACGGACAGACAGACAGATAGACAGACAGACAGACAGACAAACAGAATGACCAAAGTCATAAATACTTTCAACTATATTGGAAAGTGTTGAAAATGGTTCAAGAAATTAAGAAGGTATCGAATTAAATAAAATTATTTCATAAAAAGTGGTGGATATTTGAAAAAGAATATAAAAATTTCTGTGAAATTCCACACCTTCTATCGGTGGGCCAACGGCCGTACCGTGCTGAAAACACCGGTTCTCGTTAGATCACCGAAGTCAAGCAGCATCGGGCGCGGTTAGTACTTGGTGGGTGACCACCTCGGAACACCGCGTGCTGTTGGCCATCTCGGGTGCGGTATCCCCGTGGTTTGCGCGCTAGATTTGCACGCTACCACAAATGCCGCCGTGTTCATGCGGAGTACGATCACGTTAAACATGTGGGTCCGTAAGTCCTTCCGAGAGGTTGGTGGTAGGGGAAGGAGGGTACGGTCCCTGTGGATGCCTCCCCCACTGGGTTCCGGTCTAAATTGGGTGGCACTTCCCGGCCGTCCATACAGTTACCTTACACCTTTCTGGTAGGTCGGACGGTCTGGGTCTCAACAACAACAACACCTTCTATCGGTCTTTCCCGGCCGTCCAAACGGTTGCTCAAGTCCTCGAATGAGTCGGACGGTCTGGGTCTTCAACACCTTCTATTGGTGCCACATTGTAAGCTAAAGAAGCAGTGGTCTTGCTCTCTCTCCCTTTAAGTTATGAGATAGTGTCGTATTTTGAACAGACATCTGATAGGTGTTCTGGAGATATATTTCTCTAAAATAAATAAAAATGTATAATTTATTGAAGTTTTCGAGTTTGGAGGAGGATGTCGAGACCCGCATCCCCCCTTAAATAAGCCCCTGATGATATGTTTGTTATGTTAGCTACAGCCAAAAGTCGATCTTTAGCTTAAATGCATATCAAAAGCTTATCTCGATACCCCAAAGGTTGGGCATCACTAGTGTACATGGTATTACTCTAGAAATGTTCTAAGACAAATATTAGTTTGTTATTAGGGGTTGTTTAGTACCGAAACTTTGCATCATGTTCAACTCTGCAAACAACACTCCGATCGAAAAGCTCCTCGATCGTTCTCCCGATTTCTTTTCGCTCTTTCTGCATGTATTACCTAGATTTATTAAACGGGTCTTGGAATAACGTAAGAAGAGAAAAAGCTCCATTGTGTATCTTCGTTAATGAGGTGCTTGCTAGTAAATCCACTAGATAAGATTCAGTTAATAACAACTTGGAACGCATATTTCTGCTCCTTCTGCCTCCGTCTCTCCAGTTAATGAGGTATCAATTATCATTAACAGAATACCCTGTTTGTTCAAGAAAACATTTATTAAGGGCTGCTGACAAAGTTCACGTGTAGCAAGCAAGGTGATGAGGAGGAATGCAAATCGTTGGTGACGATGTTACAGGGACATTTTCCCGAAGATAATTAGGATAAAGGGATCCTTTTAATTCGAGAAATGGGTCATTTTCTTTGCTTAAATTATGCTGTTTTTGATGGTGTTGATTGGGATGGACATTTTGAAGAATCCATTACCTACGTCGCCCATTGCGTCGACGCTGTAAATGTGGTTATTGGGAGTCGTTTTAATTAGGTAGTACAGGAACTTGCTGTGAACTGTGAAAAAGACTAGATTAGGTCTAAATGGAAAAAGGGGGAAATCAAAGGATAAAAAAATAATCTATAGCGGAAGACAATGTAATGGGGGGGGGGGGATGGATCAATGGAAAGTTTGAGGTAGTTAGAAAGATCAGCAGGAAAGTGTGGTGTTACCAAATTCAATTGATTAATAAATATGTAAGAAAATTGTATAGATAAAATTATTTAAAATTTCCAGGAAATTACAATAGACGCAATATTTTGTTTTGTGAGAATTTTAGAATTTCAAAAAAAAAAAAAAAAAAAAGTAATAGTTCCGAAGCTTAATTATATTTATATTCAAATAGCATTTTGCCCAAATTGGTTTTTTAAATGTATATCTAATTTTCAGCTGGTTCTCCATATATATTAGGTAAGAATATATATTCAGCATTGGAGCAATAATGAGTAAATGTTTAAAATATTTTCAAAATAATAGAATTAATGCATGTATGTTTCAAGTATAATTAATGCATGCATGTTTCAATTGTAATTACTGCATGTATGTTTCAAATATAGTTAATATTGTAAAAGGTAAAAAGATAGAACATGACGCATAGTCCGCGAATTCGTTATTAAAGCAGCGTAAAACAAACATCTAAGGGGACCAACAGGCTTAAGCAGCTATTCTTGCAAAAGCAGAAAAATGTCTGTCAACCGCCTGCTATTGTTAAGTGACTGCTATGCCATTCTTACACTGAAGAAAAGTAGTACTGGCTTCAAAACCAATTGATACTTTTACTTTTTTGTTTGAGTTGCACTAACACAGATTTTCCTCTACATGGATTTTCTTTTAACAGAAGTTAGAGAAATTATTGTAAATATGCTATAATAATCAGTACCAATATTGGTGTGGTATTTGGGACAACTTATTTGAATACAAATTACTGAAAATCACCACTCTAATAAAACATATTTTTCATCATTCTCCCCAAATTTTTTTTTTCACTATCTCTTCCTGTATAACCCAAGCTCATTAAATAGGTTTCAAAATAAAATTAAGACCAGAAATAGTCCCCTATGCCCCAGTTAATGAGGTGTAAGTAAATATTCTCAAGGAAAATCCAGTTAATAACAAATTGGAACGCATATTGCTATACCTTATGCTCTCTTCCCTTTAATGAGGTATCAATTGTCATTAATAGGATACCATGTTTGTCCAAGGAAACATTCATCAAGGGTTGCCGATGTAGATTTTCGGCAGCAGCAAATATAGTGATGAGGAGCTTGAGCAGGAATGAAAATTGTTGCGTTACCTTGGTGACCCGTTACAGGAAAATTTCCTGAAGATAATTAGGATAAAGAGACGATTTCTTTTAATTCTGGAAATGGGAGATATTTCTTTGCTTAAATGGCGGTGTTTTTGATGGCGTTGATGAGGATGGATATTTTGAAAAATCCATTATCTAAAGACGCTTAGTTCTTCGCTGTTGTAAAATTGGTTATCGGCAGTCGTTTTAATTAGGTTGTGAAGCAACGTTCTGCGAACTGTGAAGGGGATTTGATTATGTTCGAACGGAAAGAGGTAGAAACGGAAGGATGAAAAATAATCCATAATGGAGAAAATATAATGAGAGTGGCTGTATCAAATTTTAGTTGATTAAAAAGTTTTTTTTCTCTTTAAATATATCTGCAGCAAATGTTAGATTAAATGTTAAGATATTAGATTAATATTAGATTCCAAGAACAATTTTAATTGTTCTTGGAATTTTGAGAAATCTCAAATATGCGTTGAAATCATCAGGGATTAATTTATCAAGATAACTTGGATGCATAGAACGCTATATTAGACAAATGTATAAAACTTTTTACAGGATTTGGCCAACATCTATGCCTTTGATCTGTTTTGGCCAATTAACTGCACATCTGACCACATACGAGTATTACTTTAGGAAAATGAAATCTATTAAAACTTTTTTTTTTTGGAACTTCGAGAAATGTCAAATGTGCCTTGAAATCATCAGGGATTAATTAAGAAAACTTGGATGCGTTGAACGCTGTAATAGACAAATGTGTAACATTTTTTACAGGATATGGCCAACACCCATGCCTCTGATCTGGTTTGGTCAATTAACTGCACATCTGGCCACATATTACTTTATGAATGGCGTATTCAATGGATCAGTTAAAAATCCCTTCACTATAGCATGGTGAGCCAGCCGTGCATCTGCAATAATACAGGTGAAAGAACTAAATAAATTTAACGAAAAAAGACTTAACAAAATAATTCAAAATAAATTATTCGTGGCAGCTTGATATTTAAAGGTTAAGCAGGAGTACGTATAGCAGAAGTACGTCACTGTAATAAAGCTGAGTTGAAGAAAATCATTCTGCTAAGATACTTACATTCACTATGTAAAAGCTCAAGAAGACCAACATAAAAGTAGCAAGGTATTTATCGGTTATAGGGACCATGGGTTATCGACTGCTTTTCCGAGTTGTCGCCAACGCGAACATTGGCGATATAATCCGATACGAGAAATTCGCTACAAACACAATGATGAACACTAAACGGAATCCTAGATCCCGAGAACCAATTCATCACGTGAAGACCGACAGTATGCAGACAGCCAACGACGGTACACTTCCAGAGACACTTCTTGCCTACTTGCAGCCGCATGGCGTGACTGTTTGGACAAAAACAGTGTCGCGTTAAAATTTCCTTCTGTCGAAAGAACGTCCTAGCGTCTTCTTCGTTCTTAGGCAAATTCCCGATATTCATCATTGCAGCAAAATAGTAGAAAAATCTAGCTAACAGTTTAATAAGAATAAAATGGCACTAAATTCAAACTAACGACTATCAACAGGTTGCCGATATCCCAAATAAGCGCCACCTACTTATAATATGAGCAACCGGTATAAACCAGAATTTGGCTTGGTTCCTACGTGTTGTCGTGTTTAGCTTCATATATATATATATAAATAACCTAAAAGTACCGTAACAACCCTATAACCGATTAATGCCGTAAAGTTGATTAAACCCCATTATATATTAAATTGTAATCATTGTATTTGTAGTGAATTTCTCGTATCGGATTAGGTCGCCAACACGAACGTTGGCGATATCGGAAAAGTAGTCGGTAACCCATGGTCCCTATATCCGATAAGTACCATATTTTCAATTTTAGTTAAAATCAGATCAATATCAGGCAAGCATATTTTTCCATTACTGGTTTATTATTAGATAAATCTTTAAACTAGCTTAAGTTGAAATCCGATATTACTAACTAGAAAATGTACCTGACATTACCTGGAAGATAAAGCAAAGATTAAGTTAAATTATTCATTAGTGATAAGAAATAGGACTTTTGTCTGTTTTATTAAAAACCTGACACCTCTGGTTTTATCAAAAACTTGCACCTGCGATTTTTATAGCATCACATTCTGTAATGGTAATTTACAGTTTGTGTAATTAATTATTTCATTTTCAAAACGCTTTTATTTAGATTTCAGTATTTGAAATTTTGAAATGTTTTGTTCGCGTTTTGATATACAAATGTAGGCATTTTGGTTGTTCTAAAATAATTAAAATTTTGCTCAAAAACAATAAGAACGTTGCTCCAAAACAGTTTATAAATGTGTTCGCTAATAGATGACGGTATTGGTCAGACGCCGTGAAGAACAGGAACAGATATTTTCGTACATTTTCAACATACGAAAACTATATATTTTTGAAAAAATTCAAGAAAATTTGTTTATTAATCATATAGATTTCGTTCAAAGTCTAAAGAAATTTTCAATCTTTCCAATGGTGTCAAGATGGAAATTCTGTGATTGGTCGCTAAGGAACCAATTTGTATGAAAATTGCTCAAAATAGTGCCAAATTAGGTAAAAACATAAAATAACTAAAGAACTAATTCGAATTAAAAGAAAATAACACCAAGGTGCACCTGTGCACGCAGAGAAGTGCACGTGTACCAAATTTCACGGCCGTACGACACTTAGATTTCCCGCTACAGACTGCACAGACACACATATATACTTTTTCTTTCATTATGATATAATGCACAGATAAGTTGAATATAGGTAATCTTGGAAATGGCTGATAAATCAATAATGGTGCAATATTCTATATATGTCAATATTTCTTACTTATATACGGTTGCTTTTTCAACTTCAAATTTTATGTTAATATCAACCTCAAATTTTATGTTCATATCAACCTCAAGTTTTATGTTCATATCAGCCTCAAATTTTATGTTCATACTTATAAAAACCGATTTGAAACATATCGATTTTTCAGCCAAATTTTTCTTCATCTATTGAATGAGTCTCTAACTAAAAGTAAGACCAGAGAAAGCTTCGTTACATTCATTAACGCTAGTGAATACGCGAGTTGATAACAACTTTGAGCAATATATTATATATGCCAATAGTGCTTACTCATATACGGCAGCTTTGTTAAACTCAAATATTTTGTTCATATTCAGAAACACCAATCGGAAACATTTTGATTATCATGCCAAATGCTTTTTAATCTATTTAATGAGTTTCTAAGTAAAAGTAAGAGCAGAGAAAGCTTCGTTATATTCGTAACCGTTAGTGCATACGCAAGTTGATAACAAGTTGGAGCAATATTCTATATATGCAAATATTGTTTGCTTATATACGATAACTTTGTCAAACTTAAATTTTATATTCATACTGGCAGTATACCCGTTCTTCATACGGAATATATAATATAAAAAAAAAACATGAAATTCACAGTCATGTATACAAATTCTTATAATATTCTAAATGTCATTGTTATTCAAATCATTCCATTGAAATATTTACATTAATGTTTCTAAAAAGAAGTTTAAGAATCTCTGTTTTGCTTTACAAAATTATCTTCACAGGCAGGGTAAGAAATTAGAAAAAAAATGTAGGGGCCAAATGGCCCCCAGCATCAATTTTTTATGGGCCATTTGAAAATTTCTAAGGGCCAAAATAAAACAATTTAATGAAATAAAAAATATACATGATAAAACTACATAGGCCTAATCTAAATATTTTATTTGCTTGCCAAATATATGTACTTTAAAAAAAAAGACACTAAAGTGTAAATTAAAAATTTTAAATTGACTTATCGTTTAATTCCCATTTTTAGTTAGTAGCCACTGGCCGGTAGGTCAATGACGTTTAATGGCCAGTTGTTGACAGCTGCAAAATGTGCAATGTTTTTTTCAACTTGCTTAATATTATGCAAAATTGTGTTTAAGTACATTATTCAATAATGTAGGAATTTGCTATTATTACCTATTTATAGATTTATTATACAGTAAACATAAGTCACTATTAGGTCTATTATCAAGAAATCTCCCCATAGGGGATCTACTTTTATACAATCTGTTATTTGGATGTTGATGCAAAGGAGGAGGATTTTAAAAATTGAGGGAAATTTAACAGATTGGCAAGATACACATTTTTTTATTATTATTTGATAAGAAACAAGACAAATTCACAGAAATATTTAAAATTTTTAATGAGTAATATTGTTAACATGCATTTATTATTGCTAACTTCTCATTTTTAACATTTAATAGATTTTCAAAACTTATTTTAAGTGTTTTTTCTAAAACTAATTCTTTTCTATAAGTTAGTGTCCCTATCCCCATCTTTTCCATTTCTTAAAGGTTTTCAAATTTAAATTTTTTATTTATCCCATTTTTGAATATTTTAAATATTTATATTTAGTAATTTTTTTTTAATCTTGTTTTAAATCTTACCAATGATTTTATTATAAGTCTTTTCAGGTGTTTTATAATATTTGTTTTCCAATAGATTACAAAAAAATTAATTTATTATGAAGCATTCAAATATTTTTGGAGGCAATTTTAAATTCAATCAATTAATTTAAGCAATTTCAAGTTTTCTCGTCTTGATCTTTTTATTTTTTACTTTTCCAAGCTGACGAAGTATTTACTATTATTTATTCCTCCCTATTATTTTAAAAAGTCCGGCCACTAATTTTTCTTTAATTTAGAGGATCTTACCAATGATTTTCAGTGATTTTTAATAAATTTATAATCTTGTTTTAATTTTTTGATCATTTACTATGTAAATTTTCCATCATCGCGATCGCGATATTTCGGTCTTTTTTCCCGTTATATTATCGGACGTTATGAACGCTTTTATTTTAAAATTTCCCCAATATATGTATTTCATAATAAGGAAATTCTTTATCCTCTTAAGGAAATTTTATCTTTTTAATATTTCGACGTTTTTGAATTTAAGAACTGGTCGCCAGAAACATGATGTTTTATTACAATACTCGAATTTTCCGATCAACAGGGGGGGGGGGGCATGACGGTTCTTGACCGCGGATAAGCTGAAAATGGAACCGATTTAACTTTGAATTTATAATTATTGTTAACAGTTAACACTTCTAAAAGCACAACTATGCAAACATTTTAGGAATCCATGCATTTTTAGTTTTATGCATCATCGATGAGAGATTAACTTAAAACAGGGTATAATCTATAAAAGGAAATCTACAATTTCTCTGAACAAAAAAAACTGTAGTGCATCGAGACTTTAAAAATTGTGAAATTCTCGCGATCTAGCTTTAAAATTAATACGAAGTATGTCCGGGTTAGTATCCTTCAAACGCGCTATTTTAGTCAATGCTACACACATTCATAATTTCCATATGGTCGTTTATGGACCGTGAATATGTAGATTAAAGTAGACTAGTACTATATAACATTGCAATGTCAGCAATTCAGCTCGGAAAAAAATTCCCCCTTCCCAAAGGTTGATGTCCATTATTCGCGCTGGACGCCCAGATTTTAGTTCGCTTGCGCCGGTCCCGAGCCTCAGTGAATTCCCGAAACTCTTTCTTATAGATTACTTCTTTTAATTTTTTATTATGAAAAACATGCTATAATGAATATTTAACCAATAAATAAATTCACATGCCAAAAATAGACAGGGCGAATTTCACGCAGCATGTTTTATTTTAGCGAGTGATTTCAATTCCGTTCGTGCATCCCTTTTAAATTTGAGGTAGGTGTAAGAATTATGAAAGGCCTATTAGTACCAAAGATCTAGATTACTCCTCGAAGCAGAGTAGTTATTCCTTCGTACAGCGTGTAAAAATGGGGGTGTCTAGGTCAATGCATAGAACCCGGTAAAGACGCTACGCCACGGCATGTCGCAAAATACATCGGTGATTTAGAGGAGGGTGTCGCATGGTAAACCCATGAGCCAATATTTTCGGGAATGCGACCTAGAGTCTTCTTATTTATTTTGGGGGTCAGCCTTTTCGTTCGGCCATCTGCACTCGAAATAGAAAACCAGGATGTCGAAGTTGCTTTGGATCTCGGATTCGTACCGAAAGATTTAACGGGCGTCCTGTCCTTTTCGGAAGGGTCATAGGGTCCTCGGCGACTTTGAATTAGTGGCCGAAGGAATATCAGTTTCGCAGGGGCTTGAGAAGGGGCTTTTTGTTTTTGGAAGGCCTAAAGCCAATGGCGGTGCTTTGGGGTCAAGGGGTTAAGACCCTGAATCCAATGGGATGTTTGTATGCGCCTCAGGGGCGTGTTTTAAAATCTTGGAGAGAGAGAGTTTTTCAGAATTTAAAAGAGGAGCGAGGAGAAGGAGTAGAGTTTTTTTATATGTAAGGAAGTAAAGTTTTTATAGCTAAGAGAGTAAAATTTTATACATTTTTACGTTCATGTTCATGCATTTAGAAATTTTGCATTTTGTTTTAAAATGTTTTGTTCTCGGAGGGAGAGAAGAATAAAGTGCATATTGGCTAGGTCTCTTGGGGGTAACTTTGCCGTCACTAAGGCCAGTCTATATATATATATATATATTGTATTTTGTATAAAAATTATTATTAATACTGTTGAAGCAGTTTGCACAGCACGAAAACTCCAAGGTGATGCGCACGGAAGGTGCTATATGATATGTTCATTTCAACAATTTTCATCTCGGGTCAGCAGGTGACCGGATGTTGGCACATGCCAACACTATATAAACAATTTTTGATGACGGAATAAGGCATTGTAATATGTCGATATGTTGTTCAGATCAGCACAGAGACAATTACTATGTTGGTTCTCCTCTACGGACGGGGTGCAGAAGATTCCACCGGTGTTTGTTTTTTCCTCTACGGACGGGGTGCAGAAAGTGCACGATACCACACGAAAGAACTGTGTCCTGAATTGTGCGGGGTGACTGCGTTCTTTTCAGTACTGATGTTAAAACTGTCACAATACGCACATTGGTCACAAAAATATGTAGAAATGTGCTACACAATATATAGCAATTTTTGCCATTATAGAGCATTTGGCATCAGTTTTTTTTTTTTTTTCAGTTTATGCCAAGTACAAGGCGTATAAACATTTATAGCCACAGACATGCCTTTCGTTATAAACAATTTACATGTATCAGACTTTGTATACAGAACAGGCAATTGCACGTTCCTGGGATTTCTACCGTCTGTTTTCTACTGTTTCCGTGATTTCTACTGTCTCGTTTTACAATGCATACATTTACACGTTTCCAGTTTTCTACAGGACAGTTTTCTACAGGACAGTTTTCTACAGTTTTACATGTTCCAGTTATATATACTGGGAAGAGTTGTCCACGTTGCAGTTTTCTACGGTTCCAGATTCCAGTCAATTTATACTGTCAGACAGCGGACTTGGTGTTTCATGTGTGGTTTTCTGTTTACGAAGAGGTAAACCAAAGACACTCTCATCTATACCTTGTAAACAGCTACTGTGGTGATAAACTTGCAAATTTGGTGGACAATTTGCAAAACTTTGTGATGGACAATTTGCAAAAACTTTTGGGAATACAAAAAGAACTAAAAAACATTATCAGTTAGAAAAGTAATTTAGTTTGAGTGACTTTGTACAGCCTTGTGCAACACAAATAACAGACTTTCTGATTTGTTGTCCTGAATTCATCAATTTGTTTTATATTTTGATTTTATTGTATTGTGTTTATATTGACAATTGTTTTTTTTTTCTTTTATGTGCAATATGATGTTTTTTTTTATGTGTTTTATTATACAGGAGGAAACTTCTGTTTTCAGAGGTTGGTTTCTGTGTGGCTGGAAGGAAAGCAGATTACGCTCCAGCACATTTTTGATTTTTCTTTATGATTTTGATTGCAAAATTTTTTGTATTTTGATTTTAAATTTTTTAAATTTTTGGATTTTGGATGTTTTAGTGGGGAAATGGAGGTATTTTTTGGAAAGGCGTATTGCGCCCCAGCATATCGTAATTTGCTTAAATTTTTTTGATGGTAAAATTAAAAAAAATATTTTAAATTTTTGAAATTTTGAAATTTTAATTTTAGGATTTTGGAATTTTTAATGGGGAAATGGAGGCATTTTTTTGAAAGGCGTTTTGCGCCCCAGCATATCGTAATTTGCTTAATGTTTTTTGATGATAAAATAAAAAAAAGAAAAAAAAAAATTAAATTTTTGAAATTTTGAAATTTTAATTTTTGGATTTTGGAATTTTTAATGGGGAAATGGAGGTATATTGTCGCATGGTAAACCCATGAGCCAATATTTTCGGGAATGCGACCTAGAGTCTTCTTATTTATTTTGGGGGTCAGCCTTTTCGTTCGGCCATCTGCACTCGAAATAGAAAACCAGGATGTCGAAGTTGCTTTGGATCTCGGATTCGTACCGAAAGATTTAACGTCCTTTTCGGAAGGGTCATAGGGTCCTCGGCGACTTTGAATTAGTGGCCGAAGGAATATCAGTTTCGCAGGGGCTTGAGAAGGGGCTTTTTGTTTTTGGAAGGCCTAAAGCCAATGGCGGTGCTTTGGGGTCAAGGGGTTAAGACCCTGAATCCAATGGGATGTTTGTATGCGCCTCAGGGGCGTGTTTTAAAATCTTGGAGAGAGAGAGTTTTTCAGAATTTAAAAGAGGAGCGAGGAGAAGGAACTGAGTTTGGAGTGAGTAAAGAAGTGTTCATAACAAGGTCCTCTGAAAAATGCTGTTCAGAGAGATGTCGTTTATTCGGCGATTGTTCGGTGAGTTCCACATTTAAGGGCCTGTGCCTGATTTGTATCTTTTGTCTTTCTCTCCCTCTCCATTTAATTTAGCAAATTAACGCTAATTAAAGTATCTACTTGTTTAACTCCAAATTAATTAGTTAATAGAAAAAGTCAGTTGTTTTTCATTTTAGATTACCATCTTTCAATGTTAGTCTATGAGACTATATACACTTTCGTTTGGTTTATCTGAATTTGATATACTTCCAATTTTTTGAATATGAGAAGTGGTCTTTCAAATACTTTGAATAAATAATGTTGTAAATATTTATATAGTGTAAATAAATTAATGTTTGTTATACTCACGGCCTTATTCTTTTTCGCGCTCTTACCGGGCGTGTCCTAAAAAGGAAGTTACCTTAGGACAGAGGGGTAAGATAGGAATGTTGCAAATGCAATAAATTATGATCTCCTCACAACTACGGAAAAGCCATAGCAGTATCGTAGTGATTATTGACAGATTTTTATTACTCCACAGGTGGCATTGTTTAAAGAGAAGGGTCATTCTTTAAGCTATCAGAGTTTGGCCGGTAGTCAGGATTTTGTTAATCGTCAGTTTTTTAAGTTTAATCGCCATCTGGCGAGTAGGAATATTAAGCGTGTCTCATATTATTGTATTAATTTTAAATTGATTTATTGTTTTATACAAGAAAAAAAAAAGGATTTTTATTTTTCTTCAGTTATTTTTGGGAAATTATAGTGGTTTAATTCTAGTCGCGATTTGGCCCCCGATTCCGAAATTATGGTCGCAAACGATAAAAATTTGGTCGCATTTCGCGCATGGCCCCCGCTAATTTCTTACCCTGTTCACAGGTAGATCTGAGGAATAAAATATCTTGGTCCCGCTTGTAAACAAATGCACAAAATATATGAAATTAAAGCAATATATGCCAAAATAAAAGAGTGAAAATTATATGGGATTATATACCCGTACTACTTATATTCTTGAATATTAGAAGATATACACGTGCATTAGAAGATTACTCGTTTACAATATATGAGTTTCAGAAACCTTTGCTAGAAAATAGCAGATAACGTAATAAATTGAAAATATCTATAATCCCGGTAATTTTTAAACCCGAAATCCGTAATTGATGCCAATATATGCCAAAATGAAAGCGCAAAAATTGTATGGAAAGATATACTCGTACTACTTACATTCTCGTAGATTAGAAAATATAGAAGAAACATAAAATTCACAATCATGATCAAATTTCTATAATTTTCTAAAGAACATTGTTATTTAAAATATTCTATTAAAATATTTAAATTAAAGCTCCTAAAAAGAAGTTTAAGAATCTATGTTCAAGTTATATAAAAATTATCTTTAAAGGTAGATCTGAAGAATAAAACAGCCTGGTCCCGTTTGCGAATAAATTTACAAAAAATATGAAATTGAATCAATATACGCCAAAATAAAAGTGCTAAAATTTTATGGGAATTTTACGCGAACTATTCATATTCCCGAAATTTAGAAGATATACCCGTGTATTAGTAGAAGATATACCCGTAAATCAGTAGAAAATTACCAGTACTACAATATATGAATTTTAAAATCTTTGCCGAAATAAAACAGATGACGTAATAAAGTGGAAATAACAATTTACAATATATGAGTTTCAACCATTTTTGCCAAAATAAAACAGATGACGTAACAAATTGAAAATATCAATAATCCCAGTAATTTTTGAACCTGAAGACCGTAATTGATATAATACAGTAGTCAAAAATGCAATTTCCATAAAATTCATTTTATATATATTTCTTTATTATTTAAATCGAAAAAGATGGCCTGTCGCATAAACACATTGGAATTAAAACCCATTTCTAACCGACATGATATCATTTTCTTTAAACAAACTTATAGGAAAAAATATCGTCTGCATAATGTTATGTCTATGGAAGGTTTAATTGTGCGTTTTTAATAAATATCTATACAACCCCTGATCCTAGAAACTCGAAACATGGACTACATTTTAAGTGGGGTGGGACTATTCCAAGGCTATCCACAAAATTTCATGAAATTCGGTTCAGCCGTTCTCCTGTGATGATGACACAAACTTACAGACGGACAGGCAGAAAGACAGACAGATTTTCAATTTTATTAACACTTTACAACATAGTTGAAAAGTGTTTATGACTTTGTTCATTCATTCTGTCTGTCTGTCTGTCCGATAACTGCCGTAAAAATGACTTTATCAAATGAAATTTTAATATGTTGTTCAGACGGTCTGTGGGACCTATGGGAATATAAATGAATGATATCACCATATTAGTTTCGGATTGAACCCGAGGTGAAAAAATGAAATACATTGAACCCTGTGGGACCTAATTTTTCAAACATATTTTAAGCGGATTTAAAATTCACAAATTGCTTCGAAAGTTTAAGGAACTATTCAAATTATCCCATAAAATATTAAAAAAAAATTCAGCAAAATATATTCAGTAGTTTTTTAATTAAAAAGTAAAATAATAATTACATCCTTTATATGAAGAGATCACGTGATAATTATATGAAGAGATCACGTGACCCACTTCAAAGTAATATATGGCATCCATCTTGTGTCAAAATCGTGATTTTTAAAGTTCGTTTCAATTCATATTTAGTGTTGTATCCGCCCTAAAACTGCTTTATTTTTGTTTAAATTCTGTGCATCTGCATCCTGAGACAACGCAATTACAATATAGTTGAGTTTAAATGATCATCCAACTTTGATTATTTCTACAACGAAGCCTACTTTTCACTTATGTAGGATGTAAATACCAAAAGATATAGAATGAGTTGTATAAGAATTGCTGCATTTCTTTAACGCAAAATTATTTAGCTCATGGAGTCTGCAATATAGCTGATATGAATTAAACAATCATTGATTTTACAGAGAAGCAAACGACTTTTTGATGAAGTTTTGAGCATAGAGTTAAATTACTTGTACCTCCATGATTTAAAGCTTTAAATAAAATTAATTTTTATAGTATTGGGATGAATGAAATGAATGGAAAAATGTTTATGAATGAAATGCTGCTTTTAAAGAGACAGCCGATTTATATTTCGATGACGCCATTTGAAAAAGTTCATTTGTTTTCAATGAAATTTTCAAATATAATAAATTATTGAAGTATTATGATAATTTTAAAAATATTACCGAGGAATGTATCGCATTTTAGAGATGTCTAAACCAGGCAATTTATATTTCAATGCCGTCATTTGAATAAAGTTCATTTTTATCGATGAAGTTTTAAGTTTTTTCAAATACAATAAGTTAGTGTAGTATTGTGATAATTTTAAAAATATTACCGAGGAATGTATCGCATTTTAGAGATGTTTAAATAAAATTGCATTGAAGTTGGAACGTGTTTCATAATCAATGCTTTATGCATGATTGATCTTTCTTACTTATATAGATTTAGAAGCACCGATCGAAAATATTTTGATTGTCCTGCAAATTTTTCTTTATTTATGAGTTTCTAAATGAAAGTAAGAGCAGAGAAAGCTTCGTTACATCCATTAATGCTAGTGAATACGATAGTTGATAACAACTTGGAATGCATATACACGCTTTTCCCGGCTAATGAGGTATCAATTATCATTAATAGAACATACCTTTTGTTCAAAAACCGTTTATAAATGGTTTCTGATGAACACTCACACGACAAGTAAAGAAAATAATGGGTATGTAATTTTTTAAAGACGTTGTTTCTGAATACAGCGGAAGAAATACTTTCTGAAGATAATTAGGATATAAAGAGACGATTTTTTTAAAATTCGAAATATGGGCTGTATTTTCTTTGTGGAGGAATATTGTCATGGCGTATGATAAATATTTTAAGATAATAAAATATATTATGTAGAATAAAGACTAAAATACTATGAAAAATATGCATGAATCATGCATGTAATCAAACTTTCCCGTCATAAGAGATATCAAGTTAAAAATTAAGTACAAAGACGAATAATGCTTGCATAAAAAAAAATGTTAATTTTATCAATAATCATAACAAGAAAAAATTACCCCCTCCCCTTAAAGCACATGGGAATATATATGGGATGTTTGTCAAAAGTGGCAACGGACACTCTTAAAAATTGATTCCAGATATATATTTATAATTGCAATGTTTCTTAAAATACAGAATTCTACTAATATAGTTTCAATTCTGTGGTATATCTAGAAAAATACAAAATCTAACTTTTTACGCGTAATCTGCAGCGTTACAGCTTTAATTAGAACATTCTTACGACAAAATTGTGGAATATCTCTAGGTCCAGAGTTTTGGGGGCACAAAATGAAAGCATGGCGCAAATTCCCATCCCTCCTCAAGGAAAAAAATCTGATGTGGGCAACACATGACTTTCCTTATATAATGTAATGAATTTACTACTTTTACAGTAAAAAAATAGGTTTTTCTTATAGTAGATACTAATATTCTTTCCAAGATATTGAATTTTCTACAGTTAGTCGTCATTTTCATTGATTTAGCATCATTTTTATCCATTTGGCGAGATTTTCATTAATTTGGCAACATTTCAAAAAAGTCGCCAAGTTGGCGACATTCCGCCAAATTCGTCGACAAAATCTCGCCAAGCGTTATGCACTAAGAAAAAAGTTATTCTTGCAGCAGATAAATGACTATTGGCGTTCAAATACAAAAGTATTATTCAAAGAATATTTTTTCATGAATGGAACGAGCTAGATCCACGAGAATGATGTCATTCAATTTATCGCATAGTATTACATATGAAAAGTGAACATGTTTCTCAATAGGAATTTTTTTTTTTATGTGACTTTTTCATAATTTTTTTGAAAAATGTACAATATCTCGAGAACGGTCCATGTTAGCGTTCTAAAATTTATGCCAATCGTTTACTAATAAAAAATTACATAAGAAATGTCTATTTGCCTAACTTTATTAGCGGATTTGATTTTTTGACGATTTTTTCAAAATTTCATTCGAAAATTTAGGGGGGTTCTGAACATTCGATTCCATATAAAAACAATAGGCTTCCAGTGTTTACGGATTGTGATTTTTGTACCAAATTTGGTTCGAATCGGTCCATTCGTTCGTCAGTTATCGTCTCCACAGACTCACTGACACACACACATACTTTCACACACACACACACACACACACACACACACACACACACACACAGACATCACTTCAAAAATGTTTGATTCGTGATCAGGGATGCTTGAAACGTGCTCTCCCGTCGAAAACTCGAATTCGAATTTTCGACCCCGTCACAATACTTTCCTTATACATTATGTATATAAGGAAAGTAAAAATCTGATGTGGGCAACACATGACTTTCCTTATATAATGAAATGAATTTACTACTTTTAGAGTAAAATAAATAGGTTTTTCTTCTAGTAGATACTAATATCCTTTCCAAGATATTGAATTTTGGACAATTAGTCGTCATTTTCATTGATTTAGTGTTATTTTTATCCATTTGCCGAGATTTTCGTTAATTTGGCAACATTTCAAAAAGTCTCCAAGTTGGCGACATTCCGCCAATTTCGTCGCCAAAATCTCGCCAAGCGTTATGGACGAAGAAATAAGTTGTTCTTACAGCAGATAAATTGGCGTTCAAATGCAAAAGTATTACTCAAAGTATCTTTTTTCATTAATGGAACGAGCTAGATCCACGAGAATGATGTCACCCAATTTATCGCATGATATTATATATGAAAAGTGAACATGTTTCTCAATAGGAAATATTTTTTTTTCTATTTTATATGACTTTTTGTTAATTTTTTGAAAAATGCGCAATATCTCGAGAACGGTTCATGTTACCGTTCTAAAATTTATGTAAATCGTTTTCTAATAAAAAATTACATAAGAAATGTCTATTTGCGTAACTTTAATGTTGATTTTTTGACGATTTTTTCAAAATTTCATTCGAAAATTTAGGGGGGTTGTGAACATTCGATTGCGTATAAAAACAATAGATTTCCAGTGTTTACAGATTGTGATTTTTGTACCAAATTTGGTTCGAATCGGTCCATTCGTTCGTCAGTTATCGTCTCCACAGACCCACTGACACACACACACACACACACACACACACACACACACACACACACACACACACACCACTTCAAAAATGTTTGATTCGTGATCAGGGATGCTTGAAACGTGCTCTCCCGTCGAAAACTCGAATTCGAATTTTCCACCCCGTCACAATAATTTCCTTATACATTATGTATATAGGGAAAGTAAAAATCTGATGTCGGCAGCATATGAATTTCCCTATATAATGCAACAAATTTACTACTTTTATAGTAGAAAGAAATAGGTTATTCTTATAGTAGATACTTATATTCTTTCCAAGATATTGAATTTTCGCCAATTAGTCGTCATTTTCATTGATTTAGCTTCATTTTTATCCATTTGGCGAAAATTTCATTAATTTGGCAACATTTAAAAAACTCACCAAGTTGGCGACATTCCGCCAAATTCGTCGCCAAAATCTTGCCAAGTGTTATGGAGAGAAATAAGTTATCTTATAGCAGATAAATGACTACTGGCGTTCAAATACAAATGTATTACTCAGAGTATCTTTTCTCATGAATGGAAAGAGCTAGATCCACGAGAATGATGTCACCAAATTGATCGCATGGTATTACATATGACAAGTGAACATGTGTCTCTACAGTTAATATTTTTTTTTAATTTATGGGATTTTTTGATAAATTTATTTGAAAAATGTGCAATATCTAGAGAACGGTTCAAGCTAGCGTTCTAAAAGTTATGTCAATAGTTTTCTAATGAAAAATTACATAAGAAATGACTATTTAAGTAACTTTATTGAAGGTTTTGAATTTTTGATGATTTTTTCAAAATTGCACTCGAAAATTTAGGGGGTTCTGATTGTTCGACTGCGTATTAAAACAATAGGCTTCCAGTATTCACGGATTGTGATTTTTGTACCAAATTTCTTTCGAATCGCTCCATTCGTTCGTGAGATATCGTCTCCACAGGCTCACTGACACACACACACACACAGACTGACATCATCTCAAAAATGTTCGTGTTCAGGGATGTTTGTTTGTTGTCAGGGATGCTTGAAACGTACCCTTCCGTCGAAAACTCGAATTCGAATTTTCGTTCTCCGTCACACTTTCCTTAAACATTACTTTTCTTAAACAATACTTTCCCAATACCCCAATACTTTCCTTAAACATTATACTATGTATATAAGGAATGTAAATTACTTTCTACAAGGTGCTAAAAATTGGGTAGATAAAAAAAAAAATGCCTTTTTATTTGTAAACATCTTTTTGCTTTCCCTGCAATATATGGTAATGTGCAGGGAAAGTATTGGAATCATGCCGAAAATCGCAACTCGAGTTTTCGACGGATTTACACTTTTCGAGACCACTAGAATACGAAAAAACTATTTTTAGCGTGACGTCTCTGTGTGTGTCTGTGTGTCTGTCTGTTTGTCTGTGAAGATTTTGTATCCACTCTAACTAGAAAGCTAATAGACCGAATTTCATAAAATTTGGTAGGTAAGTCACTTGTGGGCGAATCTGGCGCTGAGTAGTTTTGGGTACGATTCGGGATTAAAGAATCCGCCTTTTTTTTGCGAAATGGCCCGCCAAAGCTTGTACTCACTTTAGCTGAAAAACTAATGGACCGAATTTCCCAAAATTCGGTATATAAGTCATTTGTGGGTCAAGCAGGTGCTGATTAGATTTTGGTACGCTTCGGAAAAAAATAACCTGCCTTTTTTTGCCAAATGGCCTTCAAAAATCGCAAAAATCTAAAATAAAAAACTACGTATGCTCAAATATATCCATTAAATGCTTGTTTAATACGCAATTTTTAACGAAGAAAATAATAAGATCAACCCCATTACACTAGAACTAGCCGTTCTCGAGAAATTTTAGTTTTTTCGTATTTTTTCTACGCCACCTTTGAAAATAATTCCAGTTATCAAATGAGAACGAAAATTGAATTAAAAGTGAATTAAATTTAATTAAAACAAGAGAGATCAATCATGGATAAAGCATTGATTATGAAACACTTTCCTACTTCAATGCAATTTTATTTAAACATGTCTAAAATGGTGCAATGCATTCCTCGGTAATATTTTAAAACTTATCACAATACTACATTAATTTATTATATTTGAAAACTTAAACCTTCATCGAAAAAAATGAACTTCATTCAAATGACGGCATTGAAATATAAATTGCCTGGCTTAAACATCTCTAAAATGTGATACATTCCTCGGTAATAATTTTAGAATTATCATAATACTACGATAATTTATTATATTTGAAAACTTCATCGAAAACAACTGAAATTCATTCAAATGACGTCATAGAAAAAATAACACGCCTGGCTCTCTCTATAAAAGCAGCATTTCATTCATAAATAATTTCCCATTCATGTCATTCATCACAATACTATAATAATTTATTTTATTTAAAAATTAAGACCATGGAGCTACAAGTAATTAAACTCTATGCGTAAAACTTCATCGAAAAAAATCGTCCTGCTCTTTGTAAAATCAATGAATCATTCATATCAGCTAAGCAGACTCCATGAACTAAATGGTTTTGTGTTAAAGAAATACAGCAATTCTAATACAACTCATTCTACATATTTTGCTGTTTACATTTTACATAGGTGAAAAATAGGCTTCGTTGTAGAAATAATCAAATTTGGATGAGCATTTAAACTCAAATATATTGTCATTGTGTTGTTTCAGTATGTGGATTCACAGATTTAGGCAAAAATAAAGTGGTTTTAGGACGGATACAACACTCAATATGAATTAAAAAGAACTTTAAAAATCACGATTTTGAGACAAGATGTATGCCATATATTATTTTGAAGTGGGTCACGTGGGTCGCTGAATTTTTTTTTGTATATTTTATGGAACATTTTGAATTGTATCTAAAATTTTCGAAGCAATTTGTGGATTTTAAATCCGCTTAAAAAATGTTTGAAAAATTAGGTCCTATAGGGCTCAACGTATTTCATTTTTTCAACCCGGGTTGAATCCAAAACTAATTGGGTGATATTATTCATTTATATTCCCATAGGTCCTACAGACCGTCTGAACAACATACTAAAATTTCATTTTGATTAAGTCATTTTTACGGCAGTTATCGTGCTAACGGACAGACAGACAGACAGACAGACATAATGAACAAAGTCATAAACACTTTTCAACTTTGTTGTAAAATGTTAATAAAGAGAACGTGAATATAAGTCTACAGGGAAAGACATGTGCTGCTCATATCAGATTTTTTTTATATCGCTTTGACTACAGGACATTTATTTTTTTCCTTTTCCTTTTTCCAAATTTTAGAGGGTCAATAATGACATCCTTTTGTTTCTAATTTTACAATGATAAATTAAAAAATCTGATGTAGGCAGCACATGACATTCCCTGCAGATTTATATCCACGTTATCTTTATTTTAATTAAATTTAATTCACTTTTAATTCAATTTTCGTTCTCATTTGAAAACTGGATTTATTTTCGAAGGTGGCATGGAGAAAATACGAAAAAACTAAAATATCTCGAGAATGGCTGGTCCTGGTGCAATGGGGTTGGTCTTATTCCTTTCATTGTTAAAAATTACGTATGAAACAAACATTTAATGGATATATTTGAGCATACGTAGTTTTTATTTTAGATTTTGACGATTTTTGAATGAAATTTTGCAAAAAAAGGCAGGTTATTTATTTCCGAATAGTCCCAAAATCTATTCAGCACTAGAGTCACGTTCAAGAGAGTTATCTACCAAATTTTGTGAAATTCGGTCCATTATTTTTTCAGCTAGCGTGGATACAGGCTTTTGCGGGCAATTTCGAAAGAAAAGGCGAGTTCTTTTATCCCGAATCGTACCCAAGACCAATCAGCACCAGACTCACCCACAAGGGACTTAGCTTCCACATTTTATGAAATTTGGTCAATTAGTTTTTTAGTTAGCATGAATACCAAATCTGCACAGACAGACAGACAGACACACAGACACACAGACAGACACACAGACAGACACACAGACACACACACAGACGTTACGCTAAAAATAGTTTTTCGTATTCTAGAGATTCCGAAACGTGCAGATCCGTCGAAAACTCGAGTTGGGATTTTCGGCATGATTCCTATACTTTCCCTATGCATTACCATGTATTGTAGGGAAAGTAAAAATATCTGATGTGGGCAGCACATGACTTTCCCTGCAGACTCAAATTCATATTTTCTTTACTTTTTAATAATTCATTAGATTGAGTTTAATTGAACCAAACACTAAATTTGCATTTTTAATTCAATTTTTGTTTTTATTTGGTAATTGGACCTTCTCCGAATTCGGGGCAACAAAAATGCAAGAAATCTTAAATATCTTGAGAACGGTTAGACCTAATGTATAATGGGGTGTGTTATATCATTTTCCTCTTCAAAAATTGAGTATAAAACAAGAATTTAATTGATACATTTGAGCATACACTACTTAGTCTTTTGTTTTAGATTTTGGCAATTTTGGCGGGCCATTTCGTGAAAAAGGCAGGTTGTTCTCTTTCGAATAGTACCAAAATCTAATCAGCTAATCAGCACCAGGATATCTCACAAGTAACTTATCTACCAAATTTTGTGAAATTTGGTCGGTTAGTATTTTAGCTAGAGTGGATACATGAAATTTTTGGGAGCCATTTCGTAAAAAAGCGGGTTCTTCTTTTCCGAATCGTACCAAATTCTAATCAGCACTAGAGTATCTAACAAGTAACTTATCTACCAAATTTTGTGAAATTTGGTCTATTAATATTTTAGCTAGAGCAGGTAAATGAAATTTTTACGGGCCATTTCGCAAAAAAGGCGAGTTCTGTTTTTACGAATGGTACCAAAAACTAATCAGCACCAGCGTCACATCCAAGTGACTTACCTACCAAATTTTATGAAATTCGGTCCATTAGTTTTTGATTTAGAGTGTATAGATACATTGCACTGACACACAGACAGACAGACACACAGACACACACACACACAGACAGACAGACACACAGACGAACAGACAGACTCACACACGGACTTCACGCTAAAAATAGTTTTTTCGTATTCTAGAGGTCTCGAAACGTGTAGATCCGTCGAAAACTCGAGTTGCGATTTTCGACATGATTCCAATACTTTCCCTATACATTACCATGTATTGCATTGAAAGTAAAAATAATAATAATGGCGTTTAAGTCCCTGAAAGCGCAAAGTCCCTGAAAGCGCGAGGTTCAGTGTGATTGTCTTGCTCGCCTTACCCTAACTGTTCCACTGAATATCTCTGTCCTTGCAAAATTCGAGGAAATCTGAATAATAAAAATGTTATGCAAAAATAGAGAAATTCCTAAATATTACTTAAAAGCAGTGTCAACTCTACACTTGTGATATTTTTAGAATAATTCAAAGTTCCAATTAGTAGAACATTCATTACAATTCCTTACATTAATTAATATTAAAAAGTTCGAAATATATTCTTAAAACAGAAATTCACGAAGATGATATTTAAAAATTTATTTATTGACTCAGGTCACCTTACCATGCTTATTGTAGATTTAAATTCAAAACTTTTGAGGACAAATTTAGAGATTTTAGGGTTTTTTAAGAAAAATTTAGGAATATTTTCATTTTCGGTAAACATTTTTATTAATCAGATTTTCTCGAATTTTGCAGGCAAAGAGAGAAATATTCTATTAATTTGCCGTAAGAATATCCTAATTGGAACTTCTACAACACGTGTACGAAGATACATTTTGTATTTTTTACTTTCCTTTAAAATAATGTATAAGGGCATTGACTCAGTAATATTGTGACGGGGTCGAAAATTCGAATTCGAGTTTTCGACGGGAGAGCACGTTTCAAGCATCCCTGATTCCGAATTGAACATTTTTGAAGTGAAGTCTGTGTGTGTGTGTAAAAGTATGTGTGTGTGTGTGTAAAAGTATGTGTGTGTGTGTGTGAAAGTTTGCGTGTGTGTGTCAGTGTGAGTGAGTCTGTGGAGACGATAATTGATGAACGAATGGACCGAATTTTGGTACAAAAATTGGCACACTTTGGTATTGGTATACAAAATGGTATGCAAAAAATTGGACGAAATTTGGTACAAAAATTACAATCCATAAACACTGGAAGCCTATTGTTTTTATACGCAATCGAATGTTCAAAACCCTCCTAAATTTTCGAGTGAAATTTTGAAAAAATCGTCATAACTCAAAACCTCTAATAAAGTTATGCAAATAGCCATTTCTTATGTAATATATCATTAGAAAACGATTGACATAAATTTTAGAACACTAACATGAACCGTTCTTGAGATATTGCACATTTTTCAAAAAAAATTATCAAAAAGTCATTTAAAATAAAAAAAAAATTCCTATTGAGAAATATGTTCACTTTTCATATGTAATACCATGCGATAAATTTGGTGACATCATTCTCGTGGATCTAGCTCGTTCCATTCATGAAAAAAGATACTTTGAGTAATACTTTTGTATTTGAACGCCAGTAGTCATTTATCTGCTGTAAGAATAACTCATTTCTCCGTCCATAACGCTTGGCGAGATTTTGGCGACGAATTTGGTGGAAAGCCGCCAACTTGGCGAATTTTTAAATGTTGCTAAATTAACGAAACACTCGCCAAATGGATAAAAATAACACTAAATCAATGAAAATGACGACTCATTTACGAAAATCCAATATCTTGAAAAGAATATAAATATCTACTATAAAAATAATTTTTTTTTAACTAAAGCAGTAAATTCATTGCATTATATAAGGAAAGTCATGTGCTGTCCACATCAGATTTTTTAGAAATACAATCTACAGAGTTATGACAGCTTTCGTAAAGTTCTGTATCTTATTTTAAGACATTTTGAAATTGCAAGTATATGTCCAGTATCAATATTTTAGGAAATGAAACCCGTTATAATTTTGTAGACAAAGATCTATTCTACTATTTTGTAAGACTATTTTAACTGGAACTTTTAAGCCAAAGTAAAGCGATTTTTTTCAGAAATTCTACCTACAAAGTTGAGACTGTAAAATTCTGCACTTTAATTTAAGAAATTTTGTAATTGCAAGTATATGTCTAGGATCAATATTTAATAAAATAAATCCAGTTATCACTATTTTTAAGCCAATCATATATCTTAAAACATAAAATCATATGAACTGCACATTAATAGCTATCAAAAATAGTTTACTACCAAAATGCCTCAAAAATAGAAAGAACATTTCCAGTCCCAAAGGAAAAGCCACTTTTTATAAAAGCTTTGCTTAAAATTGGTTCTGCGATGTTCACTGCATTTGAATTTGTTTATCCTTCATTCTTAAAGCGTACTTTTACCCACTCATTAAACGTATTTTCTGAAATTTAAACGGCTTCGAAGATTATTGTTTTCACTTTCTGTATAGTGGTGTAATTTCTATTGTTTACCGTTCTTCGAATCGTTGCTTTTAACCGCGCTCTGGTTTATTATGCACCGCAGTGTATTATTTCCTTTTGAGCAAAGTACTTTTGATTATAGCTTTTATCTATCATGCTATGCATCATCATGATGCATACTACCAGAATTTCTTCATAAATTATTATCTTTCTGGATATTATAAAATATTTATTTATATTGCTTGTTTAAATATAATGTTTAATATCATCATTAAGTTTAGAAGGGAACTTTCTTTTAAAAACTTTAAAAGCAGTTTCCTTGCCATAAATTGTGTCTAAAGTTAACATTTTAGCCAAGTGCTACAATGTGCCCTACTTTAATTTGCTTAGCTATTTATTTGTTTTACTTGGATTTTTATTATGCTCGGCTACTTATTTATTATGCTTGGCTATTTATGTTGCTTGGTTATTTATGTGTTACTCTGGACTATTTATTTATTTTGCTTGGGTAAAGTAAAATGATGAAATTAATGCTTAGTAAAGCTAAAGGTTAAAGTTAGGTTTGTTAATAAAGTTGGACAACGTTTACGTAAGCAATGAAATTAATAAACAGTTTTAAATTAAGTTTAAATGCCGGGCATAGAGGTGCACTGCTATTCCCGTGATTTCCCTAGCATTTTGATATCTGCAGAAATAAAAATTATTGTTTTAAGGAGGTTCGAAACACAATTGACTTATTACTTTCCCTACAATACATGGTAATGTATAGGGAAAGTATTGGAATCATGCCGAAAATCGCAACTCGCGTTTTCGACGGATCTACACGTTTTGAGACCTCTAGAATACGAAAAAACTATTTTTAGCATGACATCTGTGTGTGTGTCTGTGTGTCTGTGCGTCTGTCTGTCTGTGAAATGTATGTATCCACTCTAACTCACAAACTAATGGACCAAATTTCATAAAATTTGGTTGGTAAGTCATTTGGGTGTGACCCTGGTGGTGATTAGTTTTTGGTACGATTCGTAAGAACAGAACCCACCTCTTTTTGCAAAATGGCCCGTAAATATTTCATGTATCCATTCTAGACGAAATACTTATTAACCAAATTTCACAAAATTCGGTAGATAAGTCGCTTGTGGGTTATCCTGATGCTGATCAGATTTTGGTACGACTGGGAAAAAATAACCTGCCTTTTTTGCGAAATGGTCCGCAAAAATTGTCAAAATCTATATATAAAGACTACGTATGTTCAAATGTATCAATTAAATGCTTGTGTTACTTAATTTTTGACGAAGAAATGAATAAGATCAACCCCATTACACTAGGACTAGCCGTTCTCGAGATATTTTAGTTTGTTCGTATTTTCTCTACGCAACCATTGAAAACAAGTCCAGTTATCAAATGAGAACGAAAATTGAATTAAAAGTGAATTAAATTTAATTAAAATAAAGAGAACGTGGATATAAGTCTGCAGGGAAAGTCATGTGCTGTCCGCATCAGTTTTTTTTTATTTGTGGGAATTGTATAATGCGTTTTTTTCCTGAAATGTGTGTCTAAGATCACTTTGCATATGAAATACTCTTGAACAATTTAAAATTTTATTTTTAAGAAATTTAAAATTTAAACTTTTCCAATGTACCCTTATTTATTTGGCTTGGCTAAAGTTGATGTTTAATATAACCACTAAGTTAAACACTTTCCTTATACATTATACTATGTATATAAAGAAAGTAAAAACTGTTTTTAGTTTGAATCTTTCCATTTACCCATGGCTGTTGTAAGGTGATGCATTAATCAATTAAAATTATACTCACATGAATCCAATTGTTATCTCTGGGATAATATGCATTGCTTATTTATATATTGAACATATTATACAATCTTAAATCGTTCGTGACAATTGCATTATTGGCCTAAATTATTGGCGCTGTTATTAGGTTCCTGTCTGAATTAGATCAGATATTAAACGTTCATATATTCTTATCTCGAGGGTTGACAGGGGGCATTTGTAAAGTTATTTAGGGAGGAAAAGTAGTTGGCTTACTAAATAATATATCCGCTCATTTTGAATGCTGCGTACACCATCGTCTGATCCAGTAGTGCCACTGATGAGCATATCTCATATTACTGTCCTCTGACAATATGTCTTTTTCCTTCTTGCTTTCTAAGCACAGACTCAACCACACATCTCTTTTAGCAAGTCATTCTTTTAGACATTTATTTTTGTCCATGTTGGGAGCGGGGTGATATTGCACCTTGGTCTCC
The DNA here is from genome assembly GCA_951213105.1 of Amaurobius ferox. Taxonomy (NCBI): domain Eukaryota; kingdom Metazoa; phylum Arthropoda; class Arachnida; order Araneae; family Amaurobiidae; genus Amaurobius; species Amaurobius ferox. The sequence continues at coordinate 82,810,093 of OX578140.1, read as the reverse complement.
TAGTCTTTGGTTGGACTGGTCATCTGGGTGCCTTGAGTACTGCTTGGTATCTTCCCCAAGCACTGGTTGCTGACTGATTACTGTTGGCTTCACCTCAGTTGCTCAAAGTGAAGCCCGAGCGAGTAGTCTGGGGTGGGGCAACCCCTTATGCTCTCAATACATTTGTTTATAAAAGTTCTTTGTTTACGAGATTTTGCAATGCCACTTTCCAGACTGGCTGTCGCCACAATTTGTGCGCACTGTCAATCCCTAAAGTATATAAGTTCGAAATTTAATGTCACATTAAGAACTTTAGAAAGAGTTTATCAAGCGAAAATTGTGTCAAATCATGGTTACAATTTAAGTTATTTACAATGGCACCAGAAAGACTGAACCATGCGGGTTAGTGCCAGGAATCATTGAGGTCTCAAAGATGTTTTGATTTTTTTTCAAGGATCCATCGGTGTACAACAGCGATTTTCAATTCAAAAATATTTCCACGCACAGAATATTAGCCTGTTTAAAAATCTAAAGACTGAGGAGGTTGTTCAGATCGGAAGTTTCACTTCGATTTGAAATCTGAGAGTAGATAATGTAGGTCCTACGTCCATTAGAAAAGATAAGAGTTTTGTCCTTGAAGTTTAATGGATAAAGCATCTGGACAGCTTAAAGATTGTTTGGGAACTTTTTTAACTACTTGAATACTGTTTGAGATTTTACATGATCTGTTAAAAAATGTAATACGGAAATTCATGCTTTTGTTTATAACGTATCATGTTCACACTTTTCTGACATACACACAGACAAATATTTCCAAAAGTTTCGAAATTTCTGCAGGATTTATAACAATACGTATATCAGTCAAAATATAGCATTCGAAAATTTTGAAAGAAATCATATACAATATCATAACAGAAAGTCAAAAAATTCCCAGCTGTTTGTTCTCTATTATTCTACGGTGTAGCCTAAGTCCACGAAAACTACAAATATATTTATTGCGAATAATAATTGTTACAGCTACGATTTTCATTATCAATTGGAAAATATGACATTCAAAAAGTAAAAATAAAACAAAACAAAAAAATCTGATTTGAGCAGAACATGACTTTCCCTGCAGATTCAAATTCATTTTGTCATTTTTATTTCGTTGTGTATTAAATTGAGTTTAATTGCTGAAAATAGCATGGATACTTTTCTGATATTATATCCATATATCCAATTTGCCCTTTTATTGCATCTTCGTTCAATTTGCCAACTTTCTAGTCTTCAGGTCCTCAAAAAAAAAAAAAAAATAAATAAAAAAAAAAATAAAAAAAAAAAAATACCTCGAGAACGGTTTATCCTACAGTCTTGGGATTAGTCTCATTCGCTTAGTTGTCAAAATTTACCTGAAGAACAATCTCTTAATCACTATATTTCAACATATACATATATATTCATTTTAGTCATTTTAGATTTTCACTATCTTTGCGGGCCATTTCATTAAAAAGAGTCGGTATACTTTTCTAAATCATACCAAAATCTAATCAGCATCAGGATATCCATCAGAGATCTTAACTCCAAAGAAATTTTATTAACTAGTTTTTTAACTACAGTGAACATCGTCTTCATTTCCACAAAATTTAACATTTAAATAATATCTAGAGAATTGTTCCTTTTAGAGTAATGGGGGGGTCTTATTATTTTTGTCGTCTAAAATTGCGTATAAAACAAACATTTAATTGATACATTTGAGCATATGTAGTCTTTTATTTGAAATTTTGGTGATTTTTGTTTGCCATTTCGCAAAAAAGGCGGGTTTTTCTTTACCGAATCGTACCAAAATCTAATCAGCATCAAGATATCCAACAGATGACTTATGTACCAAATTTTGTGAAATTTGGTCAGTTTTCTCGCTCGAGTGGATACAAGAGATTTTTGCAGGCCATTTCTTGAAAAAAAAGCAGGTTCTTTTATCCCGAATCATACTAAAAATTAATCAGCACTAGGTTTACATACAAGTGACATATCTACCAAATTGTATGAAATTTGGTCCATTAGTTTTTGAGTTAGAGTGGATACATACATTGCACTGACAGACCGACACACACACACACGCAGACCGACACACACATAGACATCATGCTAAAAATAGTTTTTCGTATTCTAGAGGTTTCAAAACGTGTAGATCCGTCGAAAACTCGAGTTGCGATTTTCGGGATGATTCCAATACTTTCCCTATACGTTGCCATGTATTGCAGGGAAAGTAAAAATCTCATGTGGGCAGCACATGGCTTTCCCTACAGACTTATATCCACGTTCTCTTTATTTTAATCCAATTCAATTTATTTTTAATTCAATTTTCATTCTTAATTGGTAACTGGACTTATTTTCATAGGGGTGGTGTAGAGAAAACACAAAAAAAAATCTAAAATATCTCGTGAACGGCTAGTCCTAATGTGATGGGGATGGTCTTATTCTTCTCTTAGTTAAAAATTACTTATAAAACAAGCATTTAATGGATATATTTGAGTCTACGTAGTTTTTTATTTTAGATTTTGAAGATTTTTGAGGGCCAATTTGCAAAAAAAGGCAGGTTATTTTTTTCCGAATTGTACCAAAATTTAATCAGCATCAGGATAACTCACAAGCGACTTATCTACCGAATTTTGTGAAATTCGATCCATTAGTTTTTTAGCTAGAGTGGATACAGGCAATTTTTGCGGGCTATTTCGCAAAAAAAAGCGGGTTCTTTTATCCCGAATTGTACCCCAAACTAATCAGCACCAGATTCGTCCACAAGTGACTTACCTACCAAATTTTATGAAATTCGGTCAATTAGTTTTTTAGTTAGAGTGGATGCAAAATCTGCACAGACAGACAGACAGACACACAGACACACAGACAGACAGACACACAGATAGACACAGACACACAGATAGAAGATAGACACAGACACACACACAGACGTCAAGCTAAAATAGTTTTTTCGTATTCTAGAGGTCCCGAATTGTGTAGATCCGCCGAAAATTCGAGTTGCGATTTTCGACATGATACAATACTTTCCCTATACATGACCATGTATTGCAGGGAAAGTAAAAACAATACTTTATATAAAATAAAACTATTCTTAGTTCTATCAGTGGCGAAGTAAAAATATATTTGTGCAAATATATTTTGTAAAAATATATTTGTGGATGTAAAAATATATCTTATAAATGAACGATTTGATTGTTCTTTTAATTATATAAATTGCGGACTGCGTACATCATTTTAATTTATTTTATCAAAGCGGTTTCAAGCTCATATATTATGTTTAGCAAATAAACTCATATATTGTGTTTAGCTAATAAACTCATATATTGTGTTTACCCAATAAATTCATTTAGCCGATTGTTGAAGCAGAAAAATAGTAGAACGGGTGTATCTTCTTATACAATTTTAGTGTTTTCATGTAGTATATACAAACGAGATCAGGATATTTTACTCTTCAGATCTGCAAATTCAGAGCTACGAATTTACCGAAATATCTCTAAATAACTTGGTAACTTTTCTTAAACTGTACCAAATTAGCGGAAATGTCTCCAAATTGATAAAAATGACGCAAATTAATGAAATAAAATTTGTTTTTTTAGAATAGAGTACTGAAGTGATGTTTCGGTAGCATTTGTCGGTCAGTTTATCCATCCTACTTAGTAACACATTTACCGAATTTTTTTAATATCACCAAATTGATAAAAATATTTGTAAATCCATAAAAATATCATGGAATTGATAAAATTGCGCTTAATAAATTAAATTAATTGTGTTTTGTTAGGGAATAATATTGTGATGATGTTTCGTCAATTTGTCGCAAAATGGGACTATCTGTTCTACAGTCCGACTTGGCGATAAATTTGGCGATTTTTTTAAGTTATCGCTAAATTGAAGAAAATGCCGTCAAACCTTCCATGGAGATCGCATTATTCAGAATATATGATTTCCATCCATTTATTTGAAGCAAATGATATCATGTCGCTTAGCAACGGATCCAATGTGTTATGCAGCATGCGATTTTTTTTAAATGTTTTCCGATTTGAATAAAAAAAATATGTATATAAAATAAATTTCATTGACATTGCATTTTTGACTGGATAATATCAATTACGGTATTCAGGTTTAAACATTATTATTATTCATATTTTTCGGGTTCTGTTGATTCAGGGATTATTGAGATTTTCAAGTTATTATGCCATTGTTTTATTATGACGAAAATCGTTGAAACTCATATATAGTGCGTTGTACGAGTAATCTTCTACAAATGCACGGGTATATCTTCTAATCACTGAGAATATAAGTAGTACAGGTATATTGGCATATATTTTGATATATATTGCCATATATTGGAATCAATTACGACCTTCTGGTATAAAGATAACGGAGATTATTGATATTTTCAATTTATTACGTCATCTCTTTTATTTTGACAAATATTTTTGAGACTCATATTGTAATACGGGTAATCTTCTACTAACACACTGGCATATTTTCTAATCTGCGACAATATAAGTAGTACGAGGTTGCGTATATTGATTCAATCCTTTTTTTTTTGTAAATTTGCTACCAAAAGAGGCCAGGATGTTTTACTCTTCAGATCTGTCTGTGAAAATAATTTTGCATAGTGAGAACAGATATTCTTAAACTCCTCTTTATGAACAATAAATTTAATATTTTAACAGAATTTGCACATGGTTGCGAATTATAAGTTTCTTTATATTATATACTCCGTACGAAGAACGGGTATGCTGCTAGTCTATATAAATAAAATTGAAAATCTGTCTGTCTGTTTGTCCCATCATCACGGGAGAACGGCTGAACCGAATTTGATGAAATTTTGTGGATAACCTGGAAATAGTCCCACTTAAAATTTAGTCCATGCTTGGAGTTCCTACGATCAGTGAGTGGTTCTCTAGATATTAGTAAAAAACAAAATTTTCGTTTTTCTCATCATCACGGAAGAACTGCTGAACCGAATTTGATGAAATTTCGTGGATAGCCTTAAAATAGCCTCGCATAAATTTAGCCCAAGTTTCGAGTATCTAAAACCAGGGGTTGGCGAGATATTAATGAAAAAAAAACTTTTCCCTAGGAGTTCTACTCTCTAACTTCGTGGTTTATCCAAAGGAAAAGCTTGAAAATCGTTTGAAAGTGAATTAAAACTTTATCTATGAGTTTGAGGGGAGATTTTTTGCACCAATTAGTCACTTTCTGAAAACATGAATTGTGTGAAACATGATTTAAATGGGAAATCTATCTCCATGGTTTATATTTCACAAACTTTTACTGAACAATGAAAAGTATAAAGAAATCGAAATGGTTATTTAATTTCGCAGTTTATGAGGAAGGTTCTATCTTATATCATGTTGCTCAGAAACGCAATTAAATTAAATCTGTCTGTTAATTTTTATTATTATTTTTTCGATTTGAATAATAAATAAATGGATATAAAAATATATTTTAGAAAAAAAAACGATTTGATTTTTCTTATAGCATTTTTGACTGGATAATATCAATTACGGTTGCGGCAGCAAAGACATCTGATCAAAGATGCTTGGAAACCTGTAGCCGAATTATAAGAACAGAGGAAGAGCTAGCTTTTGCTCAGTGATTATAATGTCGGTCTTGTAACCAAAGGGTCCCTGGTTCGGGGCCCGGCGACGCCCAATCGCTACAGTGGTTACCCTGGACGCTTGAAACACGCAACCTTCCTCTCCATCGATTTCGCCTCTCAACGCGAGAGGGCAGCACCACACGGAGTCAGAAGCCTTGACACTCCCTTCCCTCCCTTCCTGGATGTTTTATTTTTCAGATCTGCCCGTGAAGATAATTTTGCATAGTGAGAATAGATATTCTTAAACCGTCTCTTTAGGAGCAATAAATTTAATATTTTAACAGAATTTGCACATGATTGCGAATTACAAGTTTCTTTATATTATATACTCTGTACGAAGAACGGGTATGCTGCTAGTTTGCAAATAAAATGCAAAATAATAACTGAATTACAATGAAAATAAAGTAATAACATTTTAAAATTTTGCTATTATAGTGTAACCCCTCTCCCTTTTACTTTCCCTGCAATACATGGTAATGTATAGGGAAAGTATTGGAATCATGTCGAAAATCGCAACTCGAGTTTTCAACGGATCTACACGTTTCGAGACCTCTAGAATACAAAAAAACTATTTTTAGCGTGACGTCTGTGTGTGTGTCTGTCCGTGCAGATTTTGAATCTACTCTAACTAAAAAACTAATTGACAGAATTTCATAAAATTTAGTAGGTATTTCACTTATAGGGGAATCTGGTGCTGATTAGTTTTGGGTATGAATTGGGATAAAAGAACCCGTCTTTGCGAAATGGCTCACAAAAATTGTCTGTATCCACTCTAGCTGAAAAACAAATGGACCGAATTTCACAAAATTTGGTAGATAAGTCGCTTGTGCATTACCTTGGTCTTGATTAGATTTAGGCACGATTCGGAAAAAAATAATCTGCTTTTTTTGCAAAATGGCCCGCAAAAATCGTCAAGACCTAAAATAAAAAACTACGTATGCTTAAATATACACATTAAATGCTTGTTTTATACGTAATATAATGTTTTATACATAATCTTTAACGTAGAAAAGAATATGACCAACCCCATTACACGAGAACTAGCCGTTCTCGAGATATTTTAGTTTTTTCGTATTTTCTCTACGCCACCTTTGAAAATAAGTCCCGTTACCAAATGAGAACGAAAATTGAATTTAAAGTGAATTAAATTTAATTGAAATAAAGAGAACGTGGATATAAGTCTCCAGGGAAAGTCATGTGCTGCCCACATTAGATTTTTTTGTTATGTGGCACCGGTTTTTAAACGTTATATGATGGTTAACATAATACTCGAGAAACTCTATTTTAATTAATAAAAATCAAATAAAAATATAAGATATACACCGTGACCGTCCAAAATTCTCCCAATATATAATTGCAAAATATATAATTAAAAATATAATAAAAAATAATAATATGTATATTGAAAAATTATATATTATAATATAATATATAATTAAAAATATATAATTGAAATATATAATTAAAATTATATAATTGCAAATGCACTAACTACATTAACTATCACATTCGAAACGGTTTTTCTGAGGAAACAAATTACACGCTTATTTCCTAAAATACAACTAATAGATAATCAAAATATTGAGAGAACTTGATGCAAAATTAAAATGTTAATCTTTAATCTCAAAAGTTAAACAATATTATCTTTTCAATGTTTAGTGTAGCCTATTTTGGCTTTCAAAGTAGCTTCAATACGATTTAGCAATCAAGAAAATCTTCAGAGTCAATTATATTTCGCAATCGTTTTATGCAATATTGTCTTCTTTTGACGAGCAGCCAAGGTTCATTCATAAAGTTTAGAACGTTGTAATTATCCGAAACAAGTGTTTTGAGAAGACACCATATGTGTTCAATTGGATTCCGGAGCCTGAGGAAGCCATTCAAGAGCACAAATGTTATTCTCTTGAATCCAACCAGTAACCACCATTGAGGTATGCTTTCATTATCATACCTGTTGTTATTTTATACCGGTCCAATGTTGGAAGTCAATAATTAATCAATGATTCTGTCTATATAGCTCCAGTCATCCTGTTTGGAATCAGACACATAATTCCTGATCCTAACGTAGTAATACATCACTGTATAACCATGATTCCTCCTCCTAATTCTAATGTAGTTTTACAGACTTATCATTAACAGGTTTTGCTGGTTTATCTCGTGTTCAAATACGTCCACCACATCCAACACGATTAATTTATATCTCGTTGGAAAATATTACACGCTTCCGATCATCAACAGTATAATGCTGACATATTTTTTCAAAATTCAGCTGTAGTATAGCGTTTATACAGTTCAGGTTTTTTAATATGCAAGTGAAAATTCGCTTTGTTAAAATATTTTGTTAAAATTGCTTTATTAAAATCTTACCAATCTTCTCATTTTAATTAACTTATTTTTTAGAGTTGATTTAATTGTAATTGAAGTTCAATATTATCCAAACAACAGCATTTGTATATAACGTCGTAATGCTTCTACCACTATAACGTCATAATACTTATACCACTATTAATGAGACTTACGGTGTTTAACAGAAAGTGAAAAATATTGGGAGGATTTTGGGATTCACTATATTTCTCTCATCAAGCTTTACCTTTTCATTTGTTAAAAGCTTAATTTAAGGTTCATTTATAAAAATTCCAAATTAATTTATATAAAATCCGTATAATATAGCAATTCTCTAAAATAATTTGCTATTCACTTTTAGACTGTTTACAGTGCTCAAACAATAACCACTATTAGACAATGAACACTATTAGACAATAAACGCGAAATCCCGTCGTAGAGGGGAAAAGAAAATCTTCACCTCTTCAAGAAATGCCACAGTTTATACATGTTTATCTGGCTACATTAGTTAAATGATAGAAGTTGTACACGTATTCTCTTTTAGTTCCATTTCTAATGCAATATCGCCTGATGGGGTAGACATGTTGACATATGTCTCTCCTGAACAAAACAAAGGCACTGACGGTAGTCGGATCAAAAATATATCTGCATCTCTGTTTATTTACAAAGAAAATATTTTATTCATTTATTTCAAATAATGTATAATTAAAGTAAAAGTTACTTGATTGTAAATCATTTAGGTGTCCACCTTGTCATCTCTAACGCTTCACCATTGGGTTTTATCTCGTTTACAGTGTAGAGTAAATCCACGAAAACTGCAGAATACAGATATTTTTCCTTTTCATTTCAAATAACGACTTTAGAGACTATTGTTTTGAATATAAAGCGGTAAACTGCTTTCATACACAAGCAAATCCGTAAGCCCATCAACAAACCTACCAACAATACCTTACATTGCCTGCATGTCCGTATAAATTTCGGTATTTTCGAATTTGGGCCTCTACGCTGTAAGCCAAACAAGTTAATTTTGATAAATTAAGGTTTCAGAACAAACTTCGGCAAATCAAAATAAAACAGAAAACTTTTTAGCAATAGCAGAATCAGCGTAAAGGTAATAGCAGGTATATGGGAATCTAGAATAAAATTTCAAATATAGACGAAATAGTAAATGTTTGAAGTGCTATAAATAAATAAAATTGGCATCACGTCTGATTTCAACCAGCAGAAACAACAAGCAGACAACTATAATAGAAGGTCTTTATTTCACTTCTTTAAGACGTACTAAACTTAAAATAGGCCAGAGCGCTTTCGAGCGTAAATACGCTCTTCATCAGTGGCTACATGGAAATAGGAATGATCGTTCATATATAGACTAGAAAAAGTGACAAATTTGCATAAATACAATTATCAATAAACGTACGTTTATCTAAGGGGAATCCAAAAATGCAAAACATTTTGCACAGATTCAAAAAATCGAGCATAAATCACGAAAAGAACAGTAAAAATTTACAATTTTATTACAAAATTTTCAAATTCAAAAAATTTTAAAAATGGGGGCAATCAGGTCCAATCCCCGAGAGGATGATGTCAATTCAAGTCTCTTCATAGTTATCTTTGACATCATCCTCTCAGGGATTGGAAAAACAATAGGCTTCCAGTGTTTATGGATTGTGATTTTTGTACCAAATTTTGTTCGTATCGGTCCATTCGTTCGTCAGTTATCGTCTCCACAGACTCACTGACACACACACACACACACAGACATCACTTCAAAAATGTTTGATTCGTGATCAGGGATGCTTGAAACGTGCTCTCCCGTCGAAAACTCGAATTCGAATTTTCGACCCCGTCACAATACTTTCCTTATACATTATGTATATAAGGAAAGTAAAAAGTAAGCCACAGAACTTTTTCGGTCATACCACTGAAGATAAATAAACATAAATAAACAAAATTTCATATCTGCAATTTTCTGGTTCTGGTCTTTTAAGAAATATAAATGGTCAGTGCGAACAGCATTTTTGCTTCCGATATCCTTTTTTCACTGGGCAAATTTATTTCTTTAACAGAAGTCTCATTTGGTGTGAATGGTATGCTTATTAGTACAATTTAATGGAAAATTTAGAATACAATATTTAGAAAACCATTGGATAAGGGATAACAAAACTTTCGAAAACACTCTTCTTGAGCACAAACGTTTTCAGCAAGGTATCACTTTTTAAAATCGGATTAGGTATTTGCGAGTTATAGAATCTGTAATCATTCCAGTGACATAACTAAACTTTTAGCGCTTTGGAGCAAATAACTTCGAGGCACCTTTTCCCATAATGCATACATAGTTTTTTGTGCCTCCCAGGCGGTGAAGTGGATAGCGTCTTCGGCTGCTGTCTAGTGGGCTTGGGTTCGAATCCCGAGTAAGGCACGGATGTTTATTGAGGATAAAGTCAGTCTTCCGTCTTCTGGGTCCTCGTCTAAATGAGAAGCTGCATCCCCTCCTACCTTCGCCAGTAATGCTTGTTTGTAATAAACTTTGTTCTCTTGTCTTTTTTCGTTCTGTCCTGCTTCCTGCGTCACTGGTCCTGTATCGACTCCATCGAAAACAGGAGGTCATAAGAAACAACAACAACACATAGTTTTTTGTTCTTTAGCCAAAAATATGCTTAGTGACAGAGACGCCACTTTCTTATTCGGAAAATATCGTACTGAAACTTCCTGGAATAATCGCTCCATGCCATGACAGCATGCCACTGAATCATCTCCCTAGACTGTTAATGCATGGTAAGGACAATGACGTAAAACAACAGCTTTATGTGATGAACGTAATAGTTAATTTCATTTATACAGAAAATATTGTATTCCGATAAAGTCTTGTATCTCCTTTTACAATGGAAATAATCCTTTCGGCAACTGTGACGAACATTACGACAGCAAATATAATGAAACGGAAATCATTTTTATGTAATATTATTCTATTTTTTCCATATATCCGAAAATATTTGTCTTACCTCTTTTTTGATCAAAAGAGATTTTGATGGGATCTCTTTGTCCAGTCTTCTAGGAAATAAGAACACAGAGGGGGTGGACAGTCTTGAAGAAATTCGACTTGCCTCAATTATTTTTTCGTTTCCTCTCCATGGTAGACAACCAGTGGAATAATGTTAGATAGAGAGGGAAGAAAATAGAAGTAACCGGAAATAAATTGAGATGATTTTTGTTATAAAAGAAATAGCCAAGTAGATTATTTATTTTTAGAACTATCTCGCAAATCGAACTGTTTTTCTTTCTACTATCCTTATATACATAGTATAATGTATAAGGAAAGCATTGTGACGGGGTCGAAAATTCGAATTCGAGTTTTTGACGGGAGAGCATGTTTCAAGCATCCCTGAATACGAATAAGACGTTTTGAGGTGATGTGTGTGTGTATCAGTGAATCTGTGGAAACGATGCCTCAAGAACGAATGAAGCGATTTCAACAAAATTTGGTACAAAAATCATAATTAGTGAATACCGGAAGCTTATTGTTTTTACACGCAATTGATTCCAAACGCCCAACATTTTGAAAAAAAAATCATCAAAAAATTTAAACATTCAATAAATTTATATAAATAATCATATGTAATTTTTTTATTAAAAAACGATTGACATAAACTGTAGAACGTTAGCATGAACCATTCTTGAGAAATTGTACCTTTTTCAAATAAACTTATTAAAAAATCACATAAAATTAAAAAAAAAGTATTAACTATTGTGGAACTTGTCACTTTTAATGTGCAATATTATGCGGTAAATTTATTATCATCATTCTCGTAGGTCTAGCTCATTCCATTCACGCGAGAACATACTTTGGGTAATAGCTTTGTAATTTGACGCCATTAGTCGTTTGTCTACTATAAGAATAACCTATTTCTCGATCCACAATGCTTGGCGAAATTTTGGCGACGAATTTGGCGGAATATCGCCAACTTGGTGAGTTTTATGTGTCGCCAAATTAATGAAAATATTGCCAAATTGATAAAAATGTTTTCAAATTGATAAGAATGACGCTAAATCAATAAAAATGACAACTAATTGATGAAAATTCAATATTTTGGATATAATATAAGACCCCACTTTAAGAATAAACTATTTCTCCGTCTGTAACGCTTAGCGAAATTCTGTCGACGAGTTTGGGCGTCATATCATCCACTTGGCAACATTTTAAACATTGCTGAATTCACGAAACTATTGCCAAATTGATAAAAATGTCCCCAAATTGATAAAAATGATGCCAAAAGGGATGCAATGTTTTGCAAATTTTTAATTCCGTCAGATGATGGACATACCTTTCATTATATAAGAAATGCTCTTCTAAATATCCTCCACTTGGTGATATTTAGCCCCACATTGACAAAATTATTTATTTATTTACTTATTTATTTATTTATTTTGAAAGAGACTACAAGCTACAGGATGTAGTCCCAGCTACAGCATGCAGGAATAAAAATACATTCAAAATATACAGATTGAAACATTATAAAATACATTAAAAGGAAAGCACACTCTCAACAACAAATGATCTTCATAAACTGCACATGAATAAATACAATAAAATACAAGAGGTATACAACAAATGCTTTTTAAAATCCATCTCCGATGAATAAAAAATAACCAAATAATCAGGGAAATTGTTGTATGATTTACAAAACTAGTAATTGCACAACAACACCCCATATCTAAGTTAAAATTTTTTACAGCAAATAAATTAATGTTGCTGGTTGTATACTGAGGAACACGAAACCCAATTCCACCAAGACAGGGGGACAATCAACTCGGCCACCGAACAGACTTCTGAAGAATGAAAATAAAATGTAATCCCTTCTGCTCTGTAAGCTTCTTAAACCAAACAAATCACGTAGAAAAGTAGCGAATAAGGCATAACAAAAAATGCGAGTTTTCCTTTAATAAAGATACCTCAAGAAATTATTTTGAATGATCTCGATCCTGTTTGAGTGAACGGTATGAAAAGGCCTCCACACACACCGCAGACGCATATTCAAGCCCAGACCTGACCAAGGCATTAAAAAGAATAATAATGCTTTCATCCTCATTTGTAAAATCCTGAGTAATTTTCTTAATGTAACCCAGTTTTCTATAGGATTTAGAACAGATATTAGAAATATGAAGAGAAAAGGAGAAATCGGACGTATAAATATAGCTTTAAGATCAGTAATAGAGAACTTTCTAGCCAAAACAGAGTTGCCAATACCATAAGAAAATAAAATAGGTACTTTTCTAAGCGTAAAAGACACAAAGCTACATTTACTAATATTGAGATGAAGACGGCTATTGCTATACTAATCGGAAAGGACATGCAACTTAGATTGAATATTTTTTTTCTTTTTCAAATGGCCAGGCACTTTGACCTTCGTCATTCGCCTTTATTACAGCGACCAGAGTGTGAACCATTTAGCCGTCCATTGACGTTGCCTCAGGCGCACCAGAGGGGGGCGGATTACATTGCGCCCACAACACAAACATCCATGCCTTACGTGGGGGTCGAACCCACAACGTGGCGGTCGAGCGATTGCTACGGAAACGCTTGCCTTGACCACTCGACAACCACGTCGACCTCAGATTGAATTGATTGTTGATTACATCAAACAGCATCAAAAATAGGACAAAGAATTTCATATCATCAGCATGAAAATGGCAATTTTTAAAACAATCAGTAAGATCATTAATAAAACTATTAAATAACAAGGGACCAAGAACAGAGCCCTGGTGCACACCAGAAGTAGCAGAAAAACCCCTACTCAAGCAAGAACCAAAATTTACACATGAAAACCTAGAACTTAAATAGGAATTTAAAAACATAACTAAATTAGGACAAAACTCAATACTCTTCAACTTATGAATCAAAATACCGTGATCAATCGATTCAAAAACAAAAGTAAACAACATCCAGTTGACCCCTAGAATTAATGGCATCAATCACAAACGAATTAAAGCAAAGAAGATTAGTAACAGTTGACCTACCTCTCATGAAACCATGCTGATTGATAGAAATAAAAGACCGAACTTGACTGTAGATGTACCTATGCAAAACAAACTAAAAAACCTTAGCAAATGGAGAAATAATGGAGACGGGCCTGTAGTTATCAATACGGTGTTTGTCACCCTTTTTAAAAATAGGAACAATTCTAGATCTCTTCCATTCATCTGGAAAAACATTACAACTGATGGACGGGTTAAAAATAATGAGTAACGGAAACACAAGATATGTAGAACACGCTTTTATAATATAAGCGGGTACACCATCAAAACCCAACGAATCAGAACCCTTTAGTCTATTAATACCATCAGTAACATCTTTCAAAGTTACATGATTAACACTCACAGCATCAGAAATATCACTTATGTGATGATTGGCCGGAAACGAATCAGCATCAAAAGTCGTACTGACAATAAAATTAGCACAAAAAAACTCAGCAAAAGCATTAGCAATGGTTTTTGTCAGTGGAATACATAGCATTATTTAAATTCATTGTATTGTTCGAAATCTTATCTTTAAACTTACTATAGGACCAAAAACGCTTAGGATTGCTTTCAAGAGAGAATTCAACAAATCTAATATAAGATTTATAATCACGATTGATATTTGTCTTAATCTCAGCTCTAAGCGATTTATAATATAAAATGTAATTTATAATGGTCATATGTCAGACAGCGCTGTTTATATTTTTTACGAAACTTGTCTCTCAGTCTGATATAGTGCCACTACTAAACCAGGGTGGGTAGCTATTGCTTCTAGAAAAAGTTTTAGGAAAACATGCATCGAAAATTCGGAAAAGATGAAGTTAAAAACACTAACCACATAGCCAATATTATTAAAATAATTAAGAATTTCCAATCAACATTACTCAACTTATTATACAAAAGTTCAAAATTAGCATTTTTAACACTTTACAACAAAGTTAAGTGTTTATGACTTTGTTCATTTTGTCTGTCTGTCTGTCCGTCTGTCCGTTAGCACGATAAGTGCCGTAAAAATGATTTTATCAAAATGAAATTTTAGTATGTTGTTTAGACGGTCTATGGGACCTATGGGAATATAAATGAATAATATCACCCAATTAGTCTTGGATTGAACCCGGGTTGAAAAAATGAAATACCTTGGACCCTATGGGACCTCATTTTTCAAACATTTTTTAAGCGGATTTAAAATTCACAAATTGCTTCGAAAGTTTTATGAAATATTCAAATTAGCCCATAAAATACATAAAAATTTCAGCAAAATATATTCAGTAGTTTTTTAGATAAAAATTAAAATAATAATTACACCTATTATATGAGGGGGCGTGGTAGCCCATTGGTTAGCGCGCTGGAGTTGCACTCGGTAGGCCAGGGTTCGATTCCAGCTACTGCCAAAACTGCCGCCGTGTTCACGCGGAGTACGATCACGTTAAACATGTGGGTCCGTAAGTCCTTCCGAGAGGTTGGTGGTAGGGGAAGGAGGGTACGGTCCCTGTGGATGCCTCCCCCACTGGGTTCCGGTCTAAATTGGGTGGCACTTCCCGGCCGTCCAAACGGTTACCTTACACCTTTCTGGTAGGTCGGACGGTCTGGGTCTCAACAACAACAAAAACAACCTGTTATATGAGGAGATCGCGTGACCCACTTCAAAATAAAATACGGCATCCATCTTGTGTCAAAATCGTGATTTTTAAAGTTCTTTTCATATTTAGTGTTGCATCCGTCCTAAAACCGCTTTATTTTTGCTTAAATTCTGTGTATCTACATACTGAAACAACGCAATTACAATATATTTGAATTTAAACGATCATTCAACTTTGATTATTTCTACAACGAAGCCTACTTTTCACTTATGGAAAATGTAAACAACAAAATATGTAGAATGAGTTGTATAAGAATTGCTGCATTTCTTTAACGCAAAATTATTTAGCTCATGGGGTCTGCAATATAGCTAATATGAACGAAATACTAATTTAATTTACAGAGAGAAGGACGATTTTTTCGATGAAGTTTTAAGCATCGAGTTTAATTACTTGCACCTCCATAGTCTTAAGTTTTTAAATAAAATAAATTATTATAGTATTGGGATGAATGAAATGAATGGAAAAATGTTATGAATGAAATGCTGCTTTTATAGAGCGAGCCAGGCGTGTTATATTTCGATGATGTCATTTGGATAAATTTCATTTGTTTTCGATGAAGTTTTCAAATATAATAAATTAATGTAGTATTGTGATAATTTTTAAAATATCACCGAGGAATGTATCGTATTTTAGAGATGTTTAAATAAAATTGCATTGAAGTTGGAAAGTGTTTCATAATCAATGTTTTATGCATGATTGATCTTTCTTGTTAAAATCATATCGCATACAATCAGAAAGACGTCTCCAAGTAACCTTGACTCTTGGAGTCTTAGTATTAATAAGAGTTATAATTATAGAAGGATGGTGAACATCTCCAGGAAGTAAAATACCATCAGTACCTGCTCGTTTAATACTTAAAATACATTCATTATATCTTGAAATAACCAGATCTAAAACTCTGTCATTAATATTCAAAACGTTATTCAGTTGATTCAGCTCATACAAGTTTAAAAAATTTAGAAGTAATATTTCAGTATTAGTGTGATTAACTTCCTTTGACATGACATAAGGCCAGACAATACCAGGTAGATTAAAATCGTCAGAATTGCAAAATTGAAGCCAAGTTAATGGAAATGACGCCTAATTGATGAATTTATCATAAAATATTTAAATATGACTATATTGCTTATTGAGGATGCTATCAATATTCATAATTGTTAATTTTCATTTGCGTAAAACGTAAGTAATTGGGTGCGAAATAGTTTTACATGTTGTTATCCGGAAAAGCACCAAATGTACAATTTTACGTTACAAACATTGCGCCGTGGATTTTTTCATCACTTTTTCATCGTTAAAGAAGTAAATTCATTGCATTATATAAGGAAAGTCATGTGCTGCCCACATCAGATATTTTACTTCTTCCTACCATATACAGAGAAAGTATTTAAATGAAGTGGAAAATTGAATTCGAGTTTTCAACGAATATACAGGTTTTGCGCATCACTGGATTCGATTCAAAATTTTGATGTGAGGTGAGGTGAGGTGTGTGTGTGTGAACCTAAGGATATATGGGGAATTTTAGAGAGTTTAGGGCATAGATTCCCAAACTTTTTGTCATACAGAGCCATTTTTAGAAACAATTTGACCGCGACACCTGACACGTTTCACTTTTAATATGTGTGTTTCTGGTAGGGCCTATATGTAAGGCAGAACTAATGGACTAACTTCTGTAGAAGTGTCCTATTATTTTCAATGTTTCCGAACAAGCCTTGGAACTTCGAGGAGTACAGTTTGGGAACCACAATTGAAGAACATTTGATGTATTTTTTAAACTAGGTCCCAAATTTACCCTGGTGTGCAAATTGGAACGAATCAGCAATTTTATTTTCGTTCAATGATCTTATTGATTTAATGATAAGTTACTATTTGTTTTACAATGAAGGTATTCTTTATTTTATGAAGTTTTTAAGAATTGTTTTTCACAGTCGATCAATGAACACTATATCAATATGGAGTACGTAAGAATGCTGTTTTCAATCCTCAAGCTATCATTCTTGAAATACATGGCGGATTTCGAATTTCCTTAAGAAAACAATTTATCTACTCATCGATTCCAAATTTGAAATCAAAATTTTAGTGCTCTGCTAAGGAGATGATTAAACAATGATTGAACAATTGATTAAAAGTAAACTCGATGGCGTTTCGTTATTGAAAGGAGGAAAGCCGCTGTGAAATTCTTTTTTTTCTTTTGAAGTACTTTCTTGGAATTGTTCTTAATTAGCTGATCACCATGAAGGCCCGGAAAATAAGAAGTCCTACCAATTATCAATGCCCTTAATGTTTTATTACTTTCCCTGCAATACATGGTAATGTATAGGGAAAGTATTGGAATCATGTCGAAAATCGCAACTCGAGTTTTCGACGGATCTACACGTTTCAAGACCTCTAGAATGCGAAAAAACCATTTTTAGCGTGACGTCTGTGTGTGTGTGTGTGTGTGTGTGTGTGTCTGTCTGTCTGTGTGTCTGTGTGTCTGTCTGTCTGTGCAGATATTGTATCCACTCTAACTAAAAAACTAATGGACCGAATTTCACAAAATTTGGTAGGTAAGTCACTTGTGAGCGAGTCTGGTGCTGATTAGTTTTGGGTACGATTTGGAATAAAAGAACCCGCCTTTTTTTTGCGAAATGGCCCGCAAAAACTTGTATCCACTCTAACTGAAAAACTACTGGACCGAATTTCACAAAATTCGGTAGATGAGTCACTTGTGGGTTACCCTGGTGCTGATTAGATTTTGGTACGATTCGGAAAAAAATAACCTGCCTTTTTTTGCAAAATGGTCCCACAAAAATCGTCAAAATCTAAACTAAGAAACTAGGTATACTCTCAAATATATCCATTAAATGCTCGTTTAATACGTAATTTTTAACGACGAAAATAATAAGACCAACTCCATTACACTAGGACTAGCCGTTCTCGAGATATTTTAGTTTTTCGTATTTTCTCTACGCCACCTTTGAAAATAAGTCCGGTTACCGAATGAGAACGAAAATTGAATTAAAAGTGAAATAAATTTAATTAAAATATAGAGAACGTTAATATAAGTCTGCAGAGAAAGTCATGTGCTGCCCACATCAGATTTTTATTAATGGAAACATGTGCGAATATTGTATGCATACGAATTTTTTCAACTGATATCAATGCTCACACAGACAAAAAAAAATCAAATTCCAAAACTCGTTCAGGTAATATGTTATTACTTTTCCTGCAATACATGGTAATGCATAGGGAAAGTATTGGAAGATGTCGAAAATTGCAACTTGAGTTTTTGACGGATCTATACGTTTCGAGACCTCTAGAATACGAAAAAAACTATTTTTAGCGTGACGTCTGTGTGTGTGTCTGTCTGTGTGTCTGTCTGTGTGTCTGTGCAATGTATGTATCCACTCTAACTCAAAAACTAATGGACCGAATTTCATAAAATTTGGTAGATAAGTCAGTTGGATGTGACCCTGGTGCTGATTAGTTTTTGATATGATTCGTAAAAACAGAACCCGCCTTTTTTGCGAAATGGCTCTAAAAAATTCCATTTATCCGCTCTAGCTAAAATACTAATTTACCAATTTTCACAAAATTTGGTACATAAATTACTTGTTTGATACTCTGATGCTGATTAGAATTTGGTACGATTCGGAAAGAAAAAACCTGCCTTTTTTATGAAATGGCCTTAAAAAATTCCATGTATCCACCATTGGTAAAATACTAATTGACCAAATTTCACAATATTTGGTAGATAAGTTACTTGTGTGACACCCTGCAACTGATTAGATTTTGGTACGATTCGGAAAATAACAACCTGCCTTTTTTTACGAAATGGCCCGCCAAAAACGCCAAACTCTAAAAAAAAAAAGAAGACTACGTTTGCTGAAATGTATCAATTAAATTCTCGTTTTATACGCAATTTTTGACGAGGAAAATTATATAACACACTCCATTATACTTTAGGACTAACCATTCTCAAGATATTTGAGATTTCTTACATTTTTGTTACGTGGCTATCGGAAAAATGTCCAATTACCAAATAAAAACAAAAATTCAATTAAAAATGCAAATTTAGTGTTATTTTATGCAATTAAACTTAATCTAATGAATTATTAAAGAAATAAAGAAAATATGAATTTAAGTCTGCAGGGAAAGTCATGTGCTGCCCACATCAGATTTTTTTTCTGTTTTTACTCAGCTATTTTTATGCCAAAGTTTGAAACGGTTTTTGATATACAAACTTTTATAAAGTGGCCAGTGTAACATACAATTACATCAATAATTTAATTTTAAATGTAATTTAAGAGACTTAATCTTGCACATGCATACAGTCACACTTCTTATTGGTTCAGAAAATTATGGTTCTGAAGTTTCGGAAACAATTAGTGGAAGACCATCGAAAACCTACATCTCTCTGTTATCCGTAGCAGATACAAATAGTGACAATCATATAAACCTACATTTCAAGTTTTACATTTAATGCATCGCAAGTTAAATAAAAATAAAAGTTGTTAAATTTAAATGTTAGGTTTATCATCTTTTTTTCTTTTTTTTTTTTTGTGTGTGTGTGTGTGTGTGATGATTCGCTATCTCCAATTGGCACTGATTTCGAAGAAAATTGTTCAATTCAGAATTAAAAAAGTACCATCTACACATTGACCACTAATTATGAATCAAATTTCATCAAAAAGAGATAGGACGTTCTATATAAGGATACTTTTATAAACATTTTGACATTGAACCGTCACAGCAAAGATCCTCACATGTGTGACAGTGACGTTGTAGTCACGTGACACCTGGGTCACAATATGACATCATATTTGTGACTTCTATGCGACGTTACGTATTAGTAACTTTGTAACTTCATTGTGACTATATTCTGTGACATTTCCACAATTTAATTAACACGTAACAATGTGACGACATTACAATGGCAATTACAAGTGACGTCACAAACAAGTTAATATGCGACGTCACAAATGACCATGAAAATGACCAAAATGACTTCACTGTGACCTCAATATGACATTGCCGAGACGTACTGCGAGGTCCTGTGACGTCCCAAAGTCACAGTGTGACGCAAATCTTATGTCACTGTGAAAAAAAAGGCTGTTAGGGAAGGCACTCATGGAGCTACAATCGTTTCGTTCCATTATGCAATTCTTTATTATATTGTTTAACGTGAAAATATGAATATATCGCTTTTTCAAACATTTTTCAAAGCATAAACATGTTTTCCCAGTAAGATTAACATTTTTGCTTTTAATATATTTTACTACTGGGTAAAACTTTTTAACTGAAGCTCGGTTTGCTGTGAATGGTATGTTTATTAGTACAATGTATTAAAAATCCGTTGAGGGCAGGTTAATAAAATTTAGAAAAGCAATTTTTTGACGATCACTGCATCAAAAAAAGTTTCGCGATTGAAATTCTCATAAGACATTCGTGAGTTATCGCCATATATTCTGAAAGAAAACATAAAACAGAAATTGATTGATCTTTATGTGATGAAAGTGATAGTTAATTTCATTTTGCGCACAAAATATTGCATTCCGATAAAGATTTGTATTTTCTTTTACAATCGAAATACTGTTTTTCGAAACTGTTACAGACATTACGATAGCAAATATAATCAAAAGAGCAACATGGGTTTCTGAATATTATCCCATACTTTCCTTATATCCGAAAACATTTGCTCTTTTTGGATCAAAAGAGATTTTGATGGGATCTCTTTGTCCAGTCTTTTAGGAAATAAGAACACAGAGATGGTGGACAGTCTTGAAGAAATTCGACTTGCTCCAATTATTTTTGCTTTTTCTCTTCATGGTGGACAAGTAATGGAATGATGTTAGACAAAGAAGAAAAGAGGAGTAACCGAAAATAAATATAGATGATTTTTGTTGGAAAGGAAGAAGCCAAGTTACCCTTTTTTACTTTCCTTATATACAATAATGCATAAGGAAAGTACTGTGACAAGGTCGAAATTTCGAATTCGAGTTTTCGACGGGAGAGCACGTTTCAAGCATCCCTGATCACGAATCGAACATTTTTGAAGTGATGTGCGTGCGTGTGTGTGTGTGCGTGTGTGTGTGTGTCTCTGTCTGTCTGTCTGTCTGTCTGTGTGTGTGTGTGTGTGTGTGTCTGTATGTGTGTGTGAAAGTGTGTGTGCATGTGTGTGTGTGTGTGTGTGTCAGTGAGCTTGTGGAGACGATAACTGACGAACGAATGGACCGATTCGAACGAAATTTGATACAAAAATTACAATCCGTAAACACTGGAAGTCTATGGAAGTGACATCATTCTCGTGGATCTAGCTCCTTCCATTCATGAAAAAAGATACTTTGAGTAAATTTTTGTATTTGAACGGCAATAGTCATTTATCTGCTATAAGAATAAATTATTTCTCCGTCCATAACGCTTGGCGAGATTTTGGCGACGAATTTGGAGGAATGTCACCAATTTGGCGACTCTTTTAAATGTTGCTAAATTAAAGAAAAACTTGCCAAATGGATAAAAATGACACTAAATCAATGAAAATGACGACTCATTGACGAAAATTCAATATCCTGGAAAGAATATAAATATCTACTATAAAAATAATCAATTTTTACTTTCCTTATATACATAATGTATAAGGAAAGTATTGTGACGGGGTCGAAAATTCGAATTCGCGTTTTCGACGGGGGAGCACGTTTCAAGCATCCCTGATCACGAACCAAACATTTTTGAAGTGATGTCTGTGTGTGTGTATGTGTGTATGTATGTGTGTGTGTGTGTGTGTGTGTGTGTGTGTGTGTGTGTGTGTGTGTGTGTGTGTGTCAGTGAGTCTGTGGAGACGATAACTGACGAACGAATGGACCGATTCGAACCAAATTTGGTACAAAAATCACAATTCGTAAACACTGGAAGCCTTTTGTTTTTATACGCAATCGAATGTACAAAACCCCCCTAAATTTTCGAATGAAATTTTGAAAAAATCGTCAAAAAATCAAAAGCGCTAATAAAGTTAAGCAAATAGACATTTCTTATGTAATTTTTCATTAGAAAACGATTGGCATAAATTTTAGAACGCTAACATGAACCGTTCTCGAGATATTGTATATTTTTCAAAAAAATTATCAAAAAGTCATATAAAATGAAATAAAAATGTCCTGTTGAGAAACATGTTCACTTTTCATATGTAATACCATACGATAAATTGGGTGACATCATTCTCGTGGATCTAGCTTATTCCATTCAAGGAAAAAGATACTTTGAGTAATACGTTTGTAGTTGAACGCCAATAATCATTTGTCTGCTGTAAGAATAACATATTTCTTCGTCCATAACGCTTGGCGAGATTTTGGCGCCGAATTTGGCGGAATGTCGCCAACTTGGCGACTTTTTGGAATGTTGCCAAATTAACGAAAATTCCGCCAAATGGATAAAAATGCAGCAAAATCAATGAAAATGACGACTAATTGTCGAAAAATCAATATTTTGGAAGGAATATTAGTATCTACTATAAGAAAAACCTATTTTTTTACTGTAAAAGTAGTAAATTCATTACATTATATAAGGAAAGTCATGTGTTGCCCACATCAGATTTTTTTTTACTGTAAAGGTATTAAATTCATTGTATTATATAAGGAAAGTCATGTGCTGCTGACGTTAGATTTTTATTTATTTGAGCATCTCGCGTATTAACCAGTTTTCCCACTGTCAAGAATGAAAGCTATTATTGGATCATATTTTTGTGAAATTATGTTTAACCACAGGCTTATGTTATGGTTATATGAACTATAGATAATACAGAACAACATATTTTTAACTTAGTAAGATTTGAATGTACATTTATCAGAAGGAAAAGTATTGTTAGTATTCCCCATGTCTAATTAGTATAAAACATCTGATGTGGGCAAAAATGGCTTTTCTTACAGATTGATATTCATTTCTTACCCGTATATTCCGTCATTTATTATTGTAAGTTTTGTAGCATAAAATAACACATAAAATGGATGCTTACTTTAAAACACATCCAGCACATTGATGTTTACACAAAACACAATCAGCAGAAATGCCCGGTGCTGATTGTGTTTTAAAAGATGTGCAAATTCTAGTAGTATTCTACATTAAATAGTTCTTCATAAAATTTTACTAAAATAACTAGTTTAATTCCCACTAAAAATAAATATACACATTTCTGTTTTTGCTATACAAAAGGATAATACATCCTGGTCCCATTTTTCATATTTACAAATTTATAAAGCCTGGACGATATGCTCTAAAATGAAGGCATTAAAATGGTGAAAGATATACCGTACCATCTTTATCTGGTTTCAACAATCAATTAAATACAATAGGAAAGGATCTTTTTGTCCAGGTTTTTATGGAATATGAACACTAAGATCACTAGAACACTGGAACGCCTAGGTCACTGGAAGACTGAAGAATTATTTTATCTTTTTCTCTTCATAGTGGACAAGCAATGAAATAATGTTAGACGGGGAGAGAGAGAGGGGGGGACGGGAGGGAGGGAGGGAGAGAGAGAGAGAGAGAAGAGGGGCAGGGAGAGAGAGAGAGGAGAGGGGCAGGGAGGGAGAGAGAGGAGAGGGGCAGGGAGAGAGAGGGGGATGGAAGCGAGAGAGGGAGGAGAGAGAGGGAGGAGAGAGAGGGAGAGAGGGGAGAGAGAGGGGGATATATATATATATATATATACACAAGTCAATTGGGTACTTTGAAAAAGTACATATTACATGTTGTTATCCGGAAAATCGCTAAATGTACAATTCAACGTTCAAGTACCGTGGATCTTATAAATTATTTTTTTACTGTAAAAGAAATAAATACATTGCATTATATAAGGAAAGGCATGTGCTGCCCACATCAGTTTTTTTTTTCTTTCAACTCTGACCGTCCGACCTACGCGAAAGTCTACAGTATATGTTCGGAGTTTGGACGGCCGGGATTTTGCCACTCAATTTAGACCGAAACCCAATAGGGGCGGCATTCACAGGAACAGTACCCTCCTTGTGTTGCCACCAACGTCTCGGAAGGATTTTCGAACGCACAGATTTATCGTGCTCATACTCCGTGTAAACACTGGAACAGTTTGGACAGAGCCTGAAATCGCACTCGGGTCCTTCAAGTGCAATCCCGAGCCACAAGGCCATTATTTGGTTACTTCGAAATATAATTTTACATGTTGCCATCCGGAAAAGCGCCAAATGTACAATTCAACATTACAAATATTGTGCCGTGGAACTTGTACATCACGGTTTCGCTGTGATAGAAGTAAATTCATTGCATTATGCAGCGAAAATCATGTGCTGCCCACATCGGATTTTTTTAAAATGACGTGTAAAAATCAACAAAAGTTGAAATAAAATAATAATTTGCATTAACCGAAATATTGCATTTTGCTTTAACCGAATTATTTGCGGATATAGAATTTCGAACAATAATAAGTAGACCTTCTTTCGTAATATGAGCCTATTACTTTCCTTGCAATACATGACAATGTATAGGGAAAGTATTGGAATCATGCCGAAAATCGCAATTCGAGTTTTCGACGGATCTACACGTTTTGCGACCTCTAGAACACGAAAAAACTATCTTTAGCGAGACGTATGTGCGTGTGTCTATCTGTCTGTGCAATGAATGTATCCACTCCAACTAAAAAACAAATGGACCGAATTTCATAAAATTTGGTAAGTCGCTTGTGTATGACCCTGGTGTTGATTAGTTTTTGGTACGATTCGGTCTAAAGGAACCCGTCTTTTTTTGCGAAATGGATTGTAAAAATTAGCTGTATCTATTCTAGTTGAATAACTAATAGACCGAATTTCATAAAATTTGGAAGATAAGTCGCTTGTGGGTTAATCTGGTGCTGATTAGATTTTGGTACGATTCGAAAAAAAATAACCGGCCTTTTTTGCGAAATGACCCGTAAAAATCGTTAAATTTTAAACTAAAAAACTAAGTATATTCAAATGTATCAATAAAATGTTTGTTTTATACGTAATATTTAACGATAAAAAGAATAAGACCAACCCCATTACACTGGGACTAGACGTTCTTGATATATTTTAGTTTTTTCGAATTTTCGCTACGTCACCTATGAAAATAAGTCCAGTTACCGAATGAGAGCGAACATTGAATGAGAAGTGCAAATTCAGTGTAATTTTAAATAATTATGGGTGTTATTTTGGGCAATTGAACTCAATATAATGAATTATAGAAGAAATAAAGAGAACGTGAATATGAGTCTGCAGGGAAAGTCATGTGCTGTTCATATCAGATTTTTTTATTTTACATTAAAAGTGTTCTTTTTATAACTTTTCATTTTCAAAAATCGAAACTCGAGTTTTAGACGGATCTACATGTTTCTAGACCTCTAGAATACGAAAATACGTTTTCGAATATGAAACACGAATTGCAATTCGAATACGATTTACGAATATGCCAAGTCGCCAAAGAGAGAGAATATTAAAATAGTGCAAATACGATGTACTTTGAAATTAGTATTGATTTAAAATATTATTTGGGCAGATGAAGCTTTATTTTATAAATAGAAATATTAAAACCAGAAAGATCAATCATGCATAAAGCATTTATTATGAAACGCTTTCCAACTGAAATGCAATTTTATTTAAGCATCTCTAAAATTTGATACATTCAGCTCTGGAATATTTTAAATTATCACAGCAGTACAGTAATTTATTATTTTTTAAAACTTAAAACTTCATCGAAAAAAATGAACTGTATTTAAATGACGTCCTCGAAATATAAATCGTCTGGTTCTCAGTAAAAGTAGTGAATATTTCATTCATAAACTTTTATTCCAGACTCCAGAGTTAAATAATTTTGATTGAAAAAAATCAGCAATTCTTACACAACTCATATTACAATAACTTGCTTATATTCTGCATCCATTAAAATTAGGCTTCGTTGTGAAATTAGGCTTCGTTATAACCAAATGCGTTCGCACAGAGTATAGATGCACAAAAATAAAGCGGTTTTAGCGGACGGATGTAATACTAAATATAAATTTAAAAGAACTTTAAAAATCACGATTTTGACACTGGGAAAAAAGATGGTTGCCATATTTTATTTTGATGTAGGTCACGTGATCTTTTCATATTATATGGGTGTAATTATTATTTTAATTTTTAGTTAAAAAATACCGAACATATTTTGCTGAAATTTTTTTATATGTTTTATGGGATAATTTGAATATTTTCCAAAATTTTCGAAGCAATTAGTGAATTTTAACTTTGCTTAAAACTATTTGAAAAATTAGGTACCCTAGGGTTCAATGTATTTCACTTTTTCAACCCGGGTTCAATACAAAACTAATTGGGTAATATTATTTATTTACATTTCTATATATCCCATATACCGTCTCAATATCATACTAAAATTTAATTTTGATAAAGTCATTTTTAAGGCAGTTATCGTGCGAACGGACAGATAGACAGACAGAACGAACATAGCCATAAACACTTTTCAACTATGTAAGAAAGTGTTAAAAACGAAATTCTGCCTGAAAAGAAAGCTATGCGCTTGCTCTCTTTACGGAATAACAACACAAAGAGCGTTGGGGGAGTTTGAAATACGAGTAATTCGACTATTCACAATAATTTCTCTTCTTTATTCCATGTTAGACAAGTAAGGATATTTAATGATAAGGAGAAAAGCAAAATAAATACAAATAATCGGAAATAAATAAGAATTGTACTTGTTGAAAAGAAAGCGACCAAAGTTGTTTCTTTATTACTAGGAGAATCTATCTCACACATTGGAGGCCTTATACTTTTGATTGGAATCAAAGGGCTTATAGGATGATGCTCTTGGAAAAATTACGTTAACCACCATTGTATCTTGCATTGGTCGAATTATTTATGGGCATACAGTAGGGAGATTATTTTACAATACTGATTTATAAATCTTAGTCACATTTTAATGAAATAAGATTAAACACGAGACAATTTACAAATAGTTGAGTTAGTGGGCGTGGCTGGATATTGTTAAAGTACTGAGGCACAGCTTCTATGCATAAATTATTGCAAATAATATAGTGTCTAGCCAGTTCTCTTCCTCATCCATTGATATCTTTGCTATGCGAACTTGTTAAAATTTCAGTTGTTAGATACCCCTCTCCTTATAGGTAGGAGATAGTTGGAAAGCAACGGGTAGGCGAGTTAAATTAGGTTTTACTATCGCTGGATTTTACAATCACCAGGTTTCACCCAGTTTAACCATAACTGTTTAGAGGTTAAGTGGCTCTACCATCGGGTGAACTCTCCGAAATCTAT
Source organism: Amaurobius ferox (assembly GCA_951213105.1). Taxonomy (NCBI): domain Eukaryota; kingdom Metazoa; phylum Arthropoda; class Arachnida; order Araneae; family Amaurobiidae; genus Amaurobius; species Amaurobius ferox. The sequence goes on along the minus strand of OX578140.1, from coordinate 82,782,206 downwards.
GACACCTTATTGAATTAGAAGTTTCATATTTGGATCTCAACTGCAATGACATATAGCCATTATTTTACAAAACTGATTTATAAATCTTAGTCACATTTTCATGAAATAAGATTAAACACGATACAATTTACAAATAGTTGAGTTAGTGGGCGCCTCTGGATATTGTTACACTACTGAGGCACAGCTTCTATGCATAAATTATTGCAAATAATATAGTGTCTAGCCAGTTCTCTTCCTCATCCATTGATATCTTTGCTATGCGAACTTGTTAAAATTTCAGTTGTTAGATACCCCTCCCCTTATAGGTAGGAGATAGTTGGAAAGCAACGGGTAGGCGAGTTAAATTAGGTTTTACTATCGCTGGATTTTACAATCACCAGGTTTCACCCAGTTTAACCATAACTGTTTAGAGGTTAAGTGGTTCTACCATCGGGTGAACTCTCCGAAATCTATGACACCTTATTGAATTAGAAGTTTCATATTTGGATCTCAACTGCAATGACATATAGCCATTATTTTACAATACTGATTTATAAATCTTAGTCACATTTTCATGAAATAAGATTAAACACGATACAATTTACAAATAGTTGAGTTAGTGGGCGTGGCTGGATAGTGTTAAAGTACTGAGGCACAGCTTCTATACATAAATTATTGCAAATAATCTAGTGTCTAACCAGTTCTCTTCCTCATCTATTGATACCTTTGTTATGCGAATTTGTTAAAATTTCAGCTGTTAGATACCCTCTCCCCTTATAGGTAGGAGATAGTTGGAAAACATCGGGTAGCGAGTTAAATTAGGTTTTACCATCGCTGGATTTTACAATTGTACCAGGTTTCACCCAGTTTAACCATAACTGTTTTAAGGTTAAGTAGTTCTACCATCGGATGAACTCTCTGAAATCTATGAAATCTTATTGAATTAAAGGTTTCATCTTTGGATCTCAACTGCAATGACATAAAGCCTTTTTTTGCTTGTAGAGATACAGTGAAAGATTTTGGACAAAAAGTAATGATGTTTACTCCATTGTTGAAGTGATTTTTTAACAAATTAACCGCAGATAAACAATTGGTAAGCATAGTGTTACATTTATTTAATCAAATATAAACTAAATGTGCAGTTAAACTTCTGGTAGCCAAATGTATAGTTAAAATTACGGTATAGCTTCAAATGTATAGTTAAAATTACGGTATAGCTTGAGGCTATACCAGAATTAATGTATAATTATACTGAATTGGTACCAATTGATTATATTGATGATATTGAATTGATATAAACAAATTGATGTAACAAAAAATTGTACAGCATTTTATTTGGAAAAATGAACATGCCGCTTTTACTTCTCATATTGCAGTTCATATAATCATAATGAAACACTCATACAAATATTTTTTGCTTGAGAAAATAAACATTATACCTCTTGTATACCGCATAATGAAAATAAATTCTTTTACAAAAATATTTTTTCTGAGAAAATAAATATGCATTTTTTTTTATAATCCTGTTATATCGTTATTGATATAATAATTATTAAATATTGTCAATGGAAAATCAGATTTTTTCATATTCTATTTCGTCTTTCATCCGAAAATGCTTGTTTTACCACTATTTTAAATAAAATGCTATCGATAGGATTACTTGGACACTCTTTTAGGAAATAAGATCAAATAAGTGGTAGACGAAACCAAGGAAATTCGGTTTAGTTGAATTATTTCATCCCTTTATTTTATATATATATATATATATATATATATATATATATATATATATATATATATATATATATATATATATATATATATATATATATATATATATATATATATATATATATATATATATAAGGATATAAACAAGATGAAAAGAGAAGTGAGAATGGGAGTGACCATATATTGCATAGAATGGTAGGGGTGGATTGCGACACCTCTTTCCCGCTTAAAGCAGCTTTTACGACCCGGGCAACGCTCACGGCACCAATGTAACTCAATGGTCAATCTCCCACATGTGCAAAGATAGAAGCACCCGAACGGACACAGAAGCATAGATGGAACCAATATATATATATATATATATATATATTGCCTTCTAGGTTGTATTTCATCATGTTCATTCCGGTGCTGCTCGATATTTTTCATACTGTTGCAGCTGTTCTCACTTACACGTGGTAAAAGATGAAGGGTTCCTGCCTCATGGTAATACTAGATTTCATAATTTTTTCTTAATTTCAATTTTTCTCTCTAGGTGCCTGTAGTCTAGGCTTTGGCATTTATAGTAACATACTATTGCCAAATCTGATACAGGCATTTGTTTGGGTTAATTAGAATTAAATACTCAGACCTGAAGAAGAATTTAATTCTGGTTAATCTTCGAATTTGGGAATATATATATATATATATATATATATATATATATATATATATATATATATATATATATATATATATATAATAGTTTTTAGATATCATAGAATTCTTGGTCATATGAAACTAAAAATAAAATCGTGGGGTTCCCTTAAAGAATTGAATTGGTTAGGAATACATATTATTTAGTAAAGAGTAATGTTGAATATCGTTTTACATAAAATTGATTTAAGCAGCTGTCATCATATTTAGACGTATATACATATGTTTTTAACTATATACTCATATGTATAGATAAATATATCAACATTGTCAAAGAGAAATTTAGATGAATTGATTGTAATCATTCTTATATATGTAATTTCTATTGCTCCTTAAAATTCTATTAATGTTCAAGTACAATTATTTTATGGGCGTCCCACGATTTTATTTTTAGGCAACATGACCAAGAATGTTGTGATAGCTAAAAATGATTTTTAAATTTTAGTGCATATTATTAAAACCGTGTAACTTAAAATGTCTTTTATATGTATATTTTAGTTCATACTTCTTAGTCTTTAGCGATTTTGTAATCAATTTCTTATTAGATATAAAATCAAACCTTTTTATGATAAATTTATAAACCTTCATTATATATAAAAACATCAATTCAGAACTTGCCATGAGTATCACGTGTTAAAAATTCTCTCTCTCTCTCTCTCTCTCTCTCTCTCTCTCTCTCTCTCTCTCTCTATATATATATATATATATATATATATATATATATATATATATATATATACGGGCCATTCCGGTCATGAATCTGCGTGTGTGTACGTGTGTGGGGGGGGGAGGGGGTCAACTCAAATTTTATGGAGTTTTATATTGTCATCGCAAACACGTGAGTAGAATTTCAAGAAAATCCGCTTGGTAGAAGTGGATCAGAAATTAACTTCAAGATTTTACCTGGACGAATAAACAAAGAAAAGAACCTAAATAAAACCGTGTAAAACGCATTGCATTTCCTATGTTTAGGAGCATCTCAAGAAATTCTTTTCAGATTTTCTTTTTATTTTTCTGGAATCAACGGACTCACTTGATCATGCTATTGGGAAAATTACGTTGAACGCTACTTTCTTTTATTATGTAAGCTGTGTTCAATAAAATATAGAAGATGTTTGTGCCTGTGTGTGTGCGTGTCTGTGTCATCTGTAGCTGAAAATCGAAGTTTCAGACAACCGTGAAATTCGGTACAAGGGTACCTGAACTCCTGGGACGATACGACTCTGCGAGGTTTTTTCTTTTTTAAAAAAATCGAATTAGTTTTTCATCTATTTTATGAAGCACGATTTTGAGCGATTTTTACATAAATCGATTCTTTGGCAATCAAAAGTATTACCACAGAGTTTCTGTCTTGACATTGAAGAACGTTTTTCCTAACGATCATCTGTAACAAATTTTCACATTTATTTATTTATTTTTAAATGCATCGAAATTGACATGTTTTAAGCTATCTGACTTTTATTTCCTTGTATTCACAGATTGAATATGGGAATATTTTGGAAAAAGGAAATTTTAGTTTCTCCAAAACAAAATGCTGAGGTGTCATTTCGTATGTAATGCTTAATTGGACTAAAATTCCTAGTGACGTCACTGGGGTAAGGTTCCTAAATTTCTTTCACCTTATAAAGCAATAGAGGTTTACTATACACTTGCTTAAAAATTGTACGATAACCATAATACTTCTCCAGGTATTGGTGAGTAGTCCATGATTTTTCTTGACACACTGCATACAGAAAAAAGCAAATAATTTTATTTCATAAAGCTAAATGGTTTCAATGCCAACTAGCTGCAATACAGACTATTGAATGATGGTGACTCTAGCAATACTGAAAGGACTTCCAAGGGTGTTGACACCGCAGTTTACAGTATCAAGACAGGCAGTTACGTGTGTCAGAATTTTATTATTTTTACAGCATGTAACATACGTGCGAGGTAAACTTACATTACTATTCAGGAGCGTGTCAGTTCTAAATAGCCTTTCGATTATTATTTACCTCAGTTTGCAGTATAATTTATGTTTCTTTAACTAACCATTATAACTGGTTCGGTTGTTAGACCAATCGCCGAGCTAATCAACACACGTTTCTGCTTTCCTGAAGTGAAGTAGGATAAGTTTCGGATCGTGGGAGATTCTGAGATAATTCAAGTAAGATTTTGACATGAGTGAGTCGAAGTGAAGGAGAAGGCCCGCAGATAGATTGGGAGGAGTGTGGAATTTGGCCGGCAGCTTAGTGGAAGGAAACCTACTGAGATACCACTATGACTGAAATAGTCTAGTATCTTGATTTGGCCGCAATACGGGGCGAGGTAAAAAGAATGCCATTGGTAAGCATAAAAGCTTTTTAATTGTCTATGGAGTAACAATTATCACCAGGCCCGTCAATGACAGTATCTTGTATAATTGCAATTTATTCTGGACATTTGCAATAAGAGTTATTGTCTATGTCGTCCGTTGTTTTAAACAGCTAGCTTCTGCAATTTCTGTGAAGTCCACAATAAAAATAATTTGATTTAAATCAATGCAGTTCTGTGTTATTGCCCTGGAACGAAAGGCCTGAATATCAAGTACTTTAGATTAGAGTTATGACACTTTGATGACAGAGATAAATATGCATACGTAATCCCGTAATATAAGTATACTCATCCGTACAACAGAGTAACCAACAAGAACTGACGAAGGCAAATACTTTAGAACATCTCTTCTGTTTTCAAAAAGCAGCAACATCTGGTTCTTGCTTATATAATATCCTTTTCAATTAAATTTAGTGAAACCTCTTTAAAGAATGTTTTACGACGAATCTGATATTTTTATCTGTTTTATATAAAAATAAAGAATCATTCTTAAAAAATCATAGAATTCCACATGTGATATAATGACGTGTACACTATAATAACGGGATCGAAACAGTTCTACTGACTTTATATATTGGCATTAATGTCTCAATGGTATTGGTATGTCAATGGTATTGGTATGTCAATGGTCCTATTTAAGCAATGTACAATGTTTTTTTTTCTCGCAATTAAATTTCTGAAAATAACATAAAACATATTTTAATACAGTAAAACTTGCAGAAAATATTGTTGGTTGAAATCCAGTTAAATGTTGACATACAGTAACAAAATGCTGTAAAAATTCATGAAAAAAATATACAACCTGTGTTCTAATGAAAAAATATTAATGCATTACGAAAATCTACAGGTCATACTTTTTAATTTGGTATATGCATTACGATTACGAATATATAACATTTCGATTATACATTTGTATAAACATTACGATTACGAACGTATAACATTCCGATTACGTTTGTATAAACATTACGATTATGAATGACTACAAGTAACACAAATATTTCTAATATTAGTTCAACTCTGTCTTACACGAGAAAATATTTATTTTAACCCCTTTTCAGATCAAAAGAGCATTTGATTAGATATCCTTGGATACTCTTTTATGGAATAAGAATACAAAAGTGGGTGGGTATTGGAAGAAATTCGACTTGCCTCGATTATATCTCCTCTTTTTCTTCATGGTGGACGGACAGGGATAATAATGTTAGACAGCTAGAAAAATAAAGAAAAGAAACCGGAAATAAATGGGAATTGTTCCTGTTGAAAAGGAAAAAGCCGATCTGCTTCTTTATTTTTAGAGGCATCTCACGAATGGCACAACTTTGCCTTTTGCCTGGAATCAAAAAGATTATTGGAGGATATTCTTGGAGAAACTACGTTAACCGCAGTTTTATGTTATGTGATAGATTAATTTATCGATATACTCTGGAGCGGACTAGGGCTATCAAGCCGGCCCGGTGAGTTAGTGAATTAGTCCAGTCACTTTAGGTGGCAACATCAAACAAACTACAATGGAAATGAAATAAGATTTTTTAGACTCGGTAAACTGTGCCAAACAACATATCAAAAATCGAAAAAAATCTAAACAAGAGAAAGCCGCCATATTGATTGCAATCTTGGATTTACTGTTGAAATCAGTAAAATGCGTATAATTAATGCTACATGGCTCCATTTTCTTTCAAATATATATCAAATGAAAGGATTTGTAACTAGAAATCACAAACACTTAATTAAATTTCATTTCTGTTCTATTCCACATATTTAAATTTCAACAAATGGAAATGCAGTTGAGTTATGGACATTAATAATATTTAATGTAATGGATGAAATTACTTTGTTTGGCTTGTATAAAATAACAGTGTTCAAGTTACTGTGCGATCTTTAGAAAAACTAACATACTTTAAAAATAAACTAGTTATACTGTTTGTTGTTAGTCATTTTCAATATCATCAATCTTGCTCATAAACACTATTGTCGTAGAAACAACAAGATCACAACTATAATAGAAGGTCTTTATTTCACTTCTTTAAGACGTACAAAACTTAACGTCAAAAGACGTACAAAAGTTTTGTACGTCTTAAAGAAGTGAAATAAAGACCTTCTATTATAGTTGTGATCTTGTTGTTTCTGCTGGTTGAAATCAGACGTGATCCCAAATTTTATTTTATTTACTATTGTCGTATACTTCTATATTGGAGTTTTTGCAGAGGAGACTGCGACATTCACTGTAATTAGATTGACACTCCAAACCATGTCTTCGGCATAAGCACATTGAGGTACTACAATTTGTCTTATATTCACATATAATGATATCCAGGAGAGATGATGGTGCTGTTTGAAGGTCAATGAGTACTGGTGGGAGTTTACCCCTGTGTAATTTCCAATCACAATTCTGAGGTTGAAGTGATGTATTATTATTCCAAGCCTGAACTTGGCAGTAAACCCCTAGGTTGTGGAATTCAGTAAAAGCTGACGTTAAAGTGACTGTGCTTAAACAGCTTGGACCGTTTTTTATTATTAACCACTTTTCCACTGAAAAGTTTGTATCGTATATCATTCAAGAAGTCAGATGCAAGGCCCCCATGCATGGAAATAATAGCTTCCTCCTATAGTAATAACTTTTTGAAGATTTGTTGGACTATTCATTACTTGGGCATACTCAAATGTATTTTTCATGATTTTCTTTAGGCTTTTGTCAATCTATATAATAAAAGGCAATGTCTGTGTGTGTGTGTGTGTGTCTGTCTTATACACTAAAGGTTCAGCGACCGCGCGCCGGAGGGCTACGAAATTTGGCAATCGGAAACCCGGGTGGGTGGGAAGGGGACACGTGAAAACCGATTTTTAAAATTTTAATTATTTTTTTTGTTATTTAATGTTTTATGCGATTTCGACCGTTTTTTGCCTTTTTGCCCTTTTTTCTCCATGATCCAGACGTCGTAGAAAAAAAAACAAATCACACCACCGGAAAGAGCAGTCAATTGCGAGTAAAAATATATAAATTTCAAATTTCAATTTCGATTTCTAATATTTTTTTAAAGATTTTAAAACAAAAGCCACTTTCGGTTAAAAAAACCCCGACTTTCGTTTTTAAATCCCCCCATCGTAAAAACTACTCATAATTTTGACTAATAATTTACATTTTTAGAAAGGTCAAAGATCTGGCATTCTTACAAGTCCAATCCGGTCAAGAAATAATAAAAATTGCCCGCAGGATCGCAATTTTAAAGACGTCATGATTTTATATTTTTCGGCAATCCGCTAAGTTCTTCAACAGCATTTCCCCCTTCGGTAGTAGTTTTTTACCCGTCTCCATGGAGACCGCGCTTTCGGTTTTAAATGAAATAAGAGCTTAGCATATGTATTGGATACATCGGGTGAAATAATTATATTTATATGATATTTTAAATGGATATTTTAATTTATGGTTATTTTAAATGGATAGTTTAAATAATTTAAATGATTGAATTATGATGATTTGAATTGTGTGATGTATTTGAAATTATTATATTTATGGATTGGTGGAACGATATGGATGATTGATAGATAGAACGATATGGATTTTTTAAAAAGATATTTTAATTTATAGATATTTTAAATGGATATTTTAATTTATAGATATTTTAAATGGATATTTTAATTTTATGGATATTTTAAATGATGGAACGATGGAACGAGGATGATGGAATTAAGAGCTTAATTATAAAATTTAAATTAGCGCGCGGAGAGTTAGCTCGCGAGAATTGCACTCGGTTGGCCCGGGTTCGATTCCCGTCACTGACGCGGAGTACGATCACGTTAAACATATGTGTCCGTAAGTCCTTCTGAGAGTTTAGTGGTAGGGGAAGGAGGGTAAGATCCCTGTGGATGCCTCACCCACTGGGTTCCTGTCTAAATTGGGCGAATAAAAAGAAAGTTATGGAGATTGTCGCGGAGGGCGCGGTAGCACAGTGGTTAGCGTGCGGGAATTTCACTCGGTAGGCCCGGGTTCGATTCCCGCCACTGCCAAAACTGCTGCCGTGTTCACGCGGAGTACGATCACGTTAAACATGTGGGACCGTAAGTCCTTCCGAGAGGTTGGTGGTAGGGGAAGGAGGGAACGGTCCCTATGGATGCCTCCCCCACTGGGTTCCAGTCTAAATTGGGTGGCACTTCCTGGCCGTCTAAACAGTTACCTTACACCTCTCTGGTAGGTCGCGCCAGCGAGTTCGCCACGGTCAGAATTTTCAAGGGTAGCGAACAGGCTGGTCGCCAAAGGCGGCTAGTAAATAATAAAAGGCACTGTCTGTCTGTCTGTGTTTCTGTGTGTCTGCCTTATACGCTATACGTTCAGCGACCGCGCGTCGGAGAGCTACGAAATTTGGCAATCGGAGACCCGGGGGCGGGGGAAGGGAACACGTGAAAACCGATTTTTCAAATTTGAATTATTTTTTTAGTTATTTAATGTTTTATGCGATTTCGATCGTTTTTTGTCCTTTTTGCCCTTTTTCCACCACGATCCAGACGTCGTAGAAAAAAAAAACAAATCAGACCACCGGAAAGAGCAGACAATTGCGAGTAAAAATATATCAATTTCAAATTTTAATTTCGATTTCTAATATTTTTTAAAGATTTTAAAACAAAAGTCACTTTTGGCTCAAAAAAACGATTTTTGGTTTTTAAATTCTCGCATAGTAAAAAGTACTCATAATTTCGACTAATAATTTGCATTTTTAGAAAGGTCAAAGATCTGGCATTCTTACGAGTCCAATCAGGTCAAGAAATAATTATAAATATCCACAGGATCGCGATTTTAATGACCTAAGGATTTTCAATTTCTCGGAAACCACGTTTTCACCTGTTGAAGTTTTTCCCCGTCTCCATGGAGACCGCCCTTCCGGTTTTAAATGAATTAAGATATGTGTTGTATACAACGGGTGAAATGATTATATTTATATGATATTTTAAATGGATATTTTAATTTATGGATATTTTAAATGGATATTTTAAATAATTTAAATGATTGAATTATGGTGGATTGAATTGTGGTGATGTATTTGAAATTATTATATTTATGTATTTGTGGAACGATATGGATGATTGATGGAACGTTTTAATTTATGGATATTTTAAATGATGGAACGATGGATATTTTAAATTTATGGATAAATAATAATGATAAATAATAATAATATGGATAAATAATAATAATAATAATATGTATAAATAAAAATTTTAAATGATGGAGCGATGGAATGAGAATGATGGAATTAAAATCTTAGCATATGGTCATTATAACATTTAAATTAGCGCGCGGGAAGTTAGCGCACGGGAATTACACTCCGAGAGGTTGTTGGTAGGGGAAGGAGGGTATGGTCCCTGTGGATGCCTCCCCCACTGGGTTCCGATCTAAATTGGGTGAATAAAAAGAAAGTTATGGAGATTGTCGCAGAGGGCGCTGTAGCCCAGTGGTTAGCGTGCGGGAATTGCACTCGGTAGGCCCGGGTTCGATTCCCGCCACTGCCAAAACTGCTGCCGTGTTCACGCGGAGTACGATCACGTTAAACATGTGGGACCGTAAGTCCTTCCGAGAGGTTGGTGGTAGGGGAAGGAGGGTACTGTCCCTGTGGATGCCTCCCCCAATGGGTTCCGGTCTAAATTGGGTGGCACTTCCTGGCCGTCCAAACAGTTACCTTACACCTTTCTGGTGGGTCACGCCAGCGAGTTTGCAACGGTCAGAATTTTCAAGGATAGCGAATAGGCTGGTCGCCAAAGGCGGCTAGTCCCAAATAATTGTGACGTGATGTTACAGCCTAAAATGGCGAGGGCCTCAACCGACGAGAGCACAGCTCAAAGAGCAAGTAATTGCATACATATAAACTGAATGTAGACTTCGTAGCTTGTATGTTCCATTTTCTGATCTTGGTTGTACCACCTTTTGACTCTGGTTGGAATATTACTTATTTATTCTGTAATTTAACATAGAAACAAAGGCATGTGATGATATCGGTGTCTTCTCCAATGACAACAGCATATTTGTATTCAGACGCATGAGCTAGCTGCTGGGTGATCAGAAGGTCTACATCTCCAAGAGCATAAATTGTATGGCATCCAGCATATTTAAAACATTTAGTGAGGATTTGCAAAAAACGTCGCCTATTCATTTTGTTTGATAGAAATTCATTTTTCTTCACTATCAGTTTCATGTTCATAGATATAAAAATCTGATGTGGGCAACACATGACTTTCCTTATATAATGTAATGAATTTACTACTTTTACAGTAAAAAAATAGGTTTTTCGTTTAGTAGATACTAATATTCTTTCCAAGATATTGAATTTTCGACAATTAGTCATCATTTTCATTGATTTAGCATCATTTTTATCCATTTGGCGAGATTTTCATTAATTCGGCAACATTTCAAAAAAGTCGCCAAGTTAGCGACATTTCGCCAAATTCGTCGCCAAAATCTCGCCAAGCGTTATGCACTAAGAAAAAAGTTATTCTTACAGCAGATAAATGACTATTGGCGTTCAAATACAAAAGTATTATTCAAAGTATATTTTTTCATGAATGGAACGAGCTAGATCCACGAGAATGATGTCACTCAATTTATCGCATGGTATTACATATGAAAAGTGAACATGTTTCTCAATAGGAATTTTTCTTTTTTATGTGACTTTTTGATAATTTTTTTGAAAAATGTACAATATCTCAAGAACGGTTCATGTTAGCGTTCTAAAATTTATGCCAATCGTTTTCTAATGAAAAATTACATAAGAAATGTCTATTTGCGTAACTTTATTAGCGGTTTTGATTTTTTGACGATTTTTTCAAAATTTCATTCGAAAATTTAGGGGGGTTCTGAACATTCGATTACGTATAAAAACAATAGGCTTCCAGTGTTTACGGATTGTGATTTTTGTACCAAATTTGGTTCGAATCGGTTCATTCGTTCGTCAGTTATCGTCTCCACAGACTCACTGACACACACACACACACACACACACACAGACATCACTTCAAAAATGTTTGGTTCGTGATCAGGGATGCTTGAAACGTGCTCTCCCGTCGAAAACTCGAATTCGAATTTTCGACCCCGTCACAATACTTTCCTTATACATTATGTATATAAGGAAAGTAAAAACGGTAGGGGTGCTTTTATTCTCATTTCTTCTAATGCGAGAGACGCCCTTAATGGAAGGACCAGCTAATTATCCAACAAATACAATAACAATCGATTTTTCATACCCCGTAAGTACGTACTTTGTGTAGGCATTATATATATCTGAGAATTGCACATTAAATGGTCATAATAATCGATGCAGTAACGCACCTTCATCGAGTACATACAGTGGATCGGAAAATGTTTCTGATCTTACTCCACCTCACCCATATGGCATTGGTCAGGGATGGTTCATTTGATGTTCTCGGTAGAAGTGAATCGTCAAACAATGATGTGGGGTAGCTATAAAGTTCGTACTTGCATATGTCCCTGTTATCAATGTCATGTATTTCAGCAACAATGATTAGTCTTTTGAATAGTAATTGATATTCCATATATGGTACTTATATTATACATTGAAATATATACAGATCTTAGTGCATAATATCAGGGCGGTCCGTATAAATTATGGCTTTCCTAGAAACATTTATCAAGCCCCCCCTCTCCAGATTTGAGTTCCCCTCTTTGTGAATCTTTTATCATTTTCCCTCCCTGAAAAATATCGACTGGCCGCTCCCTCCTGACGCTCGGGCACTCTATTTGAGGGGTGTCCATTCTCAATATAGGAGATCATGATTATACAGGGAATAAATAATGTTAGACCCCATTTCAGTCGCTGACAAAAAACAATCGAGTATTAAACTGTCAGGTATCGAATCCGAGACTCTGGATTGCACCCTGATATATTATTTATTACATTACTCTGGCTTTTTAAAGAATTATGATCTAAAATACTTCTAAAATATTCTTCTTTCTAAACAATGTTGTTGTTTAACTCCCACGGCTTTTACCACATTATATTTGAATTCCTGAAAAACAATTCGGGGCCAGAGTCTGATATCAAACCTAGGCTTCCAGGTTTGTGTCCAGACTGCTACTCTAGCTATGCAAATAAGTACTAGAATTTTTTTTACGGTAAAGTAACAATTACCACAGCAAACGCTTTAAGTAATACATTTGGAACTAATAAAAAAAACAACACAGTTTTCTAATGTTACCCCATTTTTCTCTCACAATCGAAATGTTTGTTTTACCACATTTTTAGATCAGGAATTCCGAGACTCTAGATTTCATCCTGACATGTTATCAACTACATTACTCTGGCTCTTTAAAGAACACTGATCTATAACTAGAATCATCTAAAATACCTTTCTTTCGAAACAAAGTCGGTTGTTCAACCCCTCTGGCTGCCTTTCTGGTAGGTCGGACGGTCTGGATCTCAACAACAACAACAACAACCCCTCTGACTGTTATATTAGAGTTCCTGAAAAACAATGCGGAACCCAGAGTCTGGGATCGAACTAGGCTTCCAGGATTATGTCCAGACGTGCTTCTTACGATGCTACTCTAGTCATGTAAAAAAGTACTAGAATTACCTTACAGGAAATTAATTATTACCGCAGGAAACGTTTCAAACATTGTGACGGAACAATTTAAAAGAAAACTTAGTTAAATTCTCTGGCTCTTTAAAGAACAGTGATCTATAACTAGAATCATCTAAAATACCTTTCTTTCGAAACAAACTCGGTTGTTCAACCCCTCTGGCTGTCTTTCTGGTAGGTCGGACGGTCTGGGTCTCAACAACAACAACCCCTCTGACTGTTATCATATTAGAGTTCCTGAAAAACAATTCAGAACCCAGAGTCTGGGATCGAACCTAGGCTTCCAGGATTATGTCCAGACGTGCTTCTTACGATGCTACTCTAATCATGTAAAAAAGTACTAGAATTACCTTACAGGAAATTAATTATTACCGCAGGAAACGTTTCAAACAATGCGACGGAACAATTTAAAAGAAAACTTAGTTTTCTAATGTTACCCCATTTTTCTCTTACAACCGAAATGTTTGTTTTACCACATTTTTAGATCAGGAAAGCTTTTGATGACATCTTCTTGGCCACTCTTTTAGGAAATAAGAACATAAAGGGGGTGGGGGGAGGCGTGTTCAAAGAAATTCGACTTGCTTCAATTATTTCTCCTCTTTCTCTTTATGGTGGACAAGCAGGGGGATAATAATGTTAGCCAGCGGGAGAAGCAAAGAGAAGTAACCGGAAATAAATGCGAATTGTTCCTGTTGAAAAGGGAAAATCCAAGATGCTTCTTTATTTATTTGAGCATCTCTCGTATCGGCCAGTTTTTCCTACTGTCAAGAATGAAAGAGAATATTGGTTGATACTTTTAGTAAAATTATGTTTACCGCAGGCTTAATTTATGGTCGAATAGGCTTTTGATAATACAAAGCGGTATATATTTAACTTATTCAGTTTTGAATGCACATTTAGCTGCAGGGAATGTATTACTAGTATTTCACATGTCCAATTACTTGAAAAAATCCAATGTGGACAGCACGTGGTTCTTTTCACAGACTTGATGTGGACAGCACATGACTTCCCCTACAGACTCATAATTAGTTTTTTATATATTCTGTCATGCATTAATTGAAGTTTTATAACACAAAATTACACATCAAATAGATACTTATTTGAAATTATACCCAACTAGCAGATATACACGACACTGCTAGTGATTTAAAAACTGCGCAAATTCCAGTAGTATTCAAAATTATATAAGATTATAAAACTTTGTTAAAATCAGCATACTATACAAAAATAATAGTATCGACCCGTTTCAAAAGCAAGAAAATGCCTTCTTCGTCAGCAGACACAAAAAGTTAAATCTTCATTCCGAATACACACATTTCAGTCGCGTATTCGCAGCGCCCTCTCTCTGTGACTATTTTGAGGATTTTTAATCACCGCCAAGTGCGCCCACTTGGCGATACTTAGTAATGGGCAGAGACGGATTTCTCCAAATTGTAACTGAATTTGGCTCCGATAAACTAAAGAGAAACCTCACCATGTTTGATGAAGAAATTTCAAGTATAATTTTTTTTAAAAATATTTTCTTTATTCCTACAGTTTCAACCACAATCTCAAGCATTAATATCGTGTGGATCACATTTTTAATATAGACTAATCATCCACATTTGCTCCCAATATCTTTTGAGCGGTAAGTTATGATTCTTTCAAAAATAATCTTTTAAAGATAAATTTCATCATACCACGTAGTTGTTGATCTTTAATTTACTAGCGTAAACATGTCTCGTTTGCTAAATTAACTTAATTCTTAGCAACTATTGCGAAAATTTCATTAACTTAAAATAGTGCCCTATTTCACATATTTAAAACTTAAAGAGATGAATGAATAAAAATGTGTTACTACCACTGTTTTTTCGAAATATATATACGTTATTAAGTTTTTATTACTAAAGCATATTTAATATAAATGTTTTCTGACGATCAGCGTAATTGATATGTTAATTTATCTATTTAGACGAAAGTAAATTTCATAAAATTTTAGTTGTGATTGACAGCTGATTTTATGATAGATTTAATTGAATCTGGAAATATTTCATATGTAATTTAGAAAATTTATATATTAATTTGAAAAGGTTCCTTGATAAAATCTGGAAACTAAAGTAAATAAAACTTATTATAAGTGAAAATGCTCCTCATATGTATAAAATTGATAAAGGATTTCATATGATCTTTAGCAGAGAGCCTACTTTGGATTGAATGCATGACATTATTCACTTATCTAAATTTATCTATCTGTACAGTGTGACTGACAAGCTTATATAAGTTTGAATGTGTATTTTAATACATTTGAAAAGTCGTCAAAGTCACCAAGTTGGCGATAAATTGTCTAATCTGGCAATTTCACCCCAAAATTCAAAATATAGCAATTTTACATTCACGCAATGGAAATGGCTGCCTGTAAAGGTATTTTCTCTTTGAATGGAAGCAAAGGTCCGGTATGTATTATTTGAATAGGGGAGAAGCACAATGAAATTTTTTACATATTCGTAACAGTACTTACATTAAAAATTTGGAATATATTTTGTCTTCAATTTTAAAACGCGGTTGTATAAGGCATTATGTAATGGAAAAAATTTCTTATGTGAAGTGAAGCGCATACGTTAAAGCATATTTTTTATTTTTTTTGTTAAAGAAAAGCTAAAGTGATTGTAAGATTGTAATATATAAAATTAAAAGGTTTGAAAATAAAACTAAATATTTAAAAGTTTAAATGATTGAAAGGTAAACAAAGGTGTTCTTGAATTGAAAATATTTAAATTAACAAATTGTTTTTAAACCTGAATATTTAACATTTGGAAAAGTAAATAGAAGTATTTTTAAATTATTAAAACTAAACAAATTTGTCTTTAATTTAAATTAGGTATTTAAAAGGAAGAAACACTGGAATTTGAAATATTTTGTATCTATCTTTTATAGTTTACTATAAATTTTGAGTAAAAGTTAGAAAAATGAAAGAAAAAACCACTTGCTCGTAAAGAAAATATTCTGATAAAGCAGGGATCATAAAGAAAATATTCTGTTGAAAGGGTTTTATGAAGGAAAGTTACCGTTGAAAGATATTCTTAAAGAAAATATGTTGTTGAAAGAGATTCTCAAAGAAAATATGATGTTGAAAAGAATTCGTAACAAACATTTTCTGTCGAAAAGTAGTTCGTAAGGAAAGTATATTTTTGAAAAATATGTATAAGGAAAAAATTCTGCTGAAAGAAATATTAAATAATATGAAAATATTCCCTTGAAATGGTTTCAAACAGAAAATGCTCTGCTAAGAAGGGTTTGAAAGAAAGTATTCTATTGAACAAGCTCTTAAAGAAAATATTCTGTTAAAATTGGTTTTTAAAAATATATATTTTTGAATGAGGTTCGTCAAGAAAATATTCTGTTGAAAGAGGTTTGCAAAGGAATTATGCTGTTGAAAAAGATTCTTAAAGAAAATATGCTGCTGAAAAGGGTTCGTAACTAAACATTCTGTTTAAAAGTAATTCGTAAAGAAAATATTCTTTTGAAAAGGGTTCGTAAGGAAAATATTCTTTTGAAAGAGGTTTGTAAGGAAAATATTCTATTGGAAAGGGTTCGCAAGAAAAAATTTATCTTGAAAGGGTTTTGAAAGGAAATATTCTGTTTAAAATGATTTGAAAGGAAAATATTCTACTGAAAAAAGTTCACAAAGAAAACATTCTGTTGAAAGAGATTTGTAAAAAAAGAAAGAACTATTCTGTTAAAATCGATTTTTAAAGAAAATATTCTGTTGAAAAGGGATGGTAAAGAAAATCTCCAGCTGGAAGGGGTTAGTGAAGAAATTATTTTATTGAATGAGGTTCGTATAGGAAAAGTTTGCTGAAATCGCTTCATAAAGAAAATATTTTGTTGAAAGCGGTTCATAAAAATTATTATGATGAAAGAGATAAAAAAAAATCTATTAAATGCTTTCTTAAAAAAATGTTCTTTTGAAAGGGATTCGCAAAGAAATTAATTTGTTCAAAGATGCTCTATAGTTTAAATATTTTGGGAACCATTCCTGCAAACGACGAAGATCAAAGTTGCAATGAAAAATATTACAAAATGAGCTGGTATTCTAAAAACAACATACTACATCTCCACTGCGTATTATTATTATTATTTCTGCTATCTTTGCTTATTGTTGGCATTACAGTATATGAATGGGTCGTAGCATGGATAGATTGTGCAGCACTTTCAATCTGTTTTGTTCCCAACAAATCAAGCGTTCTCCCTGAATGAATTTCTTTATTAAATCCCGATTTATCAGTATTAAACATCTGGTTATCGTTCAACTGCGAATCTTTAAAAAAATACGCACATCATTTAAAAATGCTTGTGCAGCATTTGCAATATGATCCTCTTCATAAATCTGCTTTTGAGAGACAATTTTAGTAATTTTTCTGCTAACGATTCTATATTTCTTTTTAAAATTCAGGATCCATTTACCGGAAGCTTTGAATGGCACTTTTAGGGAGAGAGCTTTATTACAAGCCCAGCTTTTCAAATTCGAATCATGCACCTTTACACGCACGCTTACCCGAGCCTTATGTTCTGCAATTTTTTAAAAACACATTTTTTAATTTCGCATAGTTTGTGCCTCTTATCAACGAATTTGTTGATTTGATTTTCCCACAAATATATTTGGGACAGACATTTTACAAATCTATATCTGCTTTGAACAAATTGTAGTGTGCGATGTTTCATCATTTTTTTACGGCTACGCCAGTATTCAACAACTGCTCGTTTAGTTTCAAATGGAATACGCTGGACTTCCTCATTTTCTACCTCCTCACCCACAAATATTTCATTATTTTCATCTGTAATGTCAAAATCAGAATCCTCAAAATCACTTTCGGCAACCGATGACTTGAAATCCAGAGTGTCTCATTCCAACAAACATTCATCATTACAACAAACTTCATTACAACAAACATATGTCAAATAGATTCAGGTTCTTGCAAAATTTCCATTATTTTATTTTTTATATTTATTTCGGCTTCTGCAAAATCAGTCAGTTCCATTTCTGGAACAGAGAATTCATGGTACAGCTTCCACACCACGTTGAAAACATTAAATGTGGTGACATTTTTTATTTGAAAGCCAATGCTGGTTTAAAAAAATAAATTAAAAAGCATAGAGGTATTAAAAAAAATAATTTTATGCGCAGAACTTTTGAGCATTAAACAAAACAACACAAAATTATAGCAGATCGCTAATTTGTTTCACTTACATAAAATAATAAAACTGCGAGAAATGCACGATTATACTAAAAATATATATTCAAACTCAATTGCAAATACTTTTGAATGCAAACTATAAAAAAATAACTTTACAACAGATTTCAAGTCATACAGAGAACAGTCATACAGAGGACCATTCAAGTCATACATGGACAGTGCATTTCAGAATTTGGCGTTTTTCTATGTATGCTCGCCAAGTAGGGTTGCATTTGGCATTAATGATGTTGACTTTTATTAATTTTTTACAGCTTTTCCGTTGCAATTCAGCAGTTAATTTTTTCACTGTCAATATTTTGAGCCTTCTACTAACACCTGTCAAATTTTCGTCGAATTCTATGAGTTTAGCTTGGGAACGTTTCCTTGTCAGCATCTTCCTTTAGCACTCATAATTATAAAATTAAAAATATAAGTGTTCTATCAATTGTAATGGAAAGGATGCAACTTTATTACGCCTTTAATACATATCCCACATAAAATAATAGAACGTAAAATGGCGAGGGCACGAGGCCGAAGCACCCCACCTCAACGTGAAACACACTTAGCAAATTTTTTTAGGAGACTGAGCTAGCGTTGGTTGCACACAAGGAGAAATTCCGCGCAAAGAGTTGGACGAATCTGATTGGCTCACGCCATTCACACCGTTGCCACTTCTTAAATAAAACCTTGCGTCAGAACATGGAGTTCAAGAGTGCGCGCCAGACACATTATTCAGCATACTAACATTAGCATGAAATTACAGTTACAATTAATGAATTTAATATTATTGAAGTATTTTAATAAATAATTTAGAATAAGATAATGAATTTTGAATAACAATTAAAGATAGAAAATTTAAATAATTAAAATAAAAAAAGTGTTTAATGTTAATGATTATAAGAAATATTAAATTTTGAATAAAGAATAAATTAGTGTCGTGATTTATCACGGCAATATGGTAGGAGGTTTTGGTGGTATCTCAAAGGTTGCTTGTTGGGTCTGAACTAGGAATGGTTGTTTGTTTCTCGACGGCCCATTGGTATTTCTTGTTTGCATTTAAGTCAATTTATGAATGTATAAATGTATTTACTTGAAACTTAGTAGTCAATCTCATTTTATGATTGATAGTAGATATTATTATTACTATGGTTGGTCTTTTAAATGTTAAAGGGAATATAGACTTCATAAGATATAAATTGAATTGATATTAAAGGTAATTTCAAATTCGACGTCTTTAAAACTACAGTATTATGGTACAGATTGGTCATATTTTCTAAATTTGAAGATAAAAATTTGAAAAATTTCTAACATCAGTTTATTTTTATGAAATTTTTGAGGATATTTTTGAAATATAACATCATTATTTCAACATAGGTTGCAGGGGTCTACTTTGACGAGAAGAAGTTTGAATCTTGTCCCAATAGTTCAACAATTAGAGCATCAGCTGGCTAGTTCGAAGATTTACAGTTCGATCACCGGTTTGGACAGTACGTATTTGGACTATGCATTTCATTTTAATCGCAATCATGCGGAAATATTCAATATAGCGAAAATGAAATTGATTGTTACAACTTGCATAACAATAAAACTGTGATTTTACAGAATTTGAAAGTTTGATGTACACAGATCGAGAATAATGGTTAGTGAACCTCTTGAAAAGGGCCTCAAGTATTAAAAGTAATTAAACATTTATTATACATAAAATACAATATTGTATTCATTTATATTATCACTTTTCGAGCATAAAAATGAACACTTATCCACTTTGGGTTTTAACAGGATTTCACGAATTCTTACCACAAGAACGCATATATATCTGCAGCTTGCAACGTGGGCATCGAATACAATGTTCTATTTGTTGCATGATCGTTATTAATGGATTTGTGGTTATCATCCACGTATCGAGGGGGCTTTGTATCGGTCCGACAATACAGGAAGACATCATGCTTAATATGGGAATGAATATTTGATGATGAACATAACGTAAAAGGGGCTACATACAAATTTTACTGATGAAGGTCAAAGGACGCAATTTTAAATTTTTTTTCAATTTAAGGTATACATTTCTTAGCAAGTCTTGAGGTATACATCAGTATAATACTGTATACTATGATAGATATGTATTAGGCATTTTTAATAGCATACATGTTTTTCTTTAATAGAGTAGATATTATCAGGACTTTTTATTCAGAGGCAGAGAAAGATCGTATGTTTTTAGTATCTTGGTGTGCAGGAAATTTCTGTTTTATGATTGCTTGGCACAAAATGTTTTCCAAGGTTATTTTGATATCAAAAATACCTATTGTTGTGTGTAGATTTTCCTGTTTATCTTGGTGAATTATTTCTATTTGTCTAGGATATGTCCTGCAGTGCTATTGCTTTTTTTAAAGCCTTGCTGCTTTTATTTCAACCGTACTGATTGACTGTTTTTTTTTAGGTGGTAGGAGGTCTTACTGCGAATTACTATGCTTTCCAGAGTTCTGTCTATAATTAGGACGAGGCAAAATATTCGTGATTTTGAGACAGATTGGTGCAGGGTCGTTCACGAGTTTGACTTGTATATGGGAAAGCCCACTGTGGTTCTTGTTCTCACGAACTACTTTGGAAAGCATTGTAGATTTATGTATTTATTTATGAGAAGGGATGAGTCTACGTTTTTGATATGTTTAAGGTCGTGGACGAGGTTTCCTTTACATTAATGTTGTTTAGGATTCTCTGACTTTGTAGCCTCTTGGTGGGCTTCTTCAGATTAACATTGAACCATTGGAATATCTGTTGTGTTAAAGTGAGGTTCGATATTACTCTTGAGGATTGCTTGCATGTACTATGTTGGCTTTGTGTTCACCATTGTTTTGAACACTGAGGCTGGTTGTGGATTTTGAACTTAGACCAAATCTGTTTGAGTTGGAGGAGAAGACATTTTCCTACTCATGCGAACTGACCCCTTTGAGCATTTATTTATTTATTTGTAGAGTGCGTTTCGTTAGAGTTATTAAATAATAAATATTTGTCCGAGTCCGAATTTTGCTTTTTATGATAATCATTATGGATTTTTAAATCTTGCCTCACTGTGTTGTTAACTGCGGGAGTTACAATTTTGGATTTAAGAACCGCCTTGTTTTTGTAGCAAAATATTGCTGCTTATTTGACCTCATTTAATATTTTCTCATATTATATAGTTTAGAGAAAGTATTGTTTTCATGAAAATTTTTGATTTCAAGATTCTGATGCCAATATGTTTTATGATCCCCTGAATACGTTTTGACTATTTGCAGAGTGTGTCTGTCTGTCTGTCTGAGGTCGATTTCTTGTGTACACGGTAGCTGCCACAAATATTAATAGATTTTCAGGAAACTTTATATTGAACTCCGTTGTTAAAAAAATTAAATCTGGATAGAATATTTTGAAATTCGATCAAAAACTTCGAAATTTTTTATATTTTCTTAACATGGAAGAGTAAGACAATATTTGACATAATTATGCATAAAAGGGGTTATTTATGGTTCAATGTTCACGGATTTTAACAGTTTCAATAATTGTAGTAGAATAGCCGCGATACAATAGTCGCGATTTTTATGTTCGTGACGTCATTAGCCGCTCGGAAGGGGGGAGGGAGGATATCGAGGGGGTACATTGTCAGATTTTGTATCAACCAAATGATTTTTTCAAGCCGTTTAAAATGAAGGTAACATGCTAATATTGTGATCATTGGGATCAACGATATAGATTTTTCAAATTTTTCCTTGCAAATTTTACAAAAAGAAAGAAAAATATTTCAAGCTACTTAAAACTGGATTTTGGTATGAGAAAGTTGAGTTTACACTAAAGTTAATTTTTGTTATACAGATCTAGTGTTGTTTTAATTTTCCTGATATAGTGAGAATGTTTCCTACTAATTCGTGTGATTATCCGTCCATGTTTCTCTCTCATAGTTTTTAACAAGTATCTAATAAGGTCCCTATTAAGCTGTTTTCCTTTTCTTTTGAGAATGTTATGTAATTATGCTCGCTAAGATCTGGCATATTCGAAACACCACATGAGTTGATTTCGTTCAGTAATGTAGCAGTGTCCGCTGTAATATCCTGATATTATTTGCATGCTAGTAGTATATTACAACGGTTATCGACACCGAATACCAGTTAGAATATCAAGAAACTTCTTATAAGCCCATATTTACAAACTTCAACGAGGCCAATCTTACCATGCATCTGGCATCAAATTCATTCCCAATACCATGATCTCGACGTGCATATGGCGCTGCAAGGTCATGTTCAAAGTTACAAAACCCGTCGATTCCAAAGTTGGAATTAAATTAATTGATTTGATTTCACTTTCTTTAATTACAATTTGTAAAACAAGATATACCGTACACTGCTAAAATATTTCTTTTAAATGTTTTAAGAATTTATCTGCTGTCAGGATCAACTTTCTGAATTTATCAACCTCTGGACTGTTAAGGCTGCATTAGACATTTTCTGTAAGACTACCGTGCCTTTGTAATTACAAATTGATTGTTGAACGTAAGAGTTTTAACCGAAGTAGGTTGTAGATTGAAAATTCAGTTCTTGGAAATCCCCTACTCATGGTATTAGCAAAGACTACAAATTTAGTAAAATGTCTTTATTTGAAAACACCCTTCAGGACGTACACAAAAATTTATAAGAGCGCTTTCAGACGTCATAATGTCCATCATCAGTGGCAATGTTAATGACTGACATGAGCTTTTATACACAGTTCGAAATCGCGAATACAAAATTTGCATTTGAATAATCGGATAAACCGATACTAAAATATTGTAAATTACAAATAAGTACGTAAATAATTCAAGTCAATAATAATTTAAATTTATAAAATAACCATAAAACTATTTTAAATTATTGTTGGCTTCATTTAATTTTGTGCTCATTTGTAATTTGCGATATTTTTTAGTATTGGATTATCCAACTATCTATATGCAAATTTTATATTCAAGATTTCGGGCTGTGTATAATAGATATAATGTCTGTCATTTTCATTAACATTGCCACTGATGATGAACGTTATGACGTCTGAAAGCCCTCTGGCACTCTTGTAAATTTTCGTGTACGTCATAATTTTTTTTTTTAATAAATACATTTTACTAAATTTGTAGTCTTTGCTAAAAATATTTTGAAATATCTGTAGACGTATTTTTCATAGGGCATATAAATTTATGCCCTATGTGTTTTACATCGCCTTTAAAATTTCTAGTTCCTCCAAGGCTCTATTGTTGGAAATATATCAAATGTAACCATTGTAAAAAAAATCATTATATGCATAACAAACCCCATAAGAGGGCTCAAACATTAATTCTCCTCGGAGTAAATAGTAATTGGTCACACAAATACTGAATCCAGAATGAGTGACAGATAAAACGCGTGTGCGAAGAAGGAGGGGGGGGGGGAGTAGGAGGGAGCATCGGTCAGTGGTAATTAGAGCCTTGGGCGCAGAATAATCCGACTAGCCAGCAGAGTGATTTGTAAATGAGTGGATTCCTGGCACCTTCCCCATTTGGCTCGGTAGATAACAGATATTCATTGGAGAATAGTAAATAGATTATTTGATAGAACAAATAGAATTTTCACCCGGGAAAGCGAGAAATGAGTTGTTTGTGCGTTTGGTAACATGCGGAATTGCTGCTGGAGTGAGAGTTAGAGTGTTTGTTGTTCGAGCGAGGCAAAATT
Source organism: Amaurobius ferox (assembly GCA_951213105.1). Lineage (NCBI taxonomy): Eukaryota > Metazoa > Arthropoda > Arachnida > Araneae > Amaurobiidae > Amaurobius > Amaurobius ferox. The sequence continues at coordinate 82,757,950 of OX578140.1, read as the reverse complement.
AGGAAAATATATCTGGCGGCTTGCTATAGAGGAACTGATATATAATTGAATAACTAACTGTTTCTAAAATTATTTCAAAGGCTTCCAATTTCTTGAGCAAAGCACAATTATTACCTCTACTAAATGTATAGTCATGGTTAAACATGTAAATACAACATGATGCATAACGTGATGTAAAAATACTGAATAATTATTTCACTAGAAGCAAGAAAGTGCTTAATTGAGAATTTTCATCTTGCTTTAGGCAGATTTGTGTTAATGGATATTATTATCGCCTGCACCTTGCTGACAAGCTGCAGTGACAGTAAAACCATTGCTCACAGGTTGCTATGGATGACTAGTTGTGCAACTCTTTTATTCAATGCTCTGTTTTGGGCAGAAGCCGCTTCACAGTTATTTCACTTAGCTGCTTCACATTAAAAATCTCTTTCTTGAGGGGAAATTAGTACATTTCTGAAAATTCAAATTCTTTAAATTTGTAAATACACTACCCGACATGGAAAATGCAACGCCATGAAGCTTTGGCCGTATAATTATACAAATTGCGAGAAAAACGCAGCTGGCCGATGTATGCAAATGATCTGAAATGCAAGAAAGTCCCGTGATTAGAGCATGAGACAAAATGGATGTAAACTGCAGATGAGCCAACAGTTATTACTATCTGTAGTCTACGGAAACCCGTTTTCTGAGCTGTTTTTCATTTCGGAAGACACGTGTTGTTAAAGAGATGCCTGGCCGTCAACTTCGAGGTCCGTTTCAGCATTGGGACGATCGTACGACTGGGTAGTCGTACTGGAGTATCGCTGCTGAAACACCCTTCAGATGCGTACCCACTGTGCAAAGGATTTGGAGAAGCTGGATTGAAGAAGGGCATGTGAATCATCGCAGTGGTACAGATCCATACAGACGTATGTCAGCACGCGTTGATCGACGCATTCGACGGCATGTGGTGGCGGCCCCACAAACGACGACTGTCGACATTTTGCAGGATACATTGGATGTTCCAATATAAGCGAAAACAGTTTCTCGACAATCGACCGAAAGCGACTTGCACTCAAACCTTCATTTACGAAGAGTGCCATTGACGACAAGACATCAACGTGAGAGATTTCAATGGTGTCAGACCCGAACCTCTTGGACTACTCAATGGGACAGGGTAGTGTTCAGCGACGAGTCTCTGTTCTGTTTGTCAAATGACAGCCGCCGTGTGAGAGTCTGGAGGCGATGTGGAAACAGATCCAATCCTGCTGCGACTGTTGACAGCCATATTGCTCGACAATGCGGCATTATGGTTTAGGGTGCCATCGGCTTCGATAACCGGCCACTTCTGGTTCGTATCAGAGGCACAATGACGGCACGACGATATGTGGATGAGGTGCTGCGACTGGTTGCACTTCCCTACATTCAGAGGTTACAAAATGCTGTTTTCCAGCAAAATAACCCACGACCGCATATGGCAACCATCAGCAGACAAGTATTGTAAAGTATCCAGATGTTTTCTTGGCTTCTATTGTCTCCAGATCTCTCACATATTGAGCATGTATGGGACGTGATTGGCCGTCGCTTGACTGCCTTGCTCCGGCTTTAAACAGAGGACGACCCGTGGAGGATGGTTGAAGGCATATGGTCATCCATCCCTCACAGGAAACTATCCGCACGCTCACTGCATCTGTTCTTCATGCTGCCTGTATCGTCGGAGGAGATGGTCCTACTGTTTACTGATCACTCTGTCTATGCCATTTCTGTATTGCATTATATTTCGGGAATTAATACCACTGATTTATATATGCCATCTCTGTCTGTGTGTCCTTTACCATCACACTCTATTCGCTCTTTCATGGTGCTGCATTTTCTGTGCCGGGTAGTGTATTTTGCTGAATACGTTATGCATTTAATTTTCAATTCCAATTTGCTTATAGAGCTCAACATTTACTTATATAAAAAGCTTTTAAGAAGTGGAAAATATGATTTTTTAAATTTTGATTGGCGTGATTCGTCATCGATCTCATTGATCGGCCCTCCCTCCGATAGCAGGTCGCAGTACCGTCGTAAGAAAAAAAAATTCACTCTAGCTGAATATTCACTCTAGCTGAAATACTAATTGACCAAGTTTCGCAAAATTTGGTAGATGCGTTACTTGTGGGATACTCTGGTGCTGATTAGATTTTGGTATGATTCGGAAAAGAACAACTTGCCTTTTTTTATGAAATGGCCCACAAAAATCGCCAAAATTTAAAAAAAGACTAGGTATGTTTTAATGTATCAATTAAATGCTTGTTTTATACGTAATTTTTGACGAGGAAAAAAATAAGAACAACTCTTACTCTAGGACTAACCGTTCTCGAGATATTTGAGATTTTTTGTATTTTTGTTATGCCGCCTTTGGAAAAATTTCCAATCTATATAAATAAAAATGAAAATCTGTCTGTCTGTCTGTCTGTCTGTCTGTTTGTCACACCATCACGGGAGAACGGCTGAACCGAATTTGATGAAATTTTGTGGGTAGCCCAGATATAGCCCCACTTAAAATTATATGCGTGTTTTGAGTTTCTACGACCAGTGGTTCTCGAGATATTAGTAAAAAACGAAATTTTCGTTTGTCTCATCATCACGGAAAAACGGCTGAACCGAATTTAATGAAATTTGGTGAATAGCCTTGAAATATCCCCCCATAAATTTTGTCCAAGTTTCGAGTTTCTAACGCCTGGGGTTGTCGAGATATTAATGAAAAACGGAACTTTTTCCTAGGAGTTCTACTCCCTAACTCCGTGGTTTATCCAAACGAAAAGCTTGAAAATCGTTTGAAAGTGAATTAAAATTTAATCTCTGAGTTTGATGGGAGATTTTTTGCGTTAATTAGTCACTTTCTGAAAACATGAATTGTTTGAAACATGATTTAAAGGGGAAATCTATCTCCATGGTTCATGGTTTATTTAAAACAAGCTTTTACGGAACAATGAGAAGTATAGAGAAATCAAAATCGTTATTTAATTTCGCAGTTTATGTTATAAGACATGACATATTTAACATGTTATAAGATTCTATCTTATATCATGTTACTCAGAAACGCAATTAAATTAAATCTGTCTGTTAATTTTAATAATTATTTTTTCGATTTGAATAATAAATAAATGGATATAAAAATATATTTTAGAAAAGAACGATTTGATTTTTCTTATAGCATTTTTGACTGGATAATATCAATTACGGTCTGCAGGTTTAAAAATTATTATTATTTATATTTTCGGGGATTATTGATTCAAGGATTATTGATATTTTCATGTTATTATGCAATTATTTTATTATGACAAAAATTGTTTAAACTCATATATTGTATGTTGTACGAATCTTCTACAAATACACGTGTATATCTTTTAATCTACGAGAATATAAGTAGTACAGGTATATTGACATATGTTTTGATATATATTGGCATATATTGGAATCAATTACGACCTTCTGGTATAAAGAGTACGGATATTATTGATGTTTTCAATTTATTACGCCATCTCTTTTATTTTGGCAAATATTTTTGAGACGCATATTGTAATACGGGTAATCTTCTACTAACACATTGACATATTTTCTGATCTGCGACAATATAATTAGTACGGGGTTGCATATATTCATTCAATTCCTATTTTTTCTTCTGTAAATTTGCTTACAAAAGGGGGCAGGATGTTTTATTCTTCAGATCTGATCGTGAAGATAATTTTGCATAGTGAGAACATATATTCTTAAACTTCTCTTTAGGAGCAATAAATTTAATATTTTAACAGAATTTGCACATGATTCCGAACTTTAAGTTTCTTTAAATTATACACTCCGTACGAATAACAGGTGTGCTGTTAGTGGTTAATAAATTTTAACATTTTAGGAGGATATATCATGTTGCTCGGCATCGCAATTAAATTAAATGTGTTTGTTAATGTTTTTATCATTTTTTTTCGATTTAAATAATAAATAAATGGATAAATGGATATAAAAGTATATCTTATGAATGGACGGTTTGATTTTTCTTTTATTTATATTAATTGCTGACTGCGTACATCAATTTCATTTATTTTGGCAAAGAGTTTTCAAGCTTATATCGTATTTAGCTACTAAACTCATATATTGTGTTTAGCCAATAAATTCATATAGCCGATTGTTGAAACAGAAAAAGAGTAGAGCGGTATATCTTCTAATACAATTGTAGTGTTTTCATTTAGTATATTGAAACGGGATAAGAATGTTTCATTCAGATCTGCAAATTCAAAGCTACGAATTTGGAGGGATATCGCTAATTTGACAACATTTCTTAAACTTTGCCAAATTGACGGAAATGTCGCCAAATTGATATAAACGACACACAAACAGCTGCCATAAACCTTCGGGTTGGTCGTGTGGCTTGGGTCTTCTACATATCAATGAAATTTTTTTTTGTTTTGTTAGAAGAGAGTACTGAAATGATGTTTGGTTAGCATTTCTCTGTCAGACCAACCATCCTACTTAGTAATACATTTAGCGAATTTTTAAAATGTCACCAAATTGATAAAAATGTTTTCAAATCTATAAAAATATCTTGAAATTGATAAAATTGCGCTACATAAATGATATTAATTGTTTTTTGTTGGGGGATAGTATTGTGATGATATTTCGTCAATTTGTCGCAAAGTGGAACTGTCAGTTCTACAGTCCCACTTGGCGATAAATTTGGCGATTTTTTAAAATGTCGCTAATTTGACGAAACTGTCGCCAAATGTTCCATAGAAATATAACTATTTAGACGATATTTTTCTACCAATTTATTTGAAGCAAATGATATCATGTCGCTTACCAACGGATTTAAATCCAATGTGTTTATGCGGCAGACGATTTTTATTAAATCCTTTCCGATTTGAATAATGAAGATATGTATATAAAATAAATTTCATTGCCATTTCATTTTGGCCTGGATAATATCAATTATACTCTTCAGGTTTAAACATTATTATTATTGATATTTTCCGGAATTATTGATTCAGGGATTATTGATATTTTTAAGTTATTACGCCATTGTTTTATTGCGGCAAAAATTGCTGACACACGCATATTGTACGTTGTACGAGTAATCTTCTAGGAAGCACGGGTATATCTTCTAACCTACGAGAATATAAGTAGTACAGGTATATTGGCATATATTTTGACATATATTGGCATATATATTGGAATCAAGTACAGTCTTCTGGTATGAAGTTTAAGGGGATTAATTATATATTCAATTTATTACGTCGTCTGTTGTATTTTACCAAAAAACATTTGTGACTCATATTGCAAAACGGGTAATCTTCTACTAATAATCGGACATTATAAGTAGTACGTGTATATCTTCCCATATAATTTTAGCACTTTAATTTTGACATATATTGGAATAAATGACTGTCTTCAGATTTAAAGATTACGGGTTTATTGGTATTTTCAATTTATACATGTAATCTACTAATACAGGTTATATTTTATAATATTCGCGTATATAATTAGTACGGGTCCCATACAATTTTAACGCTTTTATTTTGCATATATTGATTCAATTCCATATTTTTTTTATATTTGCTTACATAAGGGGTCCAAGATGTTTTATTCTTCAGATATGTCCATGAAGATAATTTTATATAGCGAGAACAGAGATTCTTAAACTTCTTTTTAGGAGCATTATATTAAATATTTTAACAGAATATTTTGATTAAACATGTCATTTAGTATACTATAAGAATTTGGGCATGATTATGAATTTCAAGTTTCTTTATATTATATACTCCGTACGAAGAACGGGTATGCTGCTAGTTACCAAATAAAAACAGAAATTCAGTTAAGAATGCAAATTTAGCGTTATTTTGTACAATTAAACTCAATTTAATAAATTATTAAAGAAATAAATTAAATATGAATCTGAGTCTGCAGCGAAAGTCATGTGTTGCCACATCAGATTTTTCACAACAATGATTGAAATTATTAAGTCTCGTGAATATTGAACCACAAATAAACCCTTTTATGAACAATTATGCTAAATTTTGTCCTATGCTATGTTAAAAAAATATAAAATTACAAAGTTTTCGCTCGAATTAAAAAAAAAAAATTCTATCTAGTTCTAGATTTTTGATAACAAAGCCGGATATACAGTTTCGTGAAAATCCATTAATATTTGTGGCTGCTATCGTGTACACAAGACATCGACCACAGACATCAGACAGACAGACGGACATCACACCAAAAATAGGCAAAACGTGTTCGAGGTTTTCAAACATATATTGGCTTCAAAATCTCGAAATCGAAAATTTTCGAGAAAACAATACTTTTCGATACTAAATACGAGACAGTAAAAATGCTAAATTGACAAACCAAGACAGAGATCAGCAGATGTCAAGTTTCTATAGAACCCCGTAAAAGTCCGATTACTTAAAATTTACTTTGTAACCATCTTTGTGCATCATTTATAGCAGGGAGTTATTTATCCAATATCAGTCCCGTCGTCTTTTGAAATATTTAACGAATAAATTTATTGAATCCCTGTTTTAAATCTCGGGTAAAGCATTTCCCAGTGTAAATGGATGAGAACCCTTTATTTACACTGGGATAACAAATAATGCGAATGCATTTGAAATAACATTAATCTGGATACATTATAGAAATATTTTGGTCATCTTTATATAAGAAACCATGCGATCAATGCCTAAATTCGCAGAACATTTACTTCTGTATAGATTACGAAACCTATAAGAAGTTATAAAACATTTACAAGTCTTTTTCCTCTGAGTAAATATTAATTGACCAACCACTGAATCTAGAATGAGGGACCAATAAAAAGTGTGAAAAGAGAATGGGGGGGGGGGGTTGAACATTGGTCAGTGGTAATTAGACCCTTGGGCAGAGAACAATTGGGCTGGCCGGCAGACTGATTTGCAAATGAGTGAATTCTTGGTTCGTTTCTCATTTAGAACGGTGGGAGAAACCTTCATTGCAAGTGGACAAACAAATTATTAGATAGAACCAATATAATTTAAAACCACGGAAGTGAGAAATGCTTTATTGGTGCATTTAGAAGTATGTAGAATTGTTGGGGCGAGGTTTCAACTTTGTATAATTGCATATTGTTAAGTGTTCCTAGCTACGCTTGGGCCATAAAATGTAGGAATATAATTTAATTGACTAAAGGTCAGTTTAAATGTATAAAAATTGAATAAGGAATAGAAATATGGCTTTAGAGAGTTTCTGACTAGGTTTAAAGCAGTAATTATTTCGTGGCACGAATTTCCACGAATTTGAGAGAGGGGGGGGGGGTATCAGAAATTTCGTGAATATCTGATTTAGTGATTCGTGAATATCTGATTCGTGAATATCTGATATTCGCGATTTTCAGATTTTTTCCTTATTATAGAATTTCTAATGTATAATTGCTTCATTTATATTACTTTATTTATGTTATAATGTATAACTGCTCATTTTTGCCTCACAGAGCGAATTTCCGCAAACTTTTTTTTTTTTTCTTTGAAATTTTGCGAATATCAAATATATCAAGTCCTTGGACTATAAGTCGACGAAAATGTGTTTATTTTACGTACATATAAACGAGTATAAAGTAATTTCGGGTCAGCAAAGATTTGATAGATTTCTGGAATACGAAAAAAAAATAATCGTTTTCCTGGCTAATCTTTTTCTACCAATACTCATAAATAATGTCGACGCTGAATGATCCTTTTCTAAATATAGAAATGTGTTATCGGACATCATACACAGCACTAAGCTTTATGTAAAGTTACTTTGAAAATATATACATACACCATTACTTAGTAAGTGATGAAAGCGCCATTACAGTTATTTGTGAAAAATAAGTAACTTGACGTTACACTTATTTACATTTACAAGTTACCATAACATTTCCCGATAAGTAATTTTAAGTTAATCAGTGCCCACTCAATGCAAATTTTTAAATCCAATCGTCCCAGTAAATTATATTATGCGCAAATTATGTTATGCGGTTTTAGTACATTTGGGTAATCAATTGTATTATTATAACAAAAAATTACTGAAATTTTTCATTTATAAGCAGATTGGAAAAACAGGCAATGTTTTGGCCTTTTAGGTGTAAACTGAAAGCAAGTGTATAGTTAATGTGCATTATGTATGTACATTGTGTATATACATACTGTGCATGTGCATGTTTGTATATTGTGTATCTGTACATTGTCTACCTGTAAAATATAACTGTTAAAAATGAGGAAATCGTTTTCTAAATAAAGATGATTTAGAGGAATTAGCTTAAGGATAATTTAAAAAATTCATACTGAGAAATAGGTCTTATTGACAGGAAAAGAATAGAATTTTTTCACTGATACTAAAGATTAATATAATTAATATGATTAATTGATGTTATATAGCCTGATTAATATAATTCTGGATTCAACCGTAAGTACACTTTTAAATTTCTTTTGTGACACATTTAATTATTATTCTGAAACATGCCTTAAATTAGGTTTATATAAGACATTGTGTCCCGTTTTAATATTATTTCACAAAATACTGATAGAATATCCATGAAACTATAAACTTTATATTACATTAATGTAGTTCAAGAATTTATGACTTTAAAATTCCTTAATTTTGAATCACGAAAAGGTTGGGAAATTTTTGTATTGAGTGAAAGCTGGGTATCATAAGACTTCTTTCAAAATAGCGGACACTTCTCCATTGCGGACAAAAGGGGAAAGTTTCAAAGTGAGATATTTTACTGCGTTCGTTCGTTACTAATTCCTCAGTGGTGAAGGAGCGCCTACGCACCACGTCCACAAGACCCCCCCAGGGTATCCCATGGCGAAGGGGAGGAGATTTGCAGCTTCACTTTTATAGAGGCTCCCCGAAGGGCGGAAGTTTGACTTGGCCTCGACATGACAACATCTATGCCCGCTGGCGGGATTCGAACCCACAACCCGGCAATACAGCGATCAGACGGAAACCCATGCCCCTGATCGCTCGACCACCGGATCGGCTATTTTACTGCGTAACTCTAAAAATCATTGCAATTTATTTTAAACACTTAAAAGGTAAGATGATTTTAAATGTTAAGTAACATAATATGAATCCTGAATGGCAATCGAATAGATAAAACAGATTCATAATTTAAGAGATTATTCTACTATGGTGATTTATTTAAATTTAAAACTGGTAAACTGCAATGAAGTTACTAATAAATATTTAACCTATTTCAAACAGATAAATATCTGATCGCATTTTCGCTTTCAGACAAATAGATAGAGATTCACAATGCGTAAGCTTTGCTTCCGATCTCAAATGAATTTCAGCAATTTCTAGCATTTTGAAAGATTCTTACATACGTTCCATTTGCCTTTGGATGAGTCGGACGGCCTGGGTTTTCGACACGTTCCATTTGAAAGGAAATTCACACCTCCAAATAATACCTATATGACTTTATGAAAAGGAGAATATACGCCAAAACAGCCGCAGGTGAATAAAGCTCGATTTGAGAAATTACAGTTTGGAAAGTGAATACATACATGCATCACCCTTAAGTTTAATGAAAGTTGAATAACTAGCCTAGAAGCTCTGCTTAGATTCTTCGAATTCTTAGAATGAGTAGAATGATTATGTAAAAGGATATTAAGTGTCAGAGAGAGAGAGAGAGAGAGAGAGAGAGAGAGAGAGAGAGAGAGAGAGAGAGAGAGAGAGAGAGAGAGAGAGAGAGAGAGAGAGAGTTGGGTCTTTCTTACGGAAAATCTTGAGTACTTTATAACACTACATAATTTAGTTTAGCTTTAGTTTAAGGGAGATTTAGCTTTAGATTTTACATACCTAAGAACACAATATTGTAACTTTTAATTGAATGGGACTTAACCATTTGCATTTGCTTTATTAAATTTACGGTGCATCTACTTCAGCGGTGAAGTGTCATGTCTCGCGAATGTTCGTGTTTTTGACAAAGTTGACATCTTTTAACAAATAACTTCCATTTACCTCAACCCGAAGAAATTTCTTTCGGGCCTTCTTTCTTTCGGCCAAGACCGTCCGACCTAGTGCAGTATCTGTCTCCTAGTCATATTATATCAGCATTGCAATAATTACCTAATAATTGGTAGATGCATTCCAAAATTATTATTTTACATGGTAGAGTTAAATAAAAGGAAAATATCTTACGTTAGTATTAAAATAAATAATATCTTACGCTAGTATTAAAATAAAAAAATCTGATGTGGGCAACACATGACTTTCCTTATATAATGAAATGAATTTACTACTTTTAGAGTAAAATAAATAGGTTTTTCTTCTAGTAGATACTAATATCCTTTCCAAGATATTGAATTTTCGACAATTAGTCGTCATTTTCGTTGATTTAGCGTCATTTTTATCCATTTGGAGAGATTTTCGTTAATTTGGCAACATTTCAAAAAGTCGCCAAGTTGGCGACATTCCGCCAATTTCGTCGCCAAAATCTCGCCAAGCGTTATGGACGAAGAAATAAGTTATATATATATATATATATATATAACTTATTAGATATTGAATTTTCGACATATATTATATAACTATTATATATTTATATATTATATAACTTATTAGATATTGAATTTTCCACAATTAGTCGTCATTTTCGTTGATTTAGCGTCATTTTTATCTATTTGGCGAGATTTTCGTTAATTTGGCAACATTTGAAAAAGTCGCCAAGTTGGCGACATTCCGCCAATTTCGTCGCCAAAATCTCGCCAAGCGTTATGGACGAAGAAATAAGTTGTTCTTACAGCAGATAAATTGGCGTTCAAATGCAAAAGTATTACTCAAAGTATCTTTTTTCATGAATGGAACGAGCTAGATCCACGAGAATGATGTCACCCAATTTATCGCATGATATTATATATGAAAAGTGAACATGTTTCTCAATAGGAAATATTTTTTTTCTATTTTATATGACTTTTTGATAATTTTTTTGAAAAATGTGCAATATCTCGAGAACGGTTCATGCTAGCGCTCTAAAATTTATGTCAATCGTTTTCTAATGAAAAATTACATAAGAAATGTCTATTTGCGTAACTTTAATATTGGTTTTGATTTTTTGACGATTTTTTCAAAATTTCATTCGAAAATTTAGGGGGGTTCTGAACATTCGATTGCGTATAAAAACAATAGGCTTCCAGTGTTATTTTTTTCGATGAAAGTTTAAATTTTCAAATATAATAAATTAATGTAGTATTGTGATATGTTTTAAAATGTTACTTAGGAATGTATTGCATTTTAGAGATGTTTAAATAAAATTGCATTGAAGTTGGAAAGTGTTTCATAATCAATGCTTTAAGCATGATTGATCTTTCTTGTTATAAAATTTCTTTGATATATCTTCCGACACTTCAGCATCTCAACTCATTTTAGATTTCCGACTACTATTTTGTAATAACAACTTAGGATGTGGCTGAACAAGTGAAACCAATTGGATCAAATAAATATTCTTTGTGTAATGAATAAAAAGTTCTAACGATAGCTCCTTTAGGTTTGGCTATCGAAGTGATGTCACAAAACAGTGTATCTTTTTGTTTGTCCCACAACAACCCCAGGACTGCCGACGGTTTTGATTTGACACAAGTTTCCGTTAGTTCGGTGTTTCCAGTCTCTTAATTCAAATTTTCCTTAAGCCATTACCTGTGTGGACATCTGGACAAATTCCTGCAATTCCACTTCAGACGCTACAGAACAGACACAATTATCCATCTAAAATGCGGTTGTAGTTTCTGTACAACATCATGTTGAGCTGAAGATGAAAAATGCAAATGGTGTTGTATCACTACTCCAAGGAGGAAACGAACTACAGTTTAATCCGAAGACTACTCTGCAACGTTGGACAATATTTATAGCATTCTGGCTTTCACCTTTCTACCAAAGAAATGTTAAAAATTCTTGATTATTTTCCTTAAAAGAAATTGACAGGAAAGCCTTCTGTATATCCAAGATAACATCACATTTATTTCTCACGAAACTTGAAAAGTATTATGGGAACCAATTCCAATTTTCTAAACAACATCTTGTATATAAAGAATGCTTTCTTAACAATTTCTTTTAAGGAAAATAATCAAGAATTTTTTAAATTTGTTTGGTAGAAAGGTGAAAGCCAGAATGATATAAACCAATTCCAATTTGTTAAACAATCATTTAAGGAATTAAGGAAGATAATCATTTCTACTTATTGGAAGTATCGAAAACAAGCATGAAATCATTGAAGTGCACTTAAACACTCTTCGATGATGTAGAAACCTGTTAAAACTTTCACAGATGTCTGGAGCGCAGATGTTCTATATAAGTACAGCTAGATTTTGAATATAACTTTGCAAGTATCAAAACAAAGACTGAGACTGTCGTCATAGCAAGATTACAGAAATGGTGTTGCCATTACAAGAACTGAAAATGAACAGATTGGAATTAAATATAATTCGTAAATATAAAATGAATAACTGAAATTAATGTGCTTTATTTAACACCCATGGCTTGCAACACCATAATCAACCCCCATTCATTCAGATTAATAAACATCCAAGTTAAATTGTCCAATATATACTTTCCATTTCAAACCAGACTTAATTCTTCATTTTCTCTTTCAGGGAAATATAAGTTGAAGATACATAATTTGTATGCTTCGCTTCTAGCATCTAAAGATTTGTTCAATAATTTCTAACATTACGAAGGATTCTTACACAAGTTCCATTTTAAAGAAGTTCACACCCCCAAAAGGATACTTATCTGACTTTATGTAAATGAGAAGTTATGCCGAAACAGCCGCCGGCAAATCTAGAAATTCCAGTTTGGAAAGTGAACACAGGTACAGACACAGGTTTTCCCCATCAGTTTAATGAAAGTTGAATAGAAGTAACTGGTCCAGAAGTTCTACTTGGATTCTCAGAATTCTCAAAATGAATAGAATGGCTATGCAAAGGAATGTTAAGTAATAGTCCGGTATTTCTGGTGTAAAATCTTATGAATTTTGTGGTGCTCTGATATTTTAATTCAACATCAGTTTTCGAGAATATCAGCTGTAGAGATTCAGTTATAGGTTTATATATATATATGCCACATAGAATTTGAAATCCTTTATATTTATGATAGTTTAAATTCCTTTACATTAATTCCCGATCCATACATTTACACTTTTAATATTCCCAAAATGAAATCTTAATTAAATTATTTCTGATGAACATGAAGCTCTTTTGATCCCACAGAACAGATGCAATTTACATTTAATATTAAGCATATAAAATTCTTTCTACAACTCTCAACGCTTGGAACGTTAATTAAACTTAATCCTACTTCACTTTATTTAGAATCAAATCATACGCTCAAAATATGGATAAAAAAACACAAAAACTATGTTTACTGCCAAATTATAAAGGAAAGATTTACTTATATAAAGCATGACTTAAAAAGATTTATGTATACATATTGCTACGAAGTATTTATTTTTGGACTCAATTAAAAATGCTTTTCTAAATATAGAAAATTGAAACTAATATTGTATATTTAAATTTATTGGATAGACCCCCCCTCCGGGCCCAAATGTGGGGTCCACGGTGCAAGAACCTGATTTGCCGTTGATCAAAACTCCTAATCTCTTTATTAGATTTATTAGATAATGTGAAACATTATTCCTTTCGCATATTTCGAATGTGAAAAAAGTTGATGTGTGTTGGGTGTAACGATGGTATAAGGTTGTAAAGAACCTTGTTGTCCCAACCGGGAATCGAACCATGGATCTCCAAACTGGCCAATCGATGCGCTACTGGGACGGAATTGCAAACTCTTACCGTCGAAGTGGACTCTGCATTTTCCACTCTCTAATGTCTGATTGGGGTGAAACTGACAATCTGACTGACCACCTCCTGCTATTTTTACCTCAGGTTAGCCGCATGCTACTACTAATTTTACCCAGGTTAGTATTCTGCGGGGTCGTTATCCTCTCAATTTGAAATCGGTGCTCAATCTTCCAGAGTTCACTAAATCCGTACTAGTCGTACTAGGATCATTTTCAGACCTCCGAGATCTTTTACAATTTCTACCCTCTATAATAAATTTAATTTTTGGAAACAAAAAATTGATTCCTTTTCATCTCCCTCCCTCCCGCCTCCCTCTGATTTTGATTTCCTTGTTCCTTTCTCTAACTTTCACCCCTCTAAATGGTCCGTAAATTTAGTTAACAGAATGGATAAAAACTCTGCCATTTATAATATATATACTGATGGTTCAAATATTGACAATAACACTGGTTTTTCAGTCTGTATTTTTAAACATGATGTTCTGGAAAAGGTTCTCTCCTATAAACTTGACAACAGGAATACAGTATTTCAAGCCGAACTTACCGCTATTTCCTTTGCTATTGACTGGGCTTCCTCTAATAATACCCCTTTTAATATTTTTTCCGATAGCCTCTCTTCCATTCAAGCTCTTAACTCAATAAAAAATAAATCTAATTATCTTAACTCCATTAAATACAAAGCTCTCCTTGCCAAAAACCTTGTCAATATTTCTTGTCAATATTTCTTCACAATAACATATCTGGAAATGAAATTGCTGATTACCATGCCAAAATTGCTGCTATCTCTGGTTCCCCTCTTACTATTCCCTTTCCTTACTCGCTCCTCTCAAAATTTTGTAAATCTCATATTCTTAATCTTTGGCAAAATTATCTTAATGATTACATTTCCACCAGGACTGGTGATCCGGCTAGAATCCTGTCTTACCTCCCTATCGTGAATCCTAATTTACAAATTTTTAATAAATATCTCATTTACTTTCTTACTGGTCATGGCCCCTTTCTTGATTACTTATACTTTTTCAAAATTAAATCCACCTCTAACTGTATTTGCAATAAATTCGGTGACGTTGACCATTACATTTTCGATTGTCCTTTTTCTAAAAAATTTCATCTCTGCAAACCTTCCCCCCTCTAATAAACCAATTTGGTTCTCCAAAGTTCGTTCAAATCCCTCTTCAGTAGATAAAATTAAAAACTGTATTCTTGTTTCCATGGAAATTTCTAATAAAGTGACCTAAGCTTATGAGTAGATTCTTCTCTCATTTAATTTTGATCAATGAATCCCTTTATTTCATTCTTATTAACTTATATGAACTTATTGTGTTCCCTCTATTTTTTTTCTTTAAAAAAAAAAAAAAAAAAAAAAGCTATGTTAACTGTTCTTATTTTTTTGGATCTTTCTTTTTCTTTTGACACTTTTTATTTGTATTTTTTCTTATTTTTCTTCTCTAAATTTTATTCTAAATTTCTGTTTTTGTTTTCATACGGCAATTTTTTTTTCCTTTTCATATATTTTCTTTTTATATATTTTCTAAATTTTACCTTTAAAATTTTATTATTTTCTTTCATTTTAATCTATATTTTATTATGTTATTATACCTCACTCTAAATATTAGTTTTCAATGATCTTTTTATCTATATTCGCAATAACCATTTTCCCATTTTTGTAAAATGGACGTACTTGTCAAGTTCAAATATAATGTAAAACTGTCTGTTTAATCACAATATTTATTATAAATTGTAATATTTTTAGACCTAAATAAAAGTTCGTTTGGTGGGATGGTAGACCTTGGGTGCCTCCTGAATGCAGGAGGTATCCTTTCCCGGCCGTGCAGATAGCTACTCTAAACCCAATATGTGAGTCGCACGGTCTGGGGTCTTCAGACCTCCGAGATCTTTTCACTAACCTAAAAGGTTGATTTGTTCGGGCGTCATTGTAAAGAATCTTGCTGTCTGTACCGGGAATCGAACCCTGGATCTTCTAACTGGTCAGCCGAAGCACTACCGTTGAGCTACTGGGATGAAATTGCAAGCTCTTATCTTAAGTGAGCTCTGCAAGGTATCTTTAACAAAAGTTTTAATATTTTTGGTTTTAATATTTTAAAGTTTTAATAAAGTTTTGATATCTTGGGGGATAAAGTTTTGGGTTAAAGCTTTAATATTTTTGGGCTCTTGAAAAAAATTTTTTTTCTATAAAAGTTTGGATGTAAGTTTTGATGTGTTTTCCGTCACCCTACCGTGCGAGCAAGCGATTAGCGCATACTGTAGTATAGCGCAAACGTTGATGCACAAATGTTGCAGATCTAAAATTTAAAATTTTACACATTTTCACTAGAATTATTTTATAATACAGCTTAAAAGTTATATATAATCAGAAAAAAAAATCACGTATTGGGTTCTGAATTAAGTTCGGCAGATACTTTTACTCATAATGTGTCAACAACCCAACTGAAAGGTTATAAGTTTATATACTCTCTGCGGCAAGTTCTGGATAAAGCACAATCTACAAAATTCGAAAAGTGTCTAGAACTCGCCAAAAGTCTCAAATTTGGCGATATTTCTCCAAATCCGTCACCAAGATCAAGTGACCCAGGCCTTCAAATTATAACAGTGGTTTTCTGTAAGGTATTTGTAACAATATGATGCCCCTTTCGTTACACATTTCACGTTTCATCCCTGTCACATTTTCAGTCATATTTCTTTTTTTGCTCAATACACTCCCTAAGATGTTTCATATCAAAAATAATTTAACATCACGAACTTTTCTGAGATATTTAATATTATACTGGTGATACTTATATATGGAATATTTGTATACTAGTATCATATCGATTATTATGTTATTCTTAGTTTTATAAAAATACGTTGAAATATGTTTTAAGCTACATTACAGAACTCTTCTGTTAGATTGCTTTAAAAATATTCAATGGGAGATTTTCTTTATTATATTGAGACTCTCAAAATCACAGTGAAACTTAAACACGACCGCTTGGATTTATAAAATACACATCTTAAATGAAAATGATTTCTTTGAATTACCTTATAACCTCATTCCGTCCTCTATGTTCAGAAATTCTAAACGTCATATTGTTTAGTGACGTCATTACGAAGATTATTGTTAAATACTACTATGTTTTATAGCAGTAGTTCTCTACGCTGCTAAATTTTTGCTAATAAGGGAAGGCTTTGCAATAGTTCTCTCGGATTACAGTCTTTCATGTCCTATCTTGTAAAGGAGCATGAATAATGATAAAACGCCACGGCTTTCATCTGTTAAGTGATAGGGGGCACCACAATAATAATTTGAAGTTGTTATGCAAACGTGCTATACTGACGTGTATTATTAACATTTTAGTGTGAAAATATTATCCTTTTCAATTATTATTATTATTTTGAAATAAAATGGACAATAATGGAAAGTAGTAAACGATAAATTTATTACTAATATAATTTATATCTTATTAATTAGTCAAACAACTGCCAACAGATGGTCGTAAAGGTTGATCAAACACAACAGAGACAAAGGCTGAAATTTTTGGAAACCAAAATTGAACTAATCAACAAAACTATTGACTGTATTATAATGAAAGTCAAAGCAAATGAAATTTGCAAAATAATGAATGATTTAAATTCTTTGTAAGTTTGAAATTATGAATGGGAATGATTAAATGTATGATCAATACAAATGAAAACGTTACAATGTGCACATTTAACAAATGCATAATCATTGCAATTTACAATGAAACAAGTTGCTGAACCAATATTAAATACAGTTGCCATTACCTTGTTAAATTTTGTAATGTGTTTTTCAACAGAATATCCAGCTTTTTTCCAAGAATATATTACCATACCTTGAAATATATCAGCGCCAAGTTAATTGTACACAAATGAATGAATTTTTAAAATAAATAATCTGTCATTAAAATTTCTGTTGGCCTCTTCATCGATGTTGGTTCAAAATTCATAGATGTCTTCAATATGGATCCCTTCAATGCATGCAGCTCGAATTTTTATGTAGTCTTCGATATGTTTTACAAATGCCTTATAAGGATTGAAGAAGTAACAGTCTAACGGCTGTGCATATTTTGTTGTTTTTTCAGGTATTATTTAATAATAATAATAATAACTGAAAAGGATAATATTTTTACACTAAAATGTAAATAATACACGCCAGTAGAGCACGTTTGCATGACAACTTGAGATTGTTATGTGGCGCCCCCTATCATTTAGCAGATGAAAGCCGTGGCGTTTTATCATTCTTCACGGTCCTTTACAAGATAGGACATGAAAGATTGCAATCCGAGAGAACTATTGCAAAGCCTTCCCTTGTAAGTTCAAATTTTCTTGTACGATGTGAAGATGTCTTGAAATGTGAATATACCACCTTATTTAGAAGATCGAATATGTAAAGGAAAATATTCAAAATTCGCCATATAACGCGAAAAGGACTTTATGCATAAATTATGAAAAATTGATAGATTAATAATAGAATGCAATTTATGTTGTCCGAATAGGAGACCAAACGTCGAAGTTATCAACGATGAAACCTTTGAATGTGACATTTGCAGTCTCTCCACCGAGCGAGTGGGCGACTGGAGCAAGCAATAAGCGCATACTGACGGTATAGAGCGGATGTTGATGCACTGATGTCGCAGATTTAAAATTTAAATATTTTTTACACTTTTATACCGGTATTGCTTTATAATACAGCTTGAGGGGTACATATAATCATAAGAATTGAAGAAGTAACTTAGCCTGAAGAAGTAACAAGCCTTATAAGGATTGAAGAAGTAGCAGTCTAACGGCTGTGCATATTTTGTTGTTTTTTCAGGTATTATTTAATAATAATAATAACTGAAAATGATAATATTTTCACACTAAAATGTAAATAATACACGTTAGTAGAGCACGTTTGCATGACAGTTTGAGATTGTTATTGTTGCGCCCCCTATCATTTGGCAGATGAAAGCCGTGGCGTTTTATCATTCTTCACGGTCCTTTACAAGATAGGACATGAAAGATTGCAATCCGAGAGAACTATTGCAAAGCCTTCCCTTGTAAGTTCAAATTTTCTTGTACGATGTGTGAAGATGTTTTGAAATGTGAATATACCACCTTATTTAGAAGATCGAATATGTAAAGGAAAATATTCAAAATTCGCCATATAACGCGAAAAGGACTTTATGCATAAATTATGAAAAATTGATAGATTAATAATAGAATGCAATTTATGTTGTCCGAATCGGAGAACAAACGTCGAAGTTATCAACGATGAAACCTTTGAATGTGACATTTGCAGCCACTCCACCGAGCGAGTGGGCGATTGGAGCAAGCAATAAGCGCATACTGACGGTATAGAGCGGATGTTGATGCACTGATGTCGCAGATCTAAAATTTAAATATTTTTTACACTTTTATACCGGTATTGCTTTATAATACAGCTTAAGGGGTACATATAATCATAAGAAAATTATACATTGGATTCTATATTGAGTTCGGCAGATAATTTTTTTGGTATCACGTCAACAACCAACGGAACGATCGCGAGCTCATCTTCGTACTACTTATGCGCTGTCGGGGGCGTAAATACGTCACTGATAATATGTGCCCTATTGTAATCTAAATTCGGAATCAATCAAGGTTGATAAAATTATTAATGCATTATGAAACCGATCAAAGTTATCTGTATCCGAAATAAATATGTCATCAAATCTTTATCATTAAATACACCCACCGAAACATGTATCGTTAATCCTCCAGATGTGAATTTTCCAAACACCAGAAAATGATCAAAACTTAAATGAAATTTAAACAACAGTTCTGGGTTTAGGTAGGAAGATATCAATTCTGCAAAGTTCAAATTCACAATATGCTGCAAAGCTGCAGGGCTAATCGGAAGCGAGTTTCTCTACTCCAAGACAATATTCGGCATTAAAGTCACCGGGCTTACTGGCCGAACAAGTTGAAATAAGAACAAGAGGACAACAGTTCTAAGCGACGGAATTTAAATTTGGAGGTGTTTAAAACTGCGAAATTCAATGCATGCGTAATTTACATAAGTACAGGAAATGAATTCGACCTTTCAACATTTCAGGGCAGTTCTCTGTGGAAACAATTTCTCCGTATATACGTAGATGTTATTTCATGGAACGGTGAGTTTATGTTACGTTATGGTCTTCAACTATTCTTCGGAGCATTGTGTTTTTAAAACTTTCATCTGGAATTTAAATAATGTATATATATTTATAGGGTGTTTTATAAAGATTTTACGATTAATATATATTGAACGATTGAGTAGGCTCATGGTTCCAATTTAAATAAACTGGAGTGTGACTCAATTCGACTTTCTCATACCAAAATCCATGTTTATATAGCTCCCCCCCCCCCCAAGAAAATTTTTGAAAAATCGGCATCGTGAGTCCAAATGATTACAATGTGTTACCCTTCACTTTAAAGGAATTGAAAAAATCTTTCGATTACTAACATAACTTGACAATATACCCAACCCAGGGTGTAGGAGGCTAAAAATTTTATCGCGACCATTTTTTTAAAACGATTTACATTATTAAGTCTTGTTATCATTGAGCCATAAATAAACCCTTTTACCCATGATTATGTCAAATTTTGTCCCATAATTCCATGTTAAAAAAATCTGATGTGGGCAACACATGACTTTCCTTATATAATGCAATAATGAATTTGCTCCTTTTACAGTCAAAAAATAATATATAAGTCCCACGATACTGTGTTTTTGACGTTGAATTGTACATTTGGCGATTTTCCGGATGACAACTTGTAATACTATTTCAAAGTACCCAATTAACTTATATTTCTCACAACTCTAAATTAGCAATTAGCAATATTGATAGCATCCTCAATAAGCGATATAGTTCATATATTAAAATTTTTTTAATAATTAATTATTCAATTAGGATTCATTTTCATTAACTTTGACGATATTTTCATCAATCTGGAGTGAAATCTCGCCAAGATGGCCATATCTCGCTAGATTATTCACCAAGTTCACCAAATGTATCGCCAAATATTACAGATAAATAGAGAGAAGAACATTTCTTATATACTAGAAGATACGCTCGTCATACGACTGAAATTCGAATTTGCGAAACATTACTTCTAATTTGGCGTCATTTTTATCAATTTGGCGTCATTTTTATCAATTTGGCGACATTTTTTAAATTTGGCAATATATAAAAGTCGCCAAGTTGGCGACGTCTCGCTATATTTCTCGCCAAGCGTTATGGATGGACGGAGAAATGAGTTATACTTATAGTCTATTCTTATGTTCTTCCCAAGATATTGAATTTTCATCAATTATAGTCGTCATTTCATTGATTCAGCGTCAGTTTTACCAATTTGGCGAATTTTTATCAATTGGGTGACATTTTCTATCCAGAAATTTTTTACGCTCTTCAGATCAGACTTCACAGCAGACCACTTGATCACAGTTACAATGTTTCACTTCCTTTCTGGTTCTATAGAAATATTTCATACTACTCCAATAAAGAGATTAAGTACAGTTTGAAAACTTTAAGGACTTTGGGAAAAAAAGAGAGTTTGAAATGTCTTATAAATCGCATGTAAGCTAGTCCTACAGTTGTGATTGAGAAAAAAACCTCTATCAAAATTTATAAAATTGCATATCCAGTCATTATTCATAGCGCATAGGCAAAAAAAAAAAATCTTCGAATAAAAAATGGCTTGGCCTAACTTTCAAAGAATGATATTAAAGCTATGTCAGGTTATAAACAGATGTTTTACAGTATTATAATAATGCCAGTATAGTTCATGCATGCTCCTTGAAATAGTATAGTTCATGCATGCTCCTTGAAATAGAATAGTTCATGCGTGCAATTTGAAAAGGATATGAGTAAGATGTTAAGTATAACTGAATTCCAGAATAATTGTTCTATCCTCTATGAAAACTTAATTTGACATTGGAGTTTTATTTAAAAGCTTCCGTATATATCTTGGAAGAGTTTAATTATCTTTCCACTATAAGAATTAAAAGTATTATTGTCATATTGTATGTTTATGCTCATTCTAACTATGTTTCAGAATTTTTCTTATAAAATATTTATCTAAATATAAATAAATAATAATTATGATCTGATTTAATAAATTTAAAATTATTTTCGGCTGAAGGATAAAGAATCAAAATACTGTTTTGTATTAAATTAATTGTTCGAAAGTGGCTAGGAGCTAGTTTTTATGGCTTAATGAATGGTCTCTGAAAATGGCTGCATATAACAGTAAAATAGCTAAATTGAAAACGTTGATTAGTATCGTGCGTGAACACGGTAATTCCAATCCACTTGTTTCATTCACGTTTGAAGCAGCTTGCTTGATGTTGCCAGATGAACGTATATCACAGACGCGAAGCTTACTTTCTTTCTTTCTTTTGTTGAATTCACGTTTGAAGCAGCTTGCTGATGTTGCAAGATGAACGTATATTACAGATGCGAAGTTATGTGGAATATTATATTATGTACAATATTTTTTAGGAATATTTATGGTATATAAATGAAACTTATTTTGGAATTTATTTATGCACGAGAATTCACGTTCTGAGAAGTCAGCACAATGTGAATAATATTCAATATCAGTCGTGACTGTGCAATTGGCTAAACGCTAAAATTTTTATTGTTTATGAATACGACGGGTGTTGTGAGTACACAAATGCAGGTATAAAATTATATATATAACCTAAAATAAATTTAAAATTAATAAAAAAATAACACATATTGGAATATGAATCTAATGAGATATTTAAATCTAGCATAATATTATGAATAACACTAATATAAAATATAATGTATATACATAAAATAATGATGCAGCTTTCATTTCAACTTAGCTTGTATCATGTCAAGTGCACTTCAACTGAACAGTGACTCTTTTTATATATTTTCCGTTGAAACTTCCAGAAGGGGCTTTTATCTTCCAGAATATTCATTATTTCGAGAAAATTCTATTACATTAGGGCAACCTTACATTCACCTGTGACAGCAGCCGACTCTGCTCCTGCCAAAGACATCGATCGAAGATGCTAGGAATCAGTACCCGAATTATAAGTTCGAAGTCGAAGTTAGCTTTTGCTCTAACCTTATAATGCCGGTCTTGTAAGCACCGGGTCCCGAGTTCGGGCCTGGCTCGGGACTAGCAACATCAATTCCTACAATGATGACCCTGGATATACGAGCACGCAAACTTCTCTCTCCAACGATCTCAATACGAGATGGCAGCACCACGCTGAGCCAGAGGCGCCGACCACTCCCTTCTTGGTTGACCACGACTGCCGTCACGACGCCTGAGGTACGACACGCCTCCCTGCTATTCAGCCCTCGACTTAGTTTCGGGATGGGGACACGACAGGAATTTTCTGGGTGGCTCCCTCCTCACCAAAAATCGACCGGACTTCTCATCAGAGGGTGGAGTGTGTGACAGCAGCCGACTCTGCTCCTGCCAAAGACATCGATCGAAGATGCTAGGAATCAGTACCCGAATTATAAGTTCGCAGTCGAAGCTAGCTTTTGCTCTAAACTTATAACGTCGGTCTTGTAAGCAAGAACTCACAAACTTGTAAGTAAGAACTCACAAACTAAATTTGCACATTACATTTAGCCAATTGGCAAAAAGAAATTTATAAAGCGAAGATGCATAAAATTTATATATTATAAGGAAATCAAATATGAATATACAAAATACAATATAGAGAAAACCGGATTAGTAATCTTTCAAATGTTTAAGTACGTAGATAATGGTTTTACTTCTATAGAATCTAGGATAAGTAGCTGGACAAAATTAAGTTTATGAACAGAGTTCAAATTACAAATGGAATCTCGGTAGAAATAGATAAACAAACGTACAAAAAGTAGAATGTTACGATGGGGGGGGGGGGGTAATTACAACGCTTCTTAAAAGAAAATTATTGTTAAAAAGAGAGGCTAAATGATCATTGAGAGCAGTTTTAGTATAAAACAGTTGAAAGTTTTTTTAAATATCATGAGCATGCTCAAACAATTTAGTACCAACTGTCCTTTTTTGTACAACCAATACAAAATTTATACCTATTGCCAGTGGAATTCAGTGGTGTCGTCAAAGTGGGAATTTGGATCACAACTCCCCCATTAACTTATCAAAACGCATTGAAGTTCATAGAAATGATATTTAAAGAAATGGAAATGAGATATTTTGTTACCCCACCCCCTTTCCGACCAAGAATTTTTTCTGATGGCGCTATTGTTGTATATGCCTTTACTGTATATAACCTTACTAGTTAGCATCATGACCACAGAACGCGGATTTGTGCAATAACAATAAATGATGACACCATATTTATTCAAGATACCGCAAAATCATGTTTTACTTTCTTTAATTTTTCGCACTCCTTTTCGTGTTTATTTTTTCTACATTTTAGTGATGTTTCTCTCTTTACTTATCTTTTGTTCACCACTGTTGTATTTTAGAATTTCTACTTATACGTTCACATTTGCTCTTCAGGTCTTAGCTTGACCGCCCTGAAGAATATCAATGAGTTTCTGAAGCAATCGTGTCATTTTATTGGCGCGGAAAAAAAAAATCAATCTAATCTACCAGAAAAATAAATTTATATGGAATTTAAGTAATTTACTTTCTGATTTCTTTATTTGTAGTTAACAATTGTTTGCTTTTGCTTTTTCTAAAATTGCATTACGTGATTGTTTCAACGTTCAACTAGCTTTTTAGTTTAATCCACTTACCAAATCAATGCACCTCTAATTCCTTCAGATTTGAGAACTCTTCGCTCATCAGAAAATAACCTACTCTTACACAAAATTTAAACAGGACTCCCAGGTTTTACTGGGATGTTGTGCATCCTGCATAGTTGAAATTCTCAACATGGATACAAAGCTACAACAAAGGGCTCAACGGAAATGAGACCAACGACTAAACTGCGAAAAAGCTGGCTTTCCACAGTTCAGGGCAATGCATGAAATTAAAGTTACCAGGCTTAGGGGAACGGATATTCAAAAATAAGAACAAACAGAGGAGAATTCTCAACGCCGGGATTTAAATTTGGAGAGGGTGTTAAAAGTTCAAAACTCGATGCATGCGTAATTTACATAAGTACGGGAAATGAATTCGGCCTTTTAACATTTCATGATAATTCTCTAGGACAACAATTTATGGCTGTGTTCTTTCAGAGCACGTTAAAGGTTAAGGCATGTAATGAAAGTTTAATTTTCGTCGCATATTTTTCGAAATAACTTAGATCTGAAGTTGTGTCTTTAAATCTTTCCTTAACAACATTTATTTGAAACTATATGTAACTAGTCATTTCAACCATGCTTAGCGCGTTCACAATGGCTAGTGATCATTAAATGGAATACTAACACAAAAGTTTTTGAAAACCTGTTTCAAGTGTTAGCAGCGAAAGGATATTAATTGCGCATTTACAGTTACTTTCCATATATACATAAAATAATGTATAGAGAAAGTATTGTGAGTAGATAAGAAAGCAGAGTTTTGAAGCATTGGCGGAGCAAAATGGCCGCCATTTGGATTTCGTAATCTCAGACGAGGGGGGGGGGGGGGCAAAAGGGAGAAATCGAAAAATTTGGGGGTGTTTTCAGTGTCAGAAGCTTTTTCGTCGTGGCAACGGTATTGTAGTCTTATACGAGGGTATTGTTTTTTGGGCTTAATGCGTTTTTGAGTGAGGTAAAAGGGGGGGTGTATAGAAACTTTTTGGGGCTGACAACAGCCGGGGTTTTGCCGCAGTGGCGGAGCAGAACCATCAGCGCCGCCTAGCGGTGGAAAGGGGTACTAAGGATGATACTTGGGAATTTTTTCTAAGATTCGAAGAAAATTTTTGGGGGGATGGCAAGACCTGGGATTCCGCGGCATTGGCGGAGCAGAGCCGCCAGTGCCACTTAGCTGCTGAAAGGGGGAACTAGATTTAAAAGTTGGAACTTGGGATGTTTTTCTAAGATCATCGTGATGGAAAGGAATATCAGATTTTAAATATTTTTCTTGAAATATCCCTGTGCCATGGTTGTGACAAGGTCATTAAACCATTTCTAAGGAGAAAAAATAGTTCTTACAATATCCTTCCGCCAAGGCTATATCGCGGTTACTGCTTAGTATTTTGAAAGACGGTTATGAATATTTAACTGTGAATAGGAGTATTTTTTCTATTATCCAGAGTTTAAAATACAAAATTTCGCAAATGCGCGTTTTAAACTTATAAAATTCCACAAAAATGTGTTTTGAAGTGTCTGAATTTCACAAAAATGTGTTTTGAAGAGTTTGAATTTCGCAAATGCACGTTTCAACTTACAAAACTTCGTAAATGTACGTTTTCAACTTACAAAAGACCAACAAATACGATTTTCGCACGCTTTCAAAAATCACACATGTGTTATTTTGTCTATGGTAAATAATATGTTGTTGTTGACAACCAGACCGTCCGACCTACCAGAAAGGTGTAAGGTAACTGTTTGGATGGCCGGAAAGTGCCACCCAATTTAGACCGGAACCCAGTGGGGGAGGCATCCACAGGGACCGTAACCTCCTTCCCCTACCACCAACCACTCGGAAGGACTTAAGTATCCACATGTTTAACTTGATCGCACTCCGCATGAACACGGTGGCAGTTGTGGTAGCGTGCAAATCCAGCACGCAAATCACCGGGCTACCGCGCCCGAATTGTGCCAACAGCACGCGGTGTTCCCAGGTGGTCACCCATCCAAGTACTAACCGAGCCCGATGCTGCCTGGCTTCGGTGATCTAACGAGAACCGGTGTTTTCAGCACGGTACGGCCGTTGGCCTTAGGTAAATAACATGTGTTTGAATTTCACAAAAATGTGTTTTTTACTTGTAAAATTTCGCAAATGTAAGTTTTTTACTTGTAAAAAACCAACAAATGTACGTTTCAAGTTTTTCAAAAATCACACGTGGTTATTTCTCTATGAGAAATAGCATACATTTTCACATGTGTGCAAAGTTTAGTTAAATTTTCACAAAAATGTGTTTTGAAGTGTTTAAATTTAACAAAAAACGTGTTTTGAACTACTTGAATCGAGTGAATTTCAGTTTTGAACCACTTGAGTCGAGTGAATGTAAGTTGTACACTAGCTGAATTGAGTGAATACATGTATCGAGTGAGGGTGGCATTGCCTCTCAAAATTCGGAAAACCCCTGAGAATATGCTTAGAGTATTTTAAAAATTAGTTGAATGAGTGAATGTGTGTTTTAAATTGTAGGCCACTACCCTCTAATTTGCACTGGATAAAAAACAAGTGTCTAATATCCAATGTAAATTAACGCTACAATTTAACTATGATTCTCATAAATTTTAGAATCTTCTATTAAAAGGCAATTTTTCTCTGAATGACATCCAAATGCCTTTTAATAGAAGATTCTCAAATTTATGAGAATCATAGTTAAATTGTAGCGTTAATTTACATTGCATATTAGACACTTGTTTTTTATCCAGTGTAAATTAGCGGGTGGCGGTGGGCCTACAATTTAAAACATACATTCACTCTTTCAACTAATTCTTAAAATACACTAAGTATATTCTCTGGGGTTTTCCGAATTTTGAGCGGAAATGCCACCCTTACTCGATACACGTATTCACTCAATTCAGCTAGTTTAAAACTTACATTCACTCGATTCAAGTGGTTCAAAACTAAAATTCACTTGATTCAAGTGGTTCAGAACAACGTTTTTTTGTTAAATGCAAACACTTCAAAACATATTTTTTGAAAATTTAGCTAAAATTTGCACACATGCGAAAACGTATGTTATTTCCCATAGAGAAATTAACACATGTGTGATTTTTGAAAAGAGTGAAATGTACATTTGTTGGTTTTTTACAGGTAAAAAACACATTTTTGTGAAATTCAAACGTTTCAAAACACATATTTGTAAAAATTTAGCTGAAATTTGCACATGTGCGAAAACGCATGTTATTTTCCATAGACAAAATAACACATGTGCTATTTTTGAAAAGCGTGAAACGTACATTTGTTAAAATTTGAAAGTAA
This sequence comes from Amaurobius ferox, assembly GCA_951213105.1. Taxonomy (NCBI): domain Eukaryota; kingdom Metazoa; phylum Arthropoda; class Arachnida; order Araneae; family Amaurobiidae; genus Amaurobius; species Amaurobius ferox. The sequence goes on along the minus strand of OX578140.1, from coordinate 82,730,082 downwards.
AAAACCCTTTAAGACACATTTTTGTAAAAATTTAGCTAAATTACTAAGCAGTAACTGCGATATAGCCTTGGCTGAGGGATATTATAAGAACCATTTTTTTTCTTTAGAAATGATTTGATGACCTATTCACAACCTTGGAACTGTGATATTTCAAGAAAAATATTTAAAACCTGATATCCCTTTCCATCACAATGATATTAGAAAAAAATCCAAGTTTCAACTTTTAAATCTAGTTCCCCTTTCAGCCGCTAGGCGGTTCTGCTCCGCCACTGCCGCAGGATCCCAGGTGTTGCCACCCCCAAAAGTTTTTATACACCTCCCTTTACTTCACTCAAAAACTCTTTTAGCCCAAAAACAATACAAATAGATACATTAAAAGTACAAGATACAAACAATAAAAGTTTCTTCGAATCTTAGAAAAAATTCCCAAGTATCGTTCTAAGTAGTACCCGTTTCCATTGCTAGGCAGCGCTGATGGTTCTACTCGGCCATTGCCGTAGAACCTCGGGTGTTGCCACCCCCAAAAAGTTTCTAAACGCATCCCCTTTACCTCACTCAAAAACTCATTAATAAACAATACCCTGGTATAAGACTACAATACTGTTGCCACCCTGAAAAAGTTTCTGACGCTGAAAACGTCCCCAAATTTTTCTATTTCTTCCTTTTACCCCCGTCTAAGAATATCAAATCCAAGATGGCGGCCAATTTGCTCCTTGCTCAGCATTGCTCCGCCACTGCCGCAGAACTCTCCTTTCTTGTCTACTATTGTGGAGGGATCGAAAATTTTAATTTATGTTTTTGATGAGTACGTTTCAAGCATCCCTTAACTAAGCAACCTTTGACATGTCCCCTAACATTTGACAAATTCATAAGCTTGACCAATAAGTTACCTATACTGCCCAACTTCAATTTACGTTGTGTTAATTCAATGACAAAGATATTGTTTTGTGGATCTTGTGCACCATTATTTAGCTGTGGAATAAGTAATAGCATTGCTTTATGTAGGGAAATTCATGTGCTGTCCACATCAGATTTTTTAACGAGTTCAAATATCTTAAATATATTCTATCAAATACTACAAATATTTGTGGACTGTCTTTATTTGAAACACCATCATACGTCAAGATTGTGTTTCAAATAAAGACAGTTTTTTACAAATACTTGTAGTCTTTGATATAGAAAATATTTAAAATATTTTAGACGTGTTATACCATACTTCAGAAAAAAGCAACTTTTATCCAATCCAAAATATTCTTGCTCCGAACTATTTCCGCATCAATTGGCTACACCGTATTTTAATCCTCATATCACTCATCGAGTAAAATATTCCAATCGCCATTATCCACTATAACCCAAATACTAATATTTTGCGGACAATACATTCCAATTGCCTATCTACTACTAACCTCCCATTCTGATTATTAACAATTCTGGAGCAAGATATAGTCATCGGAGCGTTCATTCTGAAATGCTGCTACAAGCTCGGATAGCTCGCTATCGGAGTTCTAATATAACTAGGTACTTCGTATGCCCAAGGGTGAGAATGTGGATTTCTACTAATCTAAGGACCTAATTCTACCTATCATTGTAGACCAATTGCTGCGGGGGAGCCTAGTTACGGCAAGCTTTGATTTGTTGCCTTATATATGGTGGTGTAGTATCTACTGTAAGATGGCAGTCAGTTCTGTTAACATACTGAAAAGGGATAATGGGGGACGGTGACAAATTGAAGAGCGCTAAATTTTAGAAATATTCTACATTCTCATATTATTACTTTTCTTGCTCTGTGGTAGAGGAAGGTATGGCGATAGTGATTGTGACTTGTACCACTTTTATTGATAGATATGTTTGTAGCGGTAAGTACACTTTTTATTAACACTTTACAACATAGTTGAAAGTGTTTATGACTTTGTTCATTCTGTCTGTCTGTCTGTCCGTTAGCACGATAACTGCCGTAAAAATGGCTTTATCAAAATGAAACTTTAGTATGTTTTTCAGACGGTCTGTGGGACCTATGGGAATATAAATGAATGATATCATCCAATTAGTTTTGGATTGAACCCGGGTTGAAGAAATGAAATACATTTAACCCTAAGGGACCTAATTTTTCAAACATGTTTTAAGCGAATTTAAAATCCACAAATTGCTTCGAAAGTTTTAGGAAGTATTCAAATTATTCCATAAAATATACAAAAAAATTTCAGCAATATGTATTCAGTAGTTTTTTAAATAAATATTGAAATAATAATTACACCATTTATATGAAGAGATCACGTGACCCACTTCAAAATAAAAAAATTAAAATTAATTAAAATTAAAATAATAATTACATCTTTTATAGGAAGCTTTCAGGTGACCATGATATGAAGAGATCACGTGATCCCCTTCAAAATAAAATATGGCATCTATCTTGTCTCAAAATTGTGATTCCTAAAGTTCTTTTAAATTAATATTTAGTATTGTATCCGTCCTAAAACCGGTTTATTTTTGCTTAAATTCTGTGCATCTACATCCTGAAACAACGCAATTGCAATATAGTTGAGTTTAAATGATCATCTAACTTTGCCTACAACGAAGCTTACTTTTCACTTATGGAGGATGTAAATACCAAAAGATGTAGAATGAGTTGTATAAGAATTGCTGCATTTCTTTAACACAAAATTAATTAGCCCATGGAGTCTGCAATATAGCTGATGAATGAAACATTCATTGATTTTACACAGAGAACCAGACGATTTTTTCGAAGAAGTTTTAAGCATGGAGTTAAATTACTTGTACCTCCATGGTTTTAAGTTTTAAAGTAAAATGCATTATTATAGTATTATGATGAATGAAAGGAATAGAAAAATGTGTATGAATGAAATGCTGCTTTTATAGACAGCCAGCCGATTTATATTTCGATGACATCATTCGAATAAAGTTCATTTGTTTTCTATGAAGTTTTCCAATATAATAAATTATTGTAGTATTATGATAATTTTAAAAATATTACCGAGGAATGTATCGCATTTTAGAGATGTTTAAACGAGGCAATTTATATTTCAATGCCGTCATTTGAATGAAGTTTATTTTTTTCGATGAAGTTTTAAGTTTTCAAATATAATACATTAATGTAGTATTGTAAGAATTTAAAAAAAATATTACCGAGGAATGTATCGCATTTTAGAGATGTTTAAATAAAATTGCATTGAAGCTGGAAAGTGTTTCATAATCAATGCTTTATACATGATTGATCTTTCTTGTTTTAACTTATGTTGCTTAAGGAAAGTATAGTAATTGTGATTATAATTACAGTACAAATCGAGTTTTCGGATACCAGAAAGGATTTTCATCGTCTGTGGATGAATGGGTGTCCAATACAGTCTATCGTAATATCGAACACACTTCCAGCGATTTAGACCAAATTTGAATGACAAGTTTTATATATTATGTAGATGTGAACACAGAGAAGTAATTGAAAAAAATGTCTATAGTTTAGCTATAAAACGAGATTTTGTTGAAGCGGTTGAAACTCAAAACCCTTGAAATGCGAAAATTCATATAGTTAGCTCTGAAACGAGATTTTGTCAACAAGATTGTGTTGAGATTTTATCATCAATCATCATTGGATTTTGTCAATGACCCTTCGTAATCTTAAACAAGAAAGATCAATTATGCTTAAAGCATTGATTATGAAACACTTTCCAACTTCAATGCAATTTTATTTACAAAAGTCGAAAGTGCTATACATTCCTCGGTAATGTTTTAAAACTTATCACAATACTACATTGATTTATTATATTTGAAAACTTAAACCTTCATTGAAAAAAATGAACTTCATTCAAATGACGGCATTGAAATATAAATTGCCTGGTTTAAATATCTCTAAAATGCAATACATTCCACGGTAATATTTTTAAAACTATCATAATACTACGATAATTTATTATATTTGAAAACTTCATCGAAAACAACTGAAATAAATTCAAATGACGTCATAGAAAAAACAAGAAAGATCAATCATGCTTAAAGCATTGATTATGAAACACTTTCCAACTTCAATGCAATTTTATTTAAACATGTCTAAAATGCAATACATTCCTCGGTAATATTTTAAAACTTATCACAATACTACATTAATTTATTATATTTGAAACCTTAAACCTTCATCGAAAAAAATTAACTTCATTCAAATGACGGCATTAAAGTATAAATTGCCTGGCTTAAACATCTCTAAAATGTGATACATTCCTCGGTAATAATTTTAGAATTATCATAATACTACGATAATTTATTATATTTGAAAACTTCATCGAAAACAACTGAAATCCATTCAAATGACGTCATAAAAAAATAACACGCCTGGCTCTCTCTATAAAAGCAACATTTCATTCATAAATAATTCCCCCATTCATGTCATTCATCACAATACTATAACAATTTATTTTATTTCAAAATTAAGACCATTGAGTTGCAAGTAAGTAAACTCTATGCGTAAAACTTCATCGAAAAATATCGTCCTTCTCTTTCTAAAATCAATGAATTCATATCAGCTAAGCAGACTCCATGGACTAAATGATTTTGTGTTAAAGAATTACAGCGATTCTAATACAACTCATTCTACATATTTTGCTGTTTACATTTTACATAGGGGAAAAATAGGCTTAATAGTAGAAATAATCAAATTTGGAAGAGCATTTAAACTGAAATATATTGTCATTGCGTTGTTTCAGTATGTAGATGCACAGAATTTAGGCAAAAATAAAGTAATTTTAGGACGGATACAACACTCAATATGAATTAAAAAGAACTTTAAAAATCACGATTTTTGACACAAGATGGATGCCATATATCATTTTGAAGTGGGTCATGTGATCGTTTCATATCATGGACACGTGATCGCTTAATATAAGAGGTGTTATTATTATTTTAATTTTTATTTAAAAAACAACTGAATATATTTCGCTGAATTTTTTTTATATATTTTATGGAACAATTTGAATATTGCCTAAAATTTTCGAAGCAATTTGTGAATTTTAAATCCGCTTAAAAAATGCTTGAAAAATTAGGTCCCATAGGGCTCAATGTATTCCATTTTTTCAACTCGGGTTCAATCCAAAACTAATTGGGTGATATTATTCATTTATATTCCCATAGGTCCTATAGACCGTCTGAACAACATACTAAAATTTCATTTTGATTAAGTCATTTTTACGGCAGTTATCGTGCTAACGGACAGACAGACAGACAGACAGACAGACAGACAGACAGAATGAACAAAGTCATAAACACTTTTCAACTTTGTTGTAAAGTGTTAATAACACGCCTGGATCTCTCTATAAAAGCAGGATTTCATTCATGACTTTCTCCATTTCATTCACCACAATACTATAATAATTTATTTTATTTAAAAATTAAGACCATGGAGCTACAATTCATAAACTTTATGCTTAAAACTTTATCGAAAAAAATCGTCCTTCTGTTTATAAAATCAATTAATATTTCATTCATATCAGCCATGCAGACTCCATGGACTGAATTATTTTGTGTTAAAGAAATACAGTAATTCTAATACAACTCATTCTACATATTTTGCTGTTTACATTTTACATAGGTGAAAAATAGGCTTAGTTGTAGAAATAATCAAATTTGAATGAGAATTTAAACTCAAATATATTGTCATTGTGTTGTTTTAGTATGTAGATGCACAGAATTTAAGCAAAAATAAAGTAGTTTTAGGACGGATACAACACTCAATATGAATTAAAAAGAACTTTAAAAAATCATGATTTTGAAACAAGATGAATGCCATATATCATTTTGAAGTGGGTCATGTGATCGTTTCATATCATGGTCACGTGATCGTTTCATATAAGATGTGTAATTATTATTTTAATTTTTATTTAAAAACTACTGAATATATTTCGCTGAATTTTTTTTATATATTTTATGGAACAATTGGACTATTACCTAAAATTTTCGAAGCAATTTGTGAATTTTAAATCCGCTTAAAAAATGTTTGAAAAATTAGGTCCCATAGGGCTCAATGTATTTCATTTTTTCAACCCGGGTTCAATCCAAAACTATTTGGGTGATATTATTCATTTATATTCCCATAGGTCCTACAGACCGTCTGAACAACATACTAAAATTTCATCTTGATTAAGTCATTTTTACGGCAGTTATCGTTCTAACGGACAGACAGACAGACAGACAGAATGAACAAAGTCATAAACACTTTTTAACTTTGTTGTAAAGTGTTAAAAAAGCTGAAGCGATTTGTACCCAATTTGGGCGGTATACTGTGAACACGTGAATGCAGAAAATAAATACTTAAGAATGTATATAGTTTTGCTCAGAGATCCAATGTCCACTTGTTTCTCAAGGAAAGTCTCGGAATTGCCCCAATCCTCTAGTTGTATGGATTGTTCTCATGAAAATGTTCGACTTCGAGAATTTAACTGAGCAGTATATTTTTAGCTGTCCAGAACCCATTTCGAACAATTTTGGAAATGTCATGTCCATCCGTTTCTATGGGTGTGGAATCCAGTCGTCCAGTGACGCATATATTATAAAGCTAATGAAGCTGAGACTTTGAGCCTCATCCAAACAAAGAGGATGGAATTGTAGTGCAAATGTCATCTATAGAATGAATATTGTACTTATTAATCTCTGGCTTTCAAAATGACGTCTACAACGAGGAAAAGGTTGCGACCAAATAAAATTAGCGATGATTTAGTTAATTTTAAAAGTGATAGTTGGATAAGTAATAGTGAAATTGAAAAATAATAAAACGTTATAAAATGATAATAAAGAACAAATTAATTATCATGTTTTGTCGACCTGTGTGTTTACCCATTTACACTCAAAATTAAAAAAGACCTCGGTAGGTAACTTGGGGAAAATAAATTTGATCTGAAAGGGTTAATACAGGTAAGTCAAATGCATCCGGTTCATCTGTGCGAGAGATATGTTGATTTATAAAAATCAATTTTAAAGAAATTTAATAAAAAATAAGTAAACATGATAACTTGCGAAAGAAATCCATATCTACTTATCTGTATGAGAAAGAGTGATTATTCTTTATAACTTTCGCATTTTATTTATACCCTTTGAAACGTCAGTGATAGACAGATACTTTCAATTGAAAAATTAATTTTGAGTATTGCAAGAATAGTTCTATTAAAACACTTTCAAAACAGCGTGACGTATTACCGTCAAAATACAGAAAATAACTTTTTATGGAGTCCCCCTTTAGTGATAAAATTTCAATTATTCGAAAAATTTGCATAAAATTTAAAATCTTTTAAAAATTGACGGTTCTAAGTAAAAATCATGCTAATAGTCATACAACAAAATTTTGGGGATTCTACATAAATTGAAACATGACTTGTATAAGTAAGTATGCTAAGCAAACTGGAGATTTATTTTCTGGATGGTATTTAAATTCTTTTGAAAATTGCTTAGTATACTGCGTGGTGTTTTGGTGTAAATCAAGACTTCTGTTTTATTTCTCGCTTTATTTTATTGTTCACGAAATTATATTTGTTTTGGAGCAGTCTGTGATAGTTAAAGGAGCTGGTTTTAAATTACAAACAATGAATTGGTCGTAAATTCTTTTATATTGCAATATAAAGGTCAAGAAGTTTTAAATGCATGGAAAGTATATATATTTTTAAATGTTCGAAAATTTGTCTATCAATAGTATGTATTTTGTTTAAAGTTTGTTCGAAAGAGAATTTTTCGATCTTTTTGATATTGTTAAAGTGAAAACTTTGTGTTAATATTTCAGGTCGCTAAGGAACCAATTTGAGTGAATATCGTCCAAAATCATTGTGAATCGGACTAAAACAAAAATAACTAATAAACTAATACAAAAAAAATCTGATGTGGGCAGCACATGACTTTCCCTGCAGACTCCAATTCAGATATCCTTTATTTCTTTAATAATTCCTTAGATTGAGTTTAATTGCACCAAATAACACTAAATCTGCATTTTTAATTCAATTTCTGTTTTTATTTGGTTATTGGACATTTCCCCAAAAGTGGCATAACTAAATGCGAAAAATCTCAAATATCTCGAGAACGGTTAGTCCTAGAGTAATAGTTCTTATTCTTTCCCTCATCAAAAATTACGTATAAAAAACAAGCATTTAATTGATATATTTGAACATACATAGTTTTTTTTTGGATTTTGGCGATTTTTGTGGGCCATTTCATAAAAAAAGGCAGGTTGTTCTTTTCTGAATAATACCAAAATCTAATCAGCACCAGAGTATCCCACAAATAACTTATCTACCAAATGTTGTGAAATTTGATCAATTAGTATTTTAGCTAGAGTGGATACATGACATTTTTACTGGCCATTTCGCAAAAAAAAAAAAAAAAAGGCGAATTCTGTTTTCACGAACCGTACCAAAAACTAACCAGCACCAGGGTCATAACCAAGGGACTTACCTACCAAATATTATGAAATTCAGTTCATAAGGTTTTGAGTTAGAGTGGATACATACATTGCACAGACACACAGACAGACAGACAGACACGCAGAAGTCACGCTAAAAATAGTTTTTTCGTATTCTAGAGGTCTCGAAATGTGTAGATCCGTCGAAAACTCGAGTTGCGATTTTCGACATGATTCCAATTCTTTCCCTATACATTACCATGTATTGCAGGGAAAGTAATTAAAAATAAAAATAAAGCCGAGGCACACACTGGCACACACACACATATAGGCACACACACACACACACGTCACGCCAAGAATATTGAATTTTTGTTCTAAATTGTCCTCGATTTTTGAATCAATTATAATATTTTACCTGTACTTTATCATGCATTGTCGAGAAAATAAAAAACATATAACTGCAAAAACATATAATAGAAGTTAATGTCAATGTATAGGAATGTCTGGAAACCGAAAACAAAAAGCCCATAAATGGTAAAAGCATATTAATGTTACAATAATATGAATGATGTTTTACATTACTATATATTGTATGGAAAGTAAAAACTGATCATGTATTGCTCATAATATACGTGCTAAAGTTTTCCTAACCTAAATCGACATGCCTGTCATCAGATAAAATAAAATTCTTTTAAAATAAACGATTTCCCAACATTTTGTCCGCATTCTACCATCTTTATTTAATTCGCCCTCGATGCCGAAAGCCGTTACTCCATCTCCTCCAAACAAGATCTCGACCGTAACCATTGCATTGTATTGTACCGCGTTCCAAAGTGATACTCCAACCGATTTGTAGAGTCTAATTCGGAATGGCAGAGTTCCAACACCATTAGGTGTTCCATTAATCAAGCATATATTGAGAACATTACATGGCATCGATTGGAATCTCCATTGCGAGCCTTTATATAATGCAGATGTGCAGGAGCACGGATACACTCAGGAGAAACGTAAAAGGCAAATTTCGTTTCAGGGCTTACTTAGGTTGACAATATTTTATGGGGGGTGGATACTTTTTAATTTTCATAAATATATAGTATAATGCTTAGGATAAGTACAGGGTCTTTCAAAAGTCCGTATAAATTTTAAAAATTCATTAAAAATCGAAAAATCATCGCATTGAGGTACGGTTTGCAAAAGTATTGCCAGGACGGGGTGTTTTTTTTGACGTGAAAAAAATTTGTAGTTTAAAAAATCACCTATAGGTGGCGCTTACCCGGATACATCTTCCAGAAGTATGCTATAAAAGAGCTGTAGTGCTCTGTAGATCCCTCATTTGATGCATTAGTAAACGAACTGTGCAAAGAAGTTTTTGCGAGAATGTTAACTATTACCGAGAAAGCCTTGTTAGCTGCATCGAGGTAGTATTATATATTCTAACTCGTTGATTAGCTGTGAAGCTGTATTACGTGAGCGGAGAATCAGCATCAGATGCTTTGTGAAAATTTCGATTTAGGAAATATTTAAAGAAAGGAAAAGGTCCTATCACCTGTTCAGAGTTACTTAAGTTTATCACACGATTTGACACGTACAGTAAGTTATTTTCTTTGTCTTTCTAATGCGTTCAGCGCCACCTATAGGGGATTTTTTAAACTACAAAATTTTTTCACGTCAAAAAAAAAAAACTCTCCAGTCCTAATAATATTTATGGTACAAACCGTACCTCAATGCGATGATTTTTCGATTTTCAATGAATTTTTAAAGTTTATACGGACTTTTGAAAGACCCTGTAAGTAACGGGGGTTCTCGACATGTTTCAAGCATTCCCGCACTCCAATATGTTTGTGAGGTGATGTGGTCAGTGGCGTAGCTACGAATTTTAGTTCCTTAAGCGAAATATGTAAAAGAGCAAAGTTTCAGTTTCTTCAAAAATAAAATGTTAGTTTTCTCAAAACTAAAATTTTGTCCAGCCTTCCAAATACAAACATTCGAGAAAATGCTTTTATTTTGGGGAGTTTGATGTTTTTGGAGGGGAGAGAGCCCCAAATTGTAAAGACTTCCCCAAATTCTTTTTAGTTTACGAAAATTAAAATTTTGAGGTCTTTTGCTGGCTTTCGTCTCGCACTTGATAGGGCACCATGCTTTTCAAACTTTGAAAAACATTTTTATTTATATTTAACGAGTAATGGATATGTGTATAAAATTGTTTTCTCATTTATCATGAAAATATCTTGGATTAGTAATGAACAATTTTTAAAATTCTTATACGATAAAATACCCAATTTTATATTAAATACTCATTTTCAATAAAATACTCAATTTTTCAATCAAATTTTTGAAAAAAAAATTGTTTTGTTCTGGGCGTCTTAAATATTCCAGCGTGACCCTATGTTTCTTTAGCCATTTAAGTGTTGCTTAATTGCGCTTAATACTAGTTCGCCATTGGTGTGTGTGTGTGTGTGTGTGTTCGTTGTTGTTGTTGTTGTTGTTACCCAGACCGTCCGACCTACCAGAAAGGTGTAAGGTAACTGGTGTGTGTGTTCGTGAATGTGTGGACGCGATATCTCAAGGAATGATGGAGGACTTCGGATGAAATTTGGCACGATTATTGCAATCAGTGAATGTTTGAACTCTATTGATTTTACACGAGGAAACACGATTTTACACTCCACATTTGACATCAAATGTGGAGAAGACCTTCCTGAAATTTCGAATGACTTTTTGAAAAAAATCACAAGAAATCAGAACATTCAACAATGTTAAATAAATAGTGCTTAACGCTCTTAATACTAGTTATGCCACTGATGTGTATGCGTGTGTGTGTGTTAGTGAATGCATGGACGCGATTTCTCACGAAGGGATGATGGAGGATTTCGAATGAAATTTGGGCACGATTATTGCAATCAGTGAATGTTGGAATTCTATTGATTTTAAACGAGATCAGATCAAATGCGTGGAATACCTAGTAGTATATATATGTACGTCCGAGCGCACATGTACTTTTCACACAAAAACATGATATTATAGCTTATTTTTATCTTTTTTATATAAAAAAAAGGTCTCGATCCATTTTAATATTAAAAACATGATTTTATAGCTAAAAAAGGCCTTTTTTACATTTAAACCAAATTTTAACAGAATGCGTGAAAACCTGAATGGAAGTCCTCTAAATATAAATGTGTGAATGGTCTGCCGTTGTCTGATTTACTATAACATCTAATGTATTTTGAAGTTTAGATATTTCACTATTTTTTACTTGTATAACTTCTTCAAAAGACTTTTATTATATATTTGTTTGAATTCTTCAGTAATTTATCATCTATCTCTCTTATAATCTGTTGAATTTCTTTTGGTTGTAGATTGAAAAATATAAAGTAATTACAGCTCTTTCTTATATTGATAGGTGTTGAATAATATGACTGAGATAAATAAATAATGGATGCGTTTTTCTTTCTACCTCTGATAAATAATTCTTGAATGGGTTTTTGATCTTTCTCAGTCACACAATCATCGAAAATAACTAAATTCTTTAATGTAGGATTTAAATCATCTACTGTAATAAAATCATCTGAAGAAAAGAATACTTCTTTTTTTTTGTATTTATCATATAATTTTAATAATGTTTTCTTATTCTTCTTACATTTCAAAATATCTTCTCTTTCTATATCTTCAAACAATGTATATATTTATTGTAATTTAGAATATTTAGGTTCGTATAAATCTTTTGCACATATATATAGTGCATCAAAAATTAAAAAATCATAAATCAAATTTAACAGTAAATTTGAATGTGGTATGCAATATACCTATACACACAAAAAGAGACATTTAAAAAGTATTTATCACTGTAAGCATGGAAAAAGTATTGTAAAAAATGTTTCCTAATAAATGGAGCTTGCAAATCTAAACTATTTCTTGAATGTTTAGATTGAATGTTTAGATGAACCCATTCAAGAACTTGCAAATTTTAACTAAAAGATCTTTAATATATTTAGAGGATTCATTTGGCACGCATTTATTTTAATAGCTTTTTTAACTAAAAATGTTAAAATTTGGTTTAAATGTAAAAAAGGCCTTTTTTAGCTATAAAATCATGTTTTTAATATTAAAATGGATCTTTTTTTTATGTAAAAAAGATAAGCTATAATATTATGTTTATAGTGTGCTCATACAAGCGTATAGATACTACTTTTTTTAACCTTTTCATTCTTATAATGTTCATAATCTATTTTATTTTCTTCTCTATAAAACACGTCCGTAATTTCCGGACGTGTTTTTTCATCTAATTATTTATTTATTTATTTATTTATTTATTTACAAAGACTGCAAGCAACAGGACGTAGTCCCAGTTACAGCATGCAGGAGCAAAACTACATTCAAAATAGCATGACATACATTAAAAAAGTTAAAATACATTAAAAAGTTAAAACATTAAAATTAAAAAAAACACTTCACAAGAATACATGTAATAAAACACAAGATGTTCACAACAAATGCTCTTTAAAATCCTTCTCAGAAGAATAAAAAATATCAAGATAATCAGGGAAACCATTGTATAATTTAGAAAAGCAATTTATAGCACAATTATTGACAATACTCGACCCAAACTTCCTAATGGCAAATAAATTCAAGCTTCTAGTTCTATACTGTGGGACATGAAAACCAATCCCACCCAAGACATGGGAACAGTCAACTCGGCCACGAAACAAACTCCTGAAAAAAGAACACAGAATAAAATCCCTTCTTCTCTGTAAGCTTACAACACCAAACAAACCACGCAAAAAAGCAGAAGACAATGCATAACAACTAATGCCAGTTTTCCTAAAATAAAGATATCTCAAGAAACTATTCTGGATGACCTCAATCCTTCTAGAGTGAACGGCCTGAAAAGGCCTCCAAACCACAGACGCATACTCCAGCCCAGACCTGACCAAGGCATTGAAAAGAACTATTCTGGAATCCTCATTTACAAAATCATGCGTAATCCTCCTGATGTAGCCTAGATTTCTGTATGATTTAGTACAAATATTGGAGACATGTGTGGAAAAAGAAAAATCAGAAGTATACGTGACCCCAAGATCAGCAATAGAAAACCTTCTAGTCAAAACAGAGTTGCTAATAGCATACGAAAATAAAATAGGCACTTTTTTACGAGTAAAAGACACCACACTACATTTACTGATATTGAGATGCAAACGATTTTTACCACACCAATCAGAAAGGACAAGCAGCTCCGACTGAATATTATTACACGAAACAGCATCAAAAATAGGACACAAAAATTTCTTCAGATCGTCAGCATAAAAAAGGCAATTTCCAAAACAATCAGCAAGATCATTAATAAAGATAATAAACAACAGGGGACCAAGAATAGAGCCCTGGGGCACACCAGATGTAGCCGAAAAGCTCCTACTCGATGACGAACCAAAATTTACACATGAAAACCTAGAACCCAAATATGACTTCAACAACTTAACCAAATTAGGACAGAACCCAATACTCTTCAATTTATGTATCAGAATACCGTAATCAACCGAATCAAAAGCCTTCGCAAAATCCGTGTAAACAACATCTAATTGACCCCCAGCATCAATGGCATCAATTATATACGAATTAAAACAAAGAAGATTTGTAACAGTGGACCTGCCTCTCATGAAACCATGCTGATTGACAGAAATAAAAGACCTAACTTGTCTGTATATATATCTATGCAACACAAACTCAAACACCTTGGCAAAAGGAGAAATAATGGAGATGGGCCTATAGTTATCAATACGACATTTGTCACCTTTTTTAAAAATAGGAACAATTCTCGATCTCTTCCATTCCTCTGGAAAAACATTACACCTGATGGACAGGTTAAACATAATAAGTAAAGGATATACAAGATATTCAGAACACGCCTTAATAATATAAGCAGGAATATTGTCTAAACCCAACGAGCCAGAACCCTTAAGACAATTAATGCCATCAGAAACATCATTCAAAGTAACCAGACCAACACTCACAACACCAGAGATATCCGAATTGTAATGCCCAGCCGGAAACGAATCTTCATCGAACGGTGTACTGACAATATAATTAGCACAAAAAAAAATCAGCGAAAACATTAGCAATGGATTTATCAGTGGAATACAAAGTATTATTCAAATTCATAGTTTTGCACACAGTCTTATCTTTAGACTTACTATAGGACCAAAAATGCTTAGGATTGCTTTTAATAGACAATTCAACCAACCTAACATAAGATTTATAATCACTATTAATATCAGACTTAATCTTAGCTCTAAGCACTTTATACTGAATAAGGTCATAAGTCAAACCTCGCTGTCTATATTTTTCACGAAACCTGTTCTTCAGCCTGATATTCCGTATAGTACCACGACCAAACCAGGGAGGGTAGTCACTGACTCTAGCAACCGTCTTAGGAATACATGTATCAAAAATTTGAAAAAGATGAAGATAAAAAGCACTAACCACATAGTCAATATTATTAGACCAATTCAAGAAATTCCAATCAACATTACTCAATTTTTTATACAAGAGTTCAAAATCAGCCTTTTTAAAATCATATCGCACACAATCAGAAAGAGGCCTCCCAGTCACCTTGACTCTTGGAGTCTTAGTATAATTAAGAGTTATAATGATAGAGGGATGATGTACATCCTCAGGAAGCAAAATATCCTCAACACTAGCCCGTTTAATACTTAAAATACGTTCATCATATCTAGAGATAACCAGATCCAAAGCTCTGTCATTGATATTCAACACCTTGTTCAGTTGATTCATCTCATACAGGTTCAAAAAATTCATAAGTAACATTTCAGTATTCGTGTGATTAACTTCATTAGACATGACACAGGGCCAGACAATACCAGGTAGGTTAAAATCACCAACTATAATAATGTCATGATTAAAACAACCAAAAACAGCTTCAAACAGATTGAAAAATTTGTCATAGGCAATAAAATCAGAAGCAGGTTTAATATATACTACACATAAAAACAAATATTTGCCAACAGCTAGATCAAGTTTAATCCACACCGATTCCCCCTGATCATCACCCATGGATAACTCTTTGAAATAAATATTAGACTTGAGTGCAATCAGCACCCCACCTCCACGTAAATCCCGATTATCCATATTTGACCTATCTCTACGTATAACAGTGTACCGGCCATTAAAAAGTTCAGAGCTTTTTATACTTTCACATAGTCTCAGTAAAACAGATTATATCATAGTCTTGGGCCAACGTAGATAAGAACACTTTGTTAGTTTTTGTCCGAAGACCCCTAACATTCTGGTAATACATCTTAATGTCCCGGTTTGAAGAACATCCATCCTTGACCACTGGCCCAATATGTAGTCAATTCACATCATTATCCTCGAGGCCATCCGTCACACCCTCCCGGAAAACTTGTTTATCATTTAATTTGCCAAAAAATTTAGTTATAAAACAACCTTCTGGCCAAATATCACCATTTAATAACTTCGCCATGTCATGTTCAAGGACCTCAATATGAAAAGAGGAGTATGAGTTAAACCTAGTAACAAGTCTGGTACATGTAAAACTATCAATAAGGCAGCTCTTTAAATGGGATTCGATATCAGACGCCCTCGTATCAGGACTCAACCTTGACAGAAAAACCGCTCCCATTCTGGGGCGTTTCTGAGCCGCCACTAACTTTGAACTTCTACATGATCCATTTACAATAGTCTTTATTTTCGGCTCAGCACTATATCCCTTAGAGTAGTCATTGACTATCCCCACAGAACCAGATCCCACATTATTCAAAATCCTATCACTGTTTGCATGCATATGATCACTACCAGCTCGATTTCGAAACCTACGCAAATTTGGCCATTGTTCCTTATCTCTGATGTTCATTTCAACTCCATCATCAACATTTACCTTCAAGCATTCGCCCATACTATTACTATGAACAGAATCCAAACGTTGATCAATCTCCTTCGAAACGATCCCACACTGTTTCAGATCACTGCCACTTGCCCTGTTCCTTCTGAAACCATTTCTTGCATTACTATCCGAGTATACTTTATCTTCAATGCTGACCATTCTCCTAAGCAGGTCAGTATGATTATCCTGCACTTTTCTATTAAGTAGTTCAACCAGTGCTACAATTCTATCCGAGAAATCCAAGTTATTATCGGAACTGCTCTTACGCTCACCAGTTTTATCACCTACATCCAATGCCTGCTCAAAAATCTCTATCACCTTCTCTCTGTTGCACTCAAAACTTGCCCTATCCTGCTTGGAGGCAGATTTTCTTTCACAAACAGATAAAAATATCACATTTAAGTTATTGATACACTCAGAAAATGTTCTGCGCAACACAGATCCAACATCTTCCGACGTTGAAACATCAAAATTCGCCATTGCAGATCAAACACAAATTCACCGAATTCTTCCTAACTAGTCGATTATAATACTCAATATAATACTAAAACACTTAAATACTATTTATTAAAACACTTTACTTTAAAACCTCAAAATAAAAGAACTTGAGACCACAGCACAAAAATGACCAGCCTTCATAATCGCCCTCTACCGGCCAAAAAAAGGTATTTTATATTATTCTCAAATTCAGTGCCGTATCCGATAATATCTTTGATTTGGTAATATTCATATATTTTAAGGCATGAAACCCTGATGATGGTATAGGATATACCATCATCCATTTTTATAATTCTTTTTTAATTTTGTTTAGTTAAACATTTTCTATTAAAAATATGAGAATTTATGCCCCCCCCCAGCAGGGGGGTTATGAATATGATAGAAATCTTCAAAATTATACTACAACGGCAGACCATTCACGTTTATATAATTCACTTTTAATATGTTTTTAACTATCTTTAATATATTAGAGGACTTCCATTCATTTGGCACGCATTTATTTTAAAATTTGGTTTAAATGTAAAAAAGGCCTTTTTTAGCTATAAAATCATGTTTTTAATATTAAAATGGATCGAGACCTTTTTTTTTATATAAAAAAGATAAAAATAAGCTATAAAATCAAGTTTTTAGTGTATAAAGTACATGTGCGCTCGGACGTACATATATATACTACTACACCTCCCCAAAATTTCGAATGACTTTTTGAAAAAAATCACAAGAAATCAGAACATTCAACAATGTTAAATAAATGGTGCTTAACGCTCTTAATACTAGTTATGCCACTGATGTGTATGCGTGTGTGTGTGTTAGTGAATGTATGGACGCGATTTCTCACGAAGGGATGATGGAGGATTTTGAATGAAATTTGGGCACGATTATTGCAATCAGTGAATGTTGGAATTCTATTGATTTTAAACGAGATCAGATCAAATGCGTGGAATACCTTCCCAAAATTTCGAATGACTTTTTGAAAAAAATCACAAGAAATCAGAACATTCAACAATGTTAAATAAATGGTGCTTAACGCTCTTAATACTAGTTATGCCACTGATGTGTATGCGTGTGTGTGTGTTAGTGAATGTATGGACGCGATTTCTCACGAAGGGATGATGGAGGATTTTGAATGAAATTTGGGCACGATTATTGCAATCAGTGAATGTTGGAATTCTATTGATTTTAAACGAGATCAGATCAAATGCGTGGAATACCTTCCGAAAATTTCGAATGACTTTTTGAAAAAAATCACAAGAAATCAGAACATTCAACAATGTTAAATAAATGGTGCTTAACGCTCTTAATACTAGTTATGCCACTGATGTGTATGCGTGTGTGTGTGTTAGTGAATGTATGGACGCGATTTCTTACGAAGGGATGATGGAGGATTTTGAATGAAATTTGGGCACGATTATTGCAATCAGTGAATGTTGGAATTCTATTGATTTTAAACGAGATCAGATCAAATGCGTGGAATACCTTCCCAAAATTTCGAATGATTTTTTGAAAAAAATCACAAGAAATCAGAACATTCAACAATGTTAAATAAATGGTGCTTAACGCTCTTAATACTAGTTATGCCACTGATGTGTATGCGTGTGTGTGTGTTAGTGAATGTATGGACGCGATTTCTCACGAAGGGATGATGGAGGATTTTGAATGAAATTTGGGCACGATTATTGCAATCAGTGAATGTTGGAATTCTATTGATTTTAAACGAGATCAGATCAAATGCGTGGAATACCTTCCCAAAATTTCGAATGACTTTTTGAAAAAAATCACAAGAAATCAGAACATTCAACAATGTTAAATAAATGGTGCTTAACGCTCTTAATACTAGTTATGCCACTGATGTGTATGCGTGTGTGTGTGTTAGTGAATGTATGGACGCGATTTCTCACGAAGGGATGATGGAGGATTTTGAATGAAATTTGGGCACGATTATTGCAATCAGTGAATGTTGGAATTCTATTGATTTTAAACGAGATCAGATCAAATGCGTGGCATACCTTCCCAAAATTTCGAATGACTTTTTGAAAAAAATCACAAGAAATCAGAACATTCAACAATGTTAAATAAATGGTGCTTAACGCTCTTAATACTAGTTATGCCACTGATGTGTATGCGTGTGTGTGTGTTAGTGAATGTATGGACGCGATTTCTCACGAAGGGATGATGGAGGATTTTGAATGAAATTTGGGCACGATTATGGCAATCAGTGAATGTTGGAATTCTATTGATTTTAAACGAGATCAGATCAAATGCGTGGCATACCTTCCCAAAATTTCGAATGACTTTTTGAAAAAAATCACAAGAAATCAGAACATTCAACAATGTTAAATAAATGGTGCTTAACGCTCTTAATACTAGTTATGCCACTGATGTGTATGCGTGTGTGTGTGTTAGTGAATGTATGGACGCGATTTCTCACGAAGGGATGATGGAGGATTTTGAATGAAATTTGGGCACGATTATTGCAATCAGTGAATGTTGGAATTCTATTGATTTTAAACGAGATCAGATCAAATGCGTGGAATACCTTCCCAAAATTTCGAATGACTTTTTGAAAAAAATCACAAGAAATCAGAACATTCAACAATGTTAAATAAATGGTGCTTAACGCTCTTAATACTAGTTATGCCACTGATGTGTATGCGTGTGTGTGTGTTAGTGAATGTATGGACGCGATTTCTCACGAAGGGATGATGGAGGATTTTGAATGAAATTTGGGCACGATTATTGCAATCAGTGAATGTTGGAATTCTATTGATTTTAAACGAGATCAGATCAAATGCGTGGAATACCTTCCCAAAATTTCGAATGACTTTTTGAAAAAAATCACAAGAAATCAGAACATTCAACAATGTTAAATAAATGGTGCTTAACGCTCTTAATACTAGTTATGCCACTGATGTGTATGCGTGTGTGTGTGTTAGTGAATGTATGGACGCGATTTCTCACGAAGGGATGATGGAGGATTTTGAATGAAATTTGGGCACGATTATTGCAATCAGTGAATGTTGGAATTCTATTGATTTTAAACGAGATCAGATCAAATGCGTGGAATACCTTCCCAAAATTTCGAATGACTTTTTGAAAAAAATCACAAGAAATCAGAACATTCAACAATGTTAAATAAATGGTGCTTAACGCTCTTAATACTAGTTATGCCACTGATGTGTATGCGTGTGTGTGTGTTAGTGAATGTATGGACGCGATTTCTTACGAAGGGATGATGGAGGATTTTGAATGAAATTTGGGCACGATTATTGCAATCAGTGAATGTTGGAATTCTATTGATTTTAAACGAGATCAGATCAAATGCGTGGAATACCTTCCCAAAATTTCGAATGACTTTTTGAAAAAAATCACAAGAAATCAGAACATTCAACAATGTTAAATAAATGGTGCTTAACGCTCTTAATACTAGTTATGCCACTGATGTGTATGCGTGTGTGTGTGTTAGTGAATGTATGGACGCGATTTCTCACGAAGGGATGATGGAGGATTTTGAATGAAATTTGGGCACGATTATTGCAATCAGTGAATGTTGGAATTCTATTGATTTTAAACGAGATCAGATCAAATGCGTGGAATACCTTCCCAAAATTTCGAATGACTTTTTGAAAAAAATCACAAGAAATCAGAACATTCAACAATGTTAAATAAATGGTGCTTAACGCTCTTAATACTAGTTATGCCACTGATGTGTATGCGTGTGTGTGTGTTAGTGAATGTATGGACGCGATTTCTCACGAAGGGATGATGGAGGATTTTGAATGAAATTTGGGCACGATTATTGCAATCAGTGAATGTTGGAATTCTATTGATTTTAAACGAGATCAGATCAAATGCGTGGCATACCTTCCCAAAATTTCGAATGACTTTTTGAAAAAAATCACAAGAAATCAGAACATTCAACAATGTTAAATAAATGGTGCTTAACGCTCTTAATACTAGTTATGCCACTGATGTGTATGCGTGTGTGTGTGTTAGTGAATGTATGGACGCGATTTCTCACGAAGGGATGATGGAGGATTTTGAATGAAATTTGGGCACGATTATTGCAATCAGTGAATGTTGGAATTCTATTGATTTTAAACGAGATCAGATCAAATGCGTGGAATACCTTCCCAAAATTTCGAATGACTTTTTGAAAAAAATCACAAGAAATCAGAACATTCAACAATGTTAAATAAATGGTGCTTAACGCTCTTAATACTAGTTATGCCACTGATGTGTATGCGTGTATGTGTGTTAGTGAATGTATGGACGCGATTTCTCACGAAGGGATGATGGAGGATTTTGAATGAAATTTGGGCACGATTATTGCAATCAGTGAATGTTGGAATTCTATTGATTTTAAACGAGATCAGATCAAATGCGTGGAATACCTTCCCAAAATTTGGAATGACTTTTTGAAAAAAATCACAAGAAATCAGAACATTCAACAATGTTAAATAAATAGTGCTTAACGCTCTTAATACTAGTTATGCCACTGATGTGTATGCGTGTGTGTGTGTTAGTGAATGTATGGACGCGATTTCTCACGAAGGGATGATGGAGGATTTTGAATGAAATTTGGGCACGATTATTGCAATCAGTGAATGTTGGAATTCTATTGATTTTAAACGAGATCAGATCAAATGCGTGGAATACCTTCCCAAAATTTCGAATGACTTTTTGAAAAAAATCACAAGAAATCAGAACATTCAACAATGTTAAATAAATGGTGCTTAACGCTCTTAATACTAGTTATGCCACTGATGTGTATGCGTGTGTGTGTGTTAGTGAATGTATGGACGCGATTTCTCACGAAGGGATGATGGAGGATTTTGAATGAAATTTGGGCACGATTATTGCAATCAGTGAATGTTGGAATTCTATTGATTTTAAACGAGATCAGATCAAATGCGTGGAATACCTTCCCAAAATTTCGAATGACTTTTTGAAAAAAATCACAAGAAATCAGAACATTCAACAATGTTAAATAAATAGTGCTTAACGCTCTTAATACTAGTTATGCCACTGATGTGTATGCGTGTGTGTGTGTTAGTGAATGTATGGACGCGATTTCTCACGAAGGGATGATGGAGGATTTTGAATGAAATTTGGGCGCGATTATTGCAATCAGTGAATGTTGGAATTCTATTGATTTTAAACGAGATCAGATCAAATGCGTGGAATACCTTCCCAAAATTTCGAATGACTTTTTGAAAAAAATCACAAGAAATCAGAACATTCAATAATGTTAAATAAATAAGCATTTTATACGTAATTAGTTATTAGAAAACAAATGGCGCTCATTTTAGAACGCTGGCACGTACCGTTGTCGAGAAATTGAATGCTTTTCGAATAAATTTATAAAAAAAAGTTGCATAAAATTAAAACAATAGTCAGTATTGCTAAGTTAGTTCACTTTTCACATGAAATAATCCATATTAAAGTATTTTTGTTGGGTGCTGTGTCTCCTGAAATGTACTTCGTTTTCTTGACATTTTGAAATTTACCCCATGTATCGCTGATAAATGGAAACTAGCTATTCGAAAATAGTATATTTAACACTAGAACGACGGAAGCGGACATTTTGACCGCATAACTACTTTGACCGCTGACGTCGTTCTAGGAAGGTCGTTGATTTGTTCTCTTATTATAAAACCTAGAATAAGTTTCACCTGTGTTTTCAATAGCTTTAAGAAAATAAGAACAGTCATAAAATTTCAATGGACTGGGATTAGACGTTTTGGAGGAATCGTTTCTCAAAGTAGTTATGTGGTTAAAATGACCGCTTCCGTTGTTTTAGTGTTAATCCATATTTTATTCGTACTTATTATCCTGTATCTATCAATTTTCTACTTTTTGGATTTAATCTCAATTTTCCTTTTATGTATTATTTTGGATACCAGAAAACTTTTTGCAGCTCTATGAAATTAAGGTGCTATATGTTATTAAAAATATATTTTATACACTCTCATATGGATTGATTCCCGGCTAATTGCACTGGGAAAAGTTTCATCAGGGCAGTACTACCTACGATAAAAGATACCAGGGGAAATGGGATGCAATGATAGCGGACTATTTTTAGACCCTTGTAAGAAATGCTCCATAGTAACTCCTTTTAAGCGACGAATTTCCTGCTTGAGGATTATAATAGGGTATTTATATGCAAACGTGTAAAACTAGAATTATAGGTCTGTCAAAAGTTAAAGCTAATCTGGTGTTTCAAAAACTCTTTTCGTATTCAGCAGACCAAATAACATAGATGCTTATTGGTTTAATCTCAGTGACACACAAAAAGTCAAAATTTATTGTCATGTATACCACCTAGTTAATAATTTTGTAGCTTGGTAAAAACTTTTGTAGCCAATACCATGCGAAGTGCAGCGAACTGTCCGTTGAGAGGTCATCTGACTTGTCCCTGATTCAGTTATCTGTAATTTGACAAAAATTTGGCTTTCTGTTTGACTGAACAAATCTGCCAAACTTTTACTTAGCTCGAAGATCTAGTAGGCTAAGCCTTGCTCGCAAACCAGGTTCTTGTCTTATGATTCAATCTCTAGTAAACTTAAGTAACTGCTACCTTTAAACAATTCACAAAAGTCGCCATCTTATTAACAGTGGCTTAATTTGACTTTTTGTGCTCTGGAGCAAATACATTTAGGGTGCTCTTTACCATAATTAAGTCTTTGGCACTTAAATCAAAATTGTGTCCAAAGCAACAGGCTGCTTCTTCTCGTTTGGCGCCCTGAAGCGATTGCTCCATCCCACTCCATGAAGATACGCCACTGTTTGTTAATGCTTGTGCCACAGCTTACAGTGTCTACTCTTATTTCACGTTCTGAGTCCTTCAGATGTCGTTGTTGACACATTATTGTTTAAGCAATACACTTCGTTAGTCTCTTCTTGCTTTTAACTTTTGCTCTTTATACTATTTAAACTCATAAATATTTGAGGGGTAGCTATTTTGCATAAAATGTCTTCATGTTCATAATAATGTGGCCCTTGGTATATCCATTAAACTATTCAATACCTCAAAAATGTATATGATCTTATTTCATGAAATATGAGGCAATTTTGTTATAACGTATTTCCAATTTCATTTGCAAAGCGCATTAAGATTGAATTAAGCAAGGTGTATCCTGGTAAGTACTTTTGTAGCCAATATCATGTAAAGTGCGGCGAACTGTACGTTGAGAGGTCATCTGACTTTGTCCCTGTTTCATATTATCTGTAATTTGACAAACTGTTGCCCTGCTGTTGGACAGAACAAAATTTCCACCTGTTTCCTCAGCTCGAACATCTAATAGACATTCATAAAAACAGGCCTTGCTGTCAGACCTGGTTCTTGTCTGATGATTCATTCTTTATTAAACTAAAATAATTGCTACCTTCGAACAATTCACAAAAGCAGCCGCCTTGTTAATAGTGGCTTAACTTGACCATTGGCGCTCTGGAGCAAATAATTTCAGGGCGCTTTTTACCATAATACACAGTCTTTGGCATTTAAGTAAAAAATGTGTTCAAAGTGAGGGGGCGGCATTGCGTCACTCATCGCTATGAAAGACTCGCTGGCTATTCCCTCGGCTCAGGAGAATTCTTTTGGAGCAGATGGCATAGCGCGGGATCTGTAATCTAAAGGTTCCGAGTTCGAACCTATCCCCCACCATTGTGGGACATGCAGCCCTCCACAATGGTACAATGGTGACCCACGTACGAGATGACAGCACTACAGTTAACGCACACTTTCTCCTCCGGCACCTTTTCCCCGTCCGGCCGTCCAAATAGATGCTCAAGTCCTTGTTGACAAGTCGGACGGTCTGGGTCTTCAGCACACTTTCTCCTCTCTTTTCCTGGTTGACCACGACTGACGCCACGACGCCGCACTATGAGGCTCGACTCGCCTCCCGGCTATTTCTGCTCACCGACTGCGTTTCAGCTTGGGGACGCGTTCGGGGTTTTCTGGTCGGCCTCGTCCCCACTGAAATTCGACCGAGTATCTCGCCAGGAAGGGGAATGTGAGGGGGCATCATTGCGTCATACATCGCTACGAAAGACTCGCTGGCTATTCCCTCGGCCTGGGATGATTTTTTTGGGCCAGATGGCATAGTACGGGATCAGCAATCGAAAGGTTCGGAGTTCGAACCTATCCCCCATCATCGGGGGAACTGCGCCCCCCCCCACAAATGCAACATGCGCCCCTTCTTATTTGGTGCTCGGGAGCGATCGCTCCGTCTCGCTCCATGACGGTACGCAACCGTTTGTTAATGCTTGAAGCGTCTGCTCTCATTTCACGTTCTTAGCCCGCCAGATCGCGTCTTAGACCCATTATTGTTTAAGCAATACACTTCGTTAGTTTTTGCGTGGTTCCAGTTTTCGCTGCTCATACTAATTGAGCGGTTTAAAGTCAGCAATATTTGCGGGGAAACTATTTTTCAAAAAATGTACTTACGTTCATAATAGTGTGGCCGCTCATTGTATATCCAATGCATTCAAACACACATCAAAAAACTATTTTATTTTATATTTTGAAATATGTCTTTTTAAGAAATGTCAAGCTTGTTGTTTGGTAAGACTGAACGTGTAGGTCTCTGTGATTGCAGCATTGTGGAACATAGCAAGTTTTCTAACGACTGTTCTTCTTTTTCTTAATCCCAGACCGTCCGACCTACTTGACGTTGTAAGGTATCTGCTTGGACGGTTGGGAAGTGCCAGTGGGGGCGGTTTCCACAGGGACCTACCCTTCTTCCCCTACCACCAACCTCTTAGAAACCTTACGAACCCACATATTTAACGTGCCCGTACTCTGTGTAAACGAGAGGACAGTTTGAACAGAGCCGGAAATCGAACTCGGGTCGTCCGAGTGCAATCCCCGCTCGCTAACCACTGAGCTGTCCCACCCCTTCCTTACTTCAGTTGAAGATATCGGCTATTCCCTTCTGACAAAAGCAAAAATGCCGCGAAACTGGTCCATAGATGCTGTTATTTGCAATGTGAGCGCGGTCCCAGTTTAGGAACGTCTCATGTACTTGCCTCATATTTTGTTAGTTGCATTATACATCAGAAGTAGCTTTATTCTAACATAATAAATCCATCTTCATTTTATATTACAATACCACTGCGTTTGTTCGTACCTTAATATATTGCAGCTTATATGTCGTAATATCACTTAAAATTTTCCAGTTTAAGGGAATATATTGATGCATTTAAGCCTCCAGCTATTAATAGTAAATTTAGAAACTCCATCTGCTACCAATTATGTTACAACATGTATTAGGCAGTGATTATAAAATGGATGAGTTATTATTATTTGTATGAAAATCTGTCTGGTAATAATATACATTAAATTTCCGATAAACAGGTACGTTCTGGACTTCAGCGGTGCCGGATTACTAGATTTGACGGATTAACGGACTAAAATATGGTAAACAATGTGTAAAAAAATAATAATAAAAAAAGTGGACAATAAATGTCATATTTATTTTCTTAAGGCATTACACAGACTGAATTATACTGTACAGTATGTGAAAACATATTTAAATTAATTTTTAAATTAGTTTAAATATGTTCTTCAATTTTTAAATTAATTTAAATATGTTGTAAACTTCGATGAACAAAAACCTTCATATGAAACCAGAACCTTATCTATTACTGTAATTGTACCTTTACACAGCCGAAGGAACTTGAATCCCGTTCGAGAGGCGTGTCGGACTATCAGGCGTGCCGAATCATTGAATGCCGGATTAACGGATGCTTACTGTACTTCCGTAGTGCATTCCATTCTACAAGCATTCTTGCATTTTTTTTGCTTTTCTTTTGGCTTTTATTAAATATTTTTGTACAAAATATTATATATATATATAAATTTACAATTTTGGAGTCTGAGTAGTTCTATTATTATATGTCTTTGTGTATTGTCTATGTTTGCCTATTGTCTTTGTATTGCATTCTTCGTGTATTATCTTTATATATTGTACATGTATTTGTTTGTATTATTTTTGTGTTTTTCCGGGTCGTTCGTTGTAACTTCTCAACCAGGATAATAAAATAAAAACATTACATAAAATTATAATAAATGATATTTTATGTGATTATGAATTATTACATATTCACACGGGTATAATATATTTTACAAAAAATATTCAATAGATATCCACTTTCGGGGATTAGCTTGGTTCATTTTTGAATAATCTCTGAACTTGCAGTAGCTTTCTTACAGTAGCTTCCTTGCAGTAGCTTCCTTACAGTAACTTTCTTGCAGTAGCTTCCTTACAGTAGCTTTCTTACAGTAGCTGCCGTTCGCAACGGTACGTGTAATGACGATAAACCCATTACTGCATGTAATATATATATTTATTTAAATATAACTCTTATATAAAGAATTATATGAGGGTCACATTGACATTTTGAGATACGACTAAGTGGTACAAGTTAAACTTATCAAGTTTTAGGAGTGTTTAAAGTACTCCCCTCCAACATCAATGCACTTTTGTAGGCGAATTTTCCAAAGACTAAATGCTTCAAGCCATCCATTTCTTGGAATCGATGAAAAATATTCTTTTATAGCCTCATCAATCTCCTCCTTCGGAATGAAAATGATGCCCACGTAATTTTTTTTTGAGATTAAAAAATAGCCAAAAGCCACACATAGCAAGATCAGGAGAATAGGGTGGATGTTCTATCACTTTGATTTTTTTTGTTCAAGAAATTCGACTGTCATTCTTGCTGAATGAGAAGATGCATTGTCATGGTGAAGCATGAGTCCCCTAACATTCACTTCCTGATGAACTTCTGGAAGACACTTAGTGGTTGTTGTTGAGACCCAGACCGTCCGACCTACCAGAAAGGTGTAAGGTAACTGTATGGACGGCCGGGAAGTGCCACCCAATTTAGACCGGAACCCAGTGGGGGAGGCATCCACAGGGACCGTACCCTCCTTCCCCTACCACCAACCTCTCGGAAGGACTTACGGACCCACATGTTTAACGTGATCGTACTCCGCATGAACACGGCGGCATTTGTGGCAGCGTGCAAATCTAGCGCGCAAACCACGGGGATACCGCACCCGAGATGGCCAACAGCACGCAGCGTTCCGAGGTGGTCACCCACCAAGTACTAACCGCGCCCGATGCTGCTTGACTTCGGTGATCTAACGAGAACCGGTGTTTTCAGCACGGTACGGCCGTTGGCCCTAGACACTTAGTGGTGTACCAGTTAGCTGTAACTGTCTTCTGTCCATCCAGCTTTATGGTCTCGACCAGACCTGTACTTCTGAAGAACACGGTATACATTACTTTTTCATTGCTAGTTGTCTTTTCACCATTGTTGGTTTGGGGCATCTTCAAAGACCCATACTTTACTTTCTTGATGTGTTGGAACGTCAAAAAAACGGTAATACGTTTCATCACTAGTTATGATCTTAGAAATAATGCTGTGTCCACCATCATTAAGTACTTTTAGGCTTTCTTTACTGATTCTGACACGCTCCTCTTTTTGATGTTCTGTTAAATTATGGGGGATCCAACGACAAACTAATTTTTCATTTTCAGTTTTTCATGAACAATTTTATGTATAGCTGCGGATCCAATGTTGAGTTCCTTCTGTATCATTTGGTAGGTACAGCGGATATTATCGATTAAATTTTTTCGAATGACCGACACATTTTTTGGGACTACAGCTGACAAAGGTCTTCCTGTGTGTTTTTCATCCAAGAGATAATTTTGATCTCTTCTAAACTCTATAAACCATCGAAATACAGTGGCAGGAGATGGAGCATCATTTCCATATGCTAATTGTAGACATTGAAGACATTTTTCTTGATTTAGTCCCACTTTGAAATCATAGAAAATGACAGATCGATAATGCTCTCGCGTCACCTCCATTTTCTTTTCTTTCAAAATTTATTCTGCGATAGCTAAATTGTATTTGTTGCCACAAATTATCGTCTGCGGACATAAAAGAGTTCAAATTTAAATATCCGACCAGTAATTTTTTCTAGCTCATATCGTCTGCCCCTGTCTCAAATTTCACTATGACCCTCGTATAAAGTATTAAAATCGTATATAAATTATTGAAACACTCCATACGAAACTAAGAATCTAAATAATCTCCCACCTGTCTGCGATAAGACTTCATTCGCTTTCAAAGGATATTTCACTCGACGCATGGCAATAGATTTTTGTTCACACGCATGCGGAGAACTGCAAGGATTTCTCCCTCGCTTTTTCATGAAAATTTTTATATATAGATAGATCTTTACCTTATGAAATCGTAATTGCGCAACTAATAAATGACCGCTGAAATTTTTTTTATGTTGTAGCAGCGTGTAATATTTTATTTTGCTTCTGTTAAATTATAAAGATCGGATTGTCAGTGTATATTTCTATGTCAAAATTTTAAAATCGATTATGTGTTTCAAACACGAAAAGTTGATTTCTCTTCACAAAAATTTTCTAAAAATTCTACTATTCTTGGTACATATTATTCTACACTCGAAGTTCGTTAAGAGCTTCACATAAAGATCCAGTCTTTATACTTTCCGATGGTGTTATATTTGAAATTCTTCAGTTATATATTCGATCGGCAAGGAATCTATTGGTGTGAAATTAACTAAAAGTTTATTTTTAACATTAAATAACTCGAAAATTTATTAGAATTTAAAATGCAGGGTGGCCATAATTTAAGTAGAAGTGTTTAGAATCCCTCAGTGAGAAAACTGTTGGGTCAAACTGAACCAAATTTGCAGTAAATACTATATACGCATGAGATTTTAATTTTTAAAAGAAAAAAATAGTTAGAAATTTTGTTACCGCGGGCCAACGTGGAGCTGTAAGGTCCATTTTTGGAGTAAAATAGGCATATAGGAAGTACAGAAAGTTAACATCTTGCATGCATTTTGAAAAGGACATCATATTTACATTTTATACGTATTTAATATATTTTATATTTACATTTGCATCTTACATTTACATACGCATGACATTAATTTTTATATTGGTATCATTTATGTGTGTGATTTAATATGTTTTCCTTGCATATGTTCCAAAAAGTGCATTCTCTGAACAGCATTGATTTGCTTGACGTGTAATGTCATTCGGTCCTTCAAAGTGGCTAAATTATCCACATTTTCTTGGTATATCAAGTGCTTTACATGACCCCTCAATCAACAGCCACAAGGGGCCAGATCGGGCGAAAGGGCTGGCCACTTCATAGGAAACGCTCAACTAATTATTCCGTTGTTGGTAAAATGCTGTCGTAGGACTACGCGCAATTCAATATGAGGGAGTGCTCTATCCTGCATAAATATCGTATATTCAAGACATCCCTGCTGTTAAAGTTGCAGAATAACAAAGTTCAGCAGCATTGTTCGATACCTCTCAGCATTGACGGACCTTTCTGTATTTCCTATGCCTATTTTATTTCAATAATGGACCTTACAGACCTACCGTGGCAAAAATTCGCACTATTTTTTTTCTTTTAAAAATCAAAACCCCATGGTGTAAATAGTATTTACAGCAAATTTGGTTGAGCTTGGTTCAACAGTTTTCTCACTGTGGGGTTCTAAACACATCTACTTTAATAATGGCCACCCTGTAAATCTGTCTCATGAATATTGAGGTTACATCTGTACCGAATTTCATGACTGTTCATCAGATTTTCCACTTCGAACACAGGCACACACATAGATACACAGTCACGCAAACATTCTCTTTTATTGGTTATTAAACTAGATAGTGATTTTATAATTAAACTATATATCTTTTCTTACGTCACGTATTAATAACCACAGACGGTACCAACAGATTGCGCTTGTTGGATGGTTTCTCCTGTTTTTTTTCGCTTCTTGGAGCTTATTTTTCTTATAATTTGTTAAACATTTCATTTCTTCATAATTTTTCAATTTTTTCTTAATTCTTCATTTTCATATAAAAATCATTTAAACTGCTGTTGAAATTAATCTATATAAATAAAATTGAAAATCTGGGGGTGTGTCTGTGTGTGTATGTGTGTTTGTCTCATCATCACTGGATAACAGCTGCACCGAATTTCAGGAAACTTTGTGGAAAGCCATGAAATAGTTCCACTGAAGTTAATTGAATGTTTCGAATGTTTAGTGAATGTTTCGAATTTCTAGGACCAGAGATTGTCGAGATAATAATGAAAACAGAAAGATCAATCATGCTTAAGGCATTGATTATGAAATACTTTCCAACTTCAATGTAATTTTATTTAAACATCTCTAAAATGCAATACATTCCTTGGTAATATTTTAAAACTTATCACGATACTACATTAATTTATTATATTTGAAAACTTACACCTTCATCGAAAAAAAATGAACTTCATTCAAATGACGGCATTGAAATATAAATTACCTGGTTTAAACATCTCTAAAATGCGATACATTCCTCGATAATACTTTTAGAATTATCATAATACTACAATAATTTATTATATTTGAAAACTTCATCGAAAACAACTGAAATTCATTCAAATGACGTCATAGAAGAAATAACACGCCTGGCTCTCTCTATAAAAGCAGCATTTCATTCATAAACATTTTCCAATTCATTTCATTCATCACAGTACTAAAATAATTTATTTTATTTTAAAACTTAAGTCCATGGAGCTACAAGTAATTGAACTCTATGCTTAAAACTTTATCGAAAAAAATCGTCCTTCTCTCTGTAAAATCAATGAATATTTCATTCATATCAGCTATGCAGACTCCATGAACTAAATAATTTTGCGTTAAAGAAATACAGCAATTTTTATACAACTCATTCTACATATTTTGCTGTTTACATTTTACATAAGTGAAAAATAGGTTTTGTTGTAGAAATAATCAAATTTGGATGATCATTTAAACTCAAATATATTGTAATTGCGTTGTTTCAGTATGTAGATGCACAGAATTTAAGCAAAAATAAAGCGGTTTTAGGACGGATACAACACTCAATATGAATTAAAAAGAGCTTTAAAAATCACGATTTTGAGACAAGATGGCTGCCATATTTCATTTTGAAGTAGGTCACGTGATCTTTTCATATCATGGTCACGTGATCGCCTCATATAAGGGGTGTAATTATTATTTTAATTTTTATTTAAAAAACTACTGAATATATTTTGCTGAAATTTTTTTTATATATTTTATGGAATAATTTGAATATTACCTAAAATTTTCGAAGTAATTTCTGAATTTAAAATCCACTTAAAAATGTTTGAAAAATTAGGTCCCATAGAGTTGAATGTATTTCATTTTTTCAACCCGGGTTCAATCCAAAACAAATTGGGTGATATTATTCATTTATATTCTCATAGGTCTTACAGATCGTCTGAACAACATACTAAAATTTCATTTTGATTAATTCATTTTTACGGCAGTTATCGTGCTAACAGACAGACAGACAGACAGAATGAACAAAATCATAAACACTTTTCAACTTTATTGTAAAGTGTTAACAAAGTCATAAACACTTTTCAATTTTGTTGTAAAGTGTTAAAAACCTTTCAAAGGAGTTTTATTTCCTTTGTAACTCCATGTTTCTTCTAAACCAAATAGAGTGGAAATCGCTGGTTTAAAATATGAAGTTAAATGGAAATTCTGTCACCATGGTTTATTCTCCATAGGCTCTTATCTCCACTCTTTCTCTGACTCCATGGTTCGTTCAAACAAAAGAAGATTGGGAATAACTGGTTTAAAATATGAAGGTAAATGGATGCTCTATCACCATAATTTATTTGCCACATGTTCTTTTTCTTACTCAATAACTAAAAATATTCGACATTAATATGGTTACTTATTTAATTATGAGTATTTTATGAGAATAATTGTATTTTATATCATGTTGATCAGTAGCACAGTTAAGTCATATGTGTTTATACGGCAGACGATTTATTTTAATTTTTATTCCGTGTTGAATAAATGAATGAATATACAAATATATGTTGTAAATAAACGGTGTTGTATTTTTGCTGGATTAATTTATTACGGACTTTGTGTTTGAAGATTATAGGAATTGTTAATATTTTCAATTTCTTACATCATCTGTTTTATTTCTTTTCAAACTCATATATTGTGTTTAGCCAATCAACTTACCATATGATTAAAAGTATTCTGACACTTTGGATGTTAGAATGTTTTTGGAATACCTAGACAAATACTTGGCGAAGTGTTCTGTAACTTTGGCGATGTGAAGAACATGCTTGGTCGTACACTTTCCAGTAAAGTTTCGATGACTTGTGCATTTAGGGGACCACCAAGATATTGAAAAAGGGGAAAAATATATTTGATCACCCTGTATCATAAAAAGCTGGAAATGATTTGTAACTTTCACAAAATAGTTAACTGGCTTTGTTCAATGTGTATAAGCATTTTCGTAAAACGAAAACGTATATTCATGAAGATATAAACGTTTCTTAAAAAAGAAAAAGAAAATTGTTACATGTTTTTTGCTTGCAATATCCATAGGTTTCAATCGAATTTCACGAAACTTACAGAATATTTGTTAACGTCTAAGAAAAACATTATGCTTCAATTGAAAATTAAAGCATTGAAAATACAATGCATTTAAAAAAACTAAGTTTTTACTGTGCAGGTGAGAAACATAGCAATAGTTTTCTTTCATGATTTTGTAGTGAATACTGTAGGGCAACTTCTATAAAAAATCCACTGGAATATCGTGAAAATTCACAAGGATATCGACGATATAGTGATTAGTTTTTCTCTTACAGAACACTTCGCCAAGTATTTGTTTAGAAATTCGAAAAACATTCTAACATCCAAAGTGTCCGGATACTTTTGATTATATAGTGTATATTGCGTTTAGCTAATAAACTCATGTATTTTGTTTAGACAATTATTGAAACAGAATGAGAGTGGTACGGGTATATATATTTTACTACCATTTTAGCGTTTTCATTTTGGTATATACAAACTGGATCAGGATATTTTATTCTTCAGATCTTCGAATTCAGATATACGAATTTGGAGGGATATCACCAACTTGGCGACTTTTTTTAAATAATGTGTAATTTAGCTATTAAACGTTTTGACAAACTGCGCTATAGGTTGGCTCCTTAAAATAATTTACTGTGGAAGGATTCAATAAGTACAAGTCTATTTCTAGTATTGCTATAATGATGAGATAAACAGACAAACGGATACATTTTAAATTTTATTCATATAGGTAGTTTTACATATAAATCTTCAATCAATTTAGTAGACAAATCACTATAAATTTATTATTTATTCGAAAACGTCATTTTAAATAATCAGATGAAATGTGCTGCAAGAACATCTTTTCCACTTTGCAGGTCACTGCCTTGTTGCGATCTGGCTACTTATTTTTTCACTTTTCTACAGTTACCTATAATATATTAAATTATTAGTTATCTAGATTTAGTGATGTAATTCCACGTGAAGATTAATTTGTCGGTAGACCTGCCTGCTCTTTTCAAAATATCCACAAACTGGATGTCTTATTATCGCTGGCCAATGCTCCCCCTAACCAATCTGCAGTGTTCATTAAATCGGTATGGTCTATGTTTGATTCGTTCAATAAATCCCCCGAAAAGTGGCAGTCAGAGAATATACGCATTAATTATAATTTTTTAATTTGTCAGTATGAGAATAATTCTGGGGTGGTTTAAACGATACGGAGTTCCTCGTATGAAGTTAATACCAGATGCTCAAAATAAATTGAATGTGAGGTAAGGAATGACACAAATATTAAATAAGTTGGATTATTTCAATTTAATTTCATCTGATTGAAAATAACTGATATATGTAACATGTTATGATATTTTTACTTTCCCTGCAATACATGGTAATGTATAGGGAAAGTATTGGAATCATGCCGAAAATCACAACTCGAGTTTTCGACGGATCTACACGTTTTGAGACCTCTAGAATACGAAAAAACAATTTTTAGCGTGACGTCTGTGTGTCTGTCTGTGTGTCTGTGTGTCTGTCTGTCTGTGCAGATTTTGTATCCACTCTAACTAAAAAACTAACGGACCGAATTTCACAAAATTTGGTAGGTAAGTTACTTGTGAGCGAGTCTGGTGCTGATTAGTTTTGGGTACGATTCAGAATAAAAGAACCCGCCTTTTTTTGCGAAATGGACCGCAAAAGCTTGTATCCACTCTTAACTAAAAAACTGATAGACCGAATTTCACAAAATTCGGTAGATGACTCATTTGTGGGTTACCTTGGTGTTGATTAGATTTTGGTACGATTCGGAAAAAAATGACCTGCCTTTTTTTGCAAAATGGCCCGCAAAAATCGTCCAAATCTAAACTAAAGAACTGGGTATACTCACATATATCCATTAAATGCTGATTTAATACGTAATTTTCAACGATGAAAAGAATAAGACCAACCCCATTACACTAGAACTAGCCGTTCTCGAGATATTTTAGTTTTTCGTACTTTCCCTACGCCACCTTTGAAAATAAGCCCGGTTACCGAATGAGAACGAAAATTGAATTAAAAGTGAAATAAATTTAGTTAAAATAAAGAGAACGTTAATATAAATCTGCAGGGACAGTCATGTGCTGCCCACATCAGATTTTTTAAGTTCTAATCATTCGAGTTCCAATCATGAACATTACTAAAAATTATCTTTCGTTCCATTTTTTCACAGAACGTATCTATATATAAAATTAGATAGCGACATTCGCAATTCTTTCAAGATTATCTTGTCCACACTGCAGAGTACAATTTAACGACAAGAGTATGCAATTCTAGCCCAGTAGCTAGCTGAACGGTAGAGCGTCAGTGATTAGTACGTAGATCTGTGGTTCTATGTTTTATGCCTGGTTGGAGCAGAAAGGTTCTTCACAATGACGTCCGAACTAATCAACCCTACAGGTTAGTGCAAAGATGTTGAAGGTCTAAATGTGACCCTAGTATGATTAGCACGTATTCAGTGGACCCTGGTATATTAGACAACGATTTCAAATCGAAAGGACAACGACCACGCCGGAAGATAACATGGAGAATAAAAATAGCAGCAGGAAGATAACCTGAGGTAAAAATAGGAGGAGGTGGTTAGTTAGATTGTCTGTTGCACGTCAATCTGATATTAGAGGGTCTTGAATGCTGAGTCCACTTCGATGATAAGAGCTTGAAAATTCCATACCAGTAGCTCAACGGTAAAGAGCTGACTGGCCAGACGAAGATCCGTAGTTTGATTCATGGTTGGGGCATACACACACAGACATCATCTCAAAAACGATCTACGTTCCGGGATGCTTAAAACTTGCTCTCCCGTCTAGAACTCGAATTAAAATTTTCGTTCTCTTCGCAGTACTTTCCCTATAAATTATACTATGAAAATAGGGAAAATGATAGCGAGTCGTTATAGATTGATGTAAAACATCACTCTTTTCGCATATTTCGAATGTTGTTGTTGTTGAGACCCAGACCGTCCGACCTACCAGAAAGGTGTAAGGTAACTGTTTGGACGGCCGGGAAGTGCCACCCAATTTGGACCGGAACCCAGTGGGGAAGGCATCCACAGGGACCGTACCCTCCTTCCCCTACCACCAACCTCTCGGAAGGATATTCGGACCCACATGTTTAACGTGATCGTACTCCGCATGAACACGGCGGCAGTTTTGGCAGTGGCTGGAATCGAACCCGGGCCTACCGAGTGCAACTCCAGCGCGCTAACCAATGGGCTACCGCGCATATTTCGAATGTGAAAATGTTGATGTGTGTTGTGTGTGACGGTAGTATACGCTACCTAAAGAAAGGTTTCGATACAGTTTTAAAAAATTTTTAATATTTTTTAACATTTAACAACAAAGTTGACAAGTGTTTATGATTTTGTTCATTCTGTCTGTCTGTCTGTCTGTCCGTTAGCACTATAACTGCCGTAAAAATGACTTAATCAAAATGAAATTTTAGTATGTTGTTCAGACGGTCTCTAGGACCTACGGGAATGTAAATGAATAATGTCACCCAATTAGATTTGGATTGAACCCGGGTTGAAAAAATGAAATACATTGAACCCTATGGGACCTAATTTTCAAACATATTTTAAGCGGATTTAAAATTTACAAATTGCTTCGAAAATTTTAGGTAATATTCAAATTGTTCCATAAAATATGTAAAAAAAATTCAACGAAATATATTCAGTAGTTTCTTAAATAAAAATTAAAATAATTATTACACCTCTTATATGAAGCGATCACGTGAACATGATATGGAAAGATCACGTGACCCACTTCAAAATGAAATATGGCATCCATCTTGTCTCAAAATCATGATTTTTAAAGTTTTTTTAAATTCATATTGAGTCTTGTATCCGTCCTAAAACCACTTTACTTTTGCTTAAATTCTGTGCATCTACATACTGAAACAACGCAATTACAATATATTTGAGTTTAAATGATCATCTAAATTTGATTATTTCTACAACGAAGCCTATTTTTCACTTATGTAAAATGTAAACAGCAAAATATGTAGAGTGAGTTGTACAAGAATTGCTGTATTTCTTTTACGCAAAATTATTTAGCTCATGGAGTCTGCATAGCTGATATGAATGAAATATTCATTGATTTTACAGAGAGAAGAATGATTTTTTTCGATGAAGTTTTAAGCATAGAGTTTAATTACTTGTAGCTCCATGGTCTTAATTTTTAAATAAAATAAATTATTATAGTTTGGTGATGAATGAAATGAATGAAATGCTGCTTTTATAGAGAGAACCAGGCGTGTAATTTTTCTATGACATCATTTGAATAAATTTCAGTTGTTTTCGATGAAGTTTTCAAATATAATAAATTAATGTAGTATTGTGATAAGTTTTAAAATATTACCGAGGAATGTATTGCATTTTAGAGATGTTTAAATAAAATTGCATTGAAGTTGGAAAGTGTTTCATAATCAATGCTTTAAGCATGAATGATCCTTCTTGTTTTAATTATACAGTTTTAATAGATTAATTTAAACTGTTTATTTCGTTCGAATCAGACCACAAATGACGAAGTTATGGAGGATGAAACGTTTGGATGTACCATTTGCAGTTACTCCACAGGGCGAGTGTTGTGATTGGCGCAAATGATTAATCCTTACTGATGTATAGCGCAGATGTAGGTGCACAGATGTAGCAGATCTAAATTTTTTTTTATTTTATACGCTTTTACCAGAATTGCTTTATAATACAGTTTAAAATGTTTATATAATCAGAAGAACCATTGCATATTGGGTTCTTTATTGAGTTCGTCATTTACTTTCATTCGTATCACGTCAACAATCCAACTGAACGATAATGAGCTTATATACTCCCTGTAGAAATTTCTGGAAAATGTACACAACTCGTGAAATTTTTAGTTCCTCAAAGTTCCTCCGCCCCCCCCTCCCTTATTGAGGATGCTCGTAAGAAGGCTGAATTCGACCCCCTTTACCGATCTCGGTAAAAGGGGATTGACTGATAAATTTGCATAAATTACTTTATAATTTGCGTTATTTCCATAGATTACAATTCAAAGTCAGAATCATCAAGACGAATCCGAGACAAATTAGTATGAATCAACAACGAAACAAAGATGAATCATCAGTTTCTTTTCTGCATTATAATAAAAAATTGAATCAAAATTGTATTCTTTTGTGCATTATTTATTCTTCATGGTCGAATTATATAGGCGTTATATTCGGCGGTTTCGGTTGCGATTCGCTGTGACGTATAACGTCGTTGTTCTTCTAAGCCGTCGTTCTTCTCTCGTCGTTGTTCTTCTAAGTCGTCGTTCTTCTCTCGTCGTTGTTCTTCTAAGTCGTCGTTCTTCTCTCGTCGTTGTTCTTCTAAGTCGTCGTTCTTCTCTCGTCGTTGTTCATCGGCTAGTCATTGAGTTGCACGTTGACGCATGTATTTTAGTTGCTGAATATTGCGTATCATATAAAAATCGGAGATTGTGTCCATACCTCCTGCCTTAGATGATTGAATTCCTATTGTAGACGTTGTAAGCTTATTCAAAGAAAGGCGTTCGAGGCGAAATCCGATTGTTCTTCTTATGGCGGTATCATATCCTCCTTATTAAAGTTGAAATTCCGGCGTTTCATGAGCTATCTACGAGGTATTTTTAGGCTTGTTTTCAAGAGAAAATTTTCCAATATTTACAAGAATACGTCACTTTAATTAAAAACATAAAACATTGCGCAATTCGGCGTTATCAATAGCTCGACACTATCAAGTGTTCTGGTACGAATATTCTGTTACTGATTCGCTAAGCAGATTGAGTTGCATGACAACTGCTATTTAGCACGTATCTGATAATTTTTACTTTCCCTGCAATACATGGTAATGTATAGGGAAAGTATTGGAATCATGTCGAAAATCGCAACTCGAGTTTTCGACGGATCTACACGTTTCAAGACCTTTAGAATACGAAAAAACTATTTTTAGCGTGACGTCTGTGTGTATGTGTGTCTGTCTGTGCAGAATTTGTATCCACTCTAACTAAAAAACTAATGGACCGAATTTCTCAAAATTTGGTAGGTAAGTCACTTGTGGGGGAATCTGGTGATGATTAGTTTTGGGTACGTTTCGAAATAAAAGAACCTGCCTATTTTTGCGAAATGCCCTCCAAAAGCTTGTACCCACTCTAAGTGAAAAACTAATGGACCGAATTTCACAAAGTTCGGTAGATAAGTCACTTGTGGGTCATCCTGGTGCTGATTAGATTTTGGTGCGATTCGAAACCAAAATAATCTGCCTTTTTTTGCAAAATTACCCTCAAAAATCGTCAAAATCTAAACTAAAGAGCTACGTTTGCTCAAATATATCCATTTAATGCTTGTTTAATACGTAATTTTTAACGAAAAAAAGAATAAGACCAACCCCATTACATTAAGACTAGCCGTTCTCGAGATATTTTAGTTTTTCGTATTTTCTCTACGACACCTTTGAAAATAAATCCGGTTACCGAATGAGAACGAAAATTGAATTAAAAGTGGAATAAATTTAATTGAAATAAAGAGAACGTGCATATAAGTCTGCAGGGAAAGTCATGTGCTGCCCACATCAGATTTTTACTTTCCCTGCAATACATTGTAATGTATAGGGAAAGTATTGGAATAATGCAGAAAATCGCAACTCGAGTTTTTAACGGATCTACACGTTTCGAGACCTCTAGAACACGAGAAAACTATTTTTATTTTATTTATTTATTCAATTAACGTGGCAACTACAGATGAAATCCAGTTACAGTAGCCACACAAGAAATTAAAAAGTACAGAACATAGGATACAAGAATACTAATTAGTAAACATATCAAGCGCATTGAAACAGGCTTTTTTAAAACAGGCAGGGGTCAAATTAAATATATCAATATCAGCACAATAAGTATTATATAGATCAACAAATTTATAGATAGAATAGCATTTAATATAGTTGCGCTTAACAATAGTATTGTGAAAAAGAGTTTTTTTCCTGGTATTATTGACAGGTATGTGGAATTCCAGGCAAGAAAGTAAAGTAGGGCAATCAATAGTATTATTTAAAACCTTATAATAAAACAAAAGGCAGGACCAGTTTCTTCTTTTTTTAAGAGACATTAAACTATATTTCCGTCTGAGTTCCCTTGTATGCATATCATAAGGATAATAGCCAGTCAATCTGTAATCAATAGTACGTAAAAGTTTATTTTGCACGATTTCTATCCGTTGAGAATGTAGATTGTAAACAGGGTCCCAAATCATTGCACAATATTCCAAGATTGGTTTAACAAGAGTATTATAAATACAAATAATCGTATCAGAACTGGCAAAAACACGAGATCGTCTTAAGGTGAAACCAAGTCTTTGGTAGGCCCTTTTAATAATATTATCGATATGTCTCTGAAAGTTAAAAGTATCATCGAAAGTGACACCTAAATCAATAATATGAGTACATCGAGATAGAGATGAATTATTTAAAATATAATTGTAATTAAGAATATTATGGATCCTAGCAATGCTCATAACATAGCATTTAGAAATATTTAAATGAAGTTTATTTAGTACAGACCAGTTATACAGTTCATCTAGATCTCTCTGCAGCAGTTCACAATCAGTTAATGAGTTGATTTTCATATAAAGTTTCAAATCGTCTGCAAACATAAGACATTTAGCTGTTTTAAAAATCCGGGGAATTTCATTAATAACAAGAAAGATCAATCATGCTTAAAGCATTGATTATGAAACACTTTCCAACTTCAATGCAATTTTATTTAAACATGTCTAAAATGGAATACATTCCTCGGTAATATTCTAAAACTTATCACAATACTACATTAATTTATTATATTTGAAACCTTAAACCTTCATAAAAAAAAATTAACTTCATTTAAATGACGGCATTAAAGTATAAATTGCCTGGTTTAAACATCTCTAAAATGTGATACATTCCTTGGTAATAATTTTAGAATTGTCATAATACTACGATAATTTATCATATTTGAAAACTTCATCGAAAACAACTGAAATCCATTCAAATGACGTCATAGAAAAAATAACACGCCTGGCTCTCTCTATAAAAGCAACATTTCATTCATAAATAATTCCCCCATTCATGTCATTCATCACAATACTATAATAATTTATTTTATTTAAAAATTAAGACCATGGAGCTACAAGTAATTAAACTATATGCGTAAAACTTCATCGAAAAATATCGTCCTTCTCTTTCTAAAATCAATGAATATTTCATTCATATCATCTAAGCAGACTCCATGGACTAAATGATTTTGTGTTAAAGAATTACAGCAATTCTAATACAACTCATTCTACATATTTTGCTGTTTACATTTTACATAGGTGAAAAATAGGCTTAGTTGTAGAAATAATCAAATTTGGGATGAGCATTTAAACACAAATATATTGTCATTGCGTTGTTTCAGTATGTAGATGCACAGAATTTAGGCAACAGTAAAGTAGTTTTAGGACGGATACAACACTCAATATGAATTAAAAAGAACTTCAAAAATCATGATTTTGAGACAAGATGGATGCCATATATCATTTTGAAGTATGTCACGTGATCGTTTCATATCATGGTCACGTGATCGCTTCATATAAGAGGTGTTATTATTATTTTAATTTTTATTTAAAAAACTACTGAATATATTTCGTTGAATTTTTTTTTATATATTTTATGGAACAATTTGAATATTGCCTAAAATTTTCGAAGCAATTTGGGAATTTTAAATCCGCTTAAAAAATGCTTGAAAAATTAGGTCCCATAGGGCTCAATGTATTTCATTTCTTCAACCCGGGTTCAATCCAAAACTAATTGGGTGATATTATTCATTTATATTCCCATAGGTCCTACAGACCGTCTGAACAACATACTAAAATTTCATTTTGATTAAGTCATTTTTACGGCAGTTATCGTGCTAACGGACAGACAGACAGACAGACAGACAGACAGAATGAACAAAGTCATAAACACTTTTCAACTTTGTTGTAAAGTGTTAAAAATAGGCTTCGTTAGAGAAATAATCAAAGTTGGATGCGCATTTAAACTCAAATATATTGTCATTGCGTTGTTTCAGTATGTAGATGCACAGAATTTAAGCGAAAATAAAGAGGTTTTACGACGAATACAACACTCAATATGAATTAAAAAGAACTTTAACAAGAAAGATCAATCATGCATAAGCATTGATTATGAAACACTTTCCAACTGAAATGTAATTTCATTTAAAAATTTCTAAAATGTGATTCATTCAGTGGTAATATCTTTTACATTATCACAGTACTACAGTAATTTATTATACTTGAATATTTAAAACTGTAT
The DNA here is from genome assembly GCA_951213105.1 of Amaurobius ferox. Classification (NCBI taxonomy): domain Eukaryota; kingdom Metazoa; phylum Arthropoda; class Arachnida; order Araneae; family Amaurobiidae; genus Amaurobius; species Amaurobius ferox. The sequence goes on along the minus strand of OX578140.1, from coordinate 82,687,508 downwards.
CGAAATATAAATCATCTGATTCTTTATGCAAAATCAATGAATATTTCATTCATATAACTTGTATTCCAGACTCCAGAGCTAAATAATTTTGTGTGAAAAAAATTCAGCAATTCTTATGTAATTCATCTTACAATCGCTTGAGATATTTGCATTCTGCATATGTTAAAATTAGGCTTCCTTGAAGAAATAATAAAAGTTTAGGGATCATTTAAAATCACAACTATTGTAATTGCATAGGCACGGAATTTAGATACACAGATAATACACAGATAATATATATGTGTATGTGTATGTACTCAAAGTATTGGAATCGTGCCGAAGATCGGAACTCGAATTTTCAAAGTATCTACACGTTTTGGGATTTCTAGAACACGAAAAAACTACTTTTAGGAAGACGTCTGTGTGTGTAAGGGTGTATCTGTGTATGTTTCTGTGTGTCTGTGTGGATATTACATCCACTCTAATTGAAAAACTAATGGACCGAATTTCATACAATTTGGTAGGTATGTTTTTTGTGGGAAATCCTGATGTTCATTAGATTATAGTACGATTCGTAATAAAAGAATCTGCCTTCTTTGCGAAATGACCGCAGAAATTGCCTTTATCCACTCTAGCTAAAAACTAATGAACCAAATTTAACAAAATTTGGAGTATAATATTTCAATAACCTACAAGTGATTTATATGCCAAATTTAACAAAATTTTGTATATAAATCATTTGTAGGTTATTCTACTACGATTCGGGAAAAAGGAACGGGCTATTTTTGCGAAATGGCCAGCAAAAATCGTTATATATAAAAATAAAAGACTACGTGTGCTCAATTATATCAATTAAATTCCTATTTTATATGTGATTTTTGACAACAAAAAGAATAAGACTAACCCCATTACTCTAGGACTAGCCGTTCTTGAGATATTCTAGTTTTTTCGCGTTTTCGCTACGCCACCTTTGACAATAAGTCCAGTTATCAAATGAGAACCAAATTTAAGTTTAACGTGTAAATTCAATGTCATTTAAAATACTTATGTTGAGCAGATAAACTCAAATTATCATTGAATAAATAAAGAGAACGAATATGAGTCTGCAGGGAAAGACATGTGCTGTCCACATCAGAATTTTTAACAATATTACAACAATGATTTATAAAAGTGAACGGGGATTAATTGCGGGTCATTTCGAAAAAAATGTATGATCTATATTTAAAGATCCACCAAATTGCTGTAGAATAAAATGTTCTACAAATTTAAGCTGTGTACCAAATTTTAACTCTCTAGGACGTAGGAAAGTGCATTTAAAATGCCATCAATTAAATTTATCATGAAGAATTATATAAAATTTATAAAAAATTAAACATTGTTATCTACCAAATTTATTTTAAAATATGAAGCCACTCCCATATGCAAAACGTTTAAACAAATGGAGAGATATTTATTATATAATATCTCTCTCTTTTCTTTCTGGAAGATATCCCAAAGTCAGAATTTAATTGAATTTGTTTTTTTCCCTATATTAAATAATTTTTTTAATTAAAAAACTACTTAACATATTTTACTGAATTTTTTTTTATATATTCTATGGAATAATGTGAATATTTCCTAAAAATTTCGAAGCAATTCGTGAATTTTAAATGTACTTAAAAAATGTTTGAAAAATTAGGTCCCATAGGGTTCAATGTATTTCATTTTTTCAACCCGGGTTCAATAAAAAACTAATTGGGTGATATTATTTATTTATATTCCCATAGGTCCTACAGACCGTCTGAACAACATACTAAAATTTCATTTTGATAAACTCATTTTTACGGCAGTTATCGTGCTAACGGACAGACAGACAGACAGACAGACAGACAGACAGACAGACAGACAGACAGACAGACAGACAGACAGACAGACAGACAGACAGAATGAACAAAGTCATAAACACTTTTCAACTTTGTTGTAAAGTGTTAAAAATTAAAAAAAGGAGTGGGCCCAGATTAGAACCCTGAGGAACACCAGAGGAATTACTGTATAGTCTAGAGTTTACACCACAGTACTTTACAGAATACAGTCTATCTGAAATATAAGAGTATAACCAAGTCGACAAATGAACACTAAAACCGCAAGTAATCAGTTTACGGGTTAATAACCCCAGATCGATGTGATCAAAAGCTTTACTAAAGTCAGTATAAATTACATCAAGTTGTCTCTTGGTTTTAATAGCATCAACAATGTCACTGGTAAGGCAAGCTAAATTAGTTACAGTTGATCGTCTTGGCATAAACCCATGCTGGTACGGAGAAATCCATTGCTTAATTTGGGAAAAGATCCTTTCATGCATAACACATTCAAAAACTTTTGAAAAAGGGGAAAGAATGGTAATAGGCCTGTAGTTCGAAATATCATGCTTGTTGTTCTTTTTATGTACAGGAATAACTTGACCATATTTCCAGACATTGGGAAAAGCCATAGTTTTAATCGAAATATTAAACAAAATAAGCAAAGGGTAAGTTAGAGAGTCAGCACAACCTTTGATAATGAAAGAAGGAACATCATCACAGCTTAAAGACTGGCTGGATTTTAACTTCTTTAAGGCTTTGACAACATCATTTTCAGTAATATATGTAACCTTAATTAAGTCAATGTTATTGAGTTCACAATACTTGGTTAGCAGTTCAAAATCAACAGGTTGGCTACTTTGGATATAAACAGATTCAAAGAAATCAGCAAAGCAGTTTGCAATATCATTAACAGTAGAATAATCAGTATTATTATAACTCATTGTTGAGCTCCCATGACTACCAGGCGAATCACCTTTACAAAAATTCCAGAAAGCCTTAGGGTTCTTATTGAGTTCTTGTTCCATGATAGCAACATGATTGGTAAAATCAGTTTTGATTCCATCTTTCACAGATTTGCGTAGTCTATGAAATTCCTGAAGATCACTTATATCACCACCTCTAATAGATTTTTTACGATATTTTTTTTTTAATTTTATATTATGGATTGTGCTAGAAGAATACCACGATTTATATCTCCGCTTAGTAGGAATATATTTTGGTATACATAAGTCAAATATCCCATAGACACAGTCATAAAAACTCGATATAGCATCATTAACATTTGTATATGTATTTAGAAAGTTCCAGTCTGTATTATAAAAGTAGTCATATAGCATAGGATAGTTGGCCTTTCTAAAGTTATATTTCATATTATTATTAATTCGATGATTTCTACTCACCTTCTTAATCAATATAGTTCCCTCCAGAGCAGGATGGTATGGATCCTCTTTAACGAAACTGAAGGTAGAATGTTCAATAATGATCTGTTTATAGTTAGTCAAGACAAGATCAAGAATTTTGCCATATTTATTACAAACAGTGTTTAATTGATCAAGATTTAGGAACTGCATAAAGTTAGAAATAGCATACTCAACTTGAGTGTGGCCAGATAGGGTACCAGTATTGGAATGGTTGAAATTTACAGAAGAAAGATTAAAGTCTCCAAATATAAATATATGATCCGGCGAAGTACAGAATTTTTTTTCAGCGCTTTTAAAGAAACTTTCATATTTATCAACAGTAGTATTAGGCACAAAGTATATGACACAAATATAGAATTTGGAGGTATGAGAAGCGCAGACACGAATCCATAAGCACTCATTTTCAAATGACACATCAGTTAGTTCAATAGAATCAAATGCTTTTTTTACGGCTATAAGTACACCTCCACCCCGATGTAGACCAGTAGCAACCGGATCTCTATCACACCTAAAAACATTATAGTCCTTATCGAAGATTTCACCACTACCAATATCACCATTCAACCATGTTTCAGTTAGGCAAATGATATCAAAGTCATGTGTTAAGGTATTGACATAAAACTCGTTTGTTTTCGTTCTCAATCCACGTACATTTTGATAATAAAATTTGAACTCCTTTTTTATATCCCTCGTTACAATGGCATGCTTGTCAGCCACAGGAACTGAAGTGTAGTTATGCTCATTAGAGTAATTTGCTGTTGGATTATCTGATAGTCATTTACTTTCTGTTGAGCTATCACCAGTAACCTGGTCACATGCATCATTAGGATTATATTCAATAGGGTTATAGTTTACTGTTTCCCCAACAGTTTGTCGTGGACGACCTAAGAATTCAGATACTTTGAGACCAACTGGCCATATACTTGGATCCGAGAGTTCTTGGTAACGTTCCTCATTAGTTGATAGTACAAAGGAAGCATAATGGTCTATATTTCTAGTCTTTAATTTGACACAATCAAATCCAAAGTTTAAAAAGTTCAGACTCTCCGTGACATCCGTGGGCAGAGTTTCTGGATGGTAGAAGCTTACAAGTACTCGTCTCATCCTGGGTTTTTTTATAACCCTGATAGAAGCACCCTCACGTAAACCCTCAACAGCGTGACGTCTGTGTGTGTGTCTGTGTGTCTGTCTGTCTGTCTGTGTGTGTGTCTGTGTGTCTGTCTGTCTGTCTGTGTGTCTGTCTGTGCAGATTTTGTATCCACTCTAACTAAAAAAGTAATTGACCGAATTTCATAAAATTTGGTAGGTAAGTCACTTGTGGGCGAATCTGGTGCTGATTAGTTTTCGGTACGATTCGGGATAAAAGAATCCGCCTTTTTTTGCGAAATGGCCCCCAAAAGCTTGTATTCACTCTAGCTGAAAAACTAATGGACCGAATTCCACAAAATTTGGTATGTAAATCACTTGTGGGTCACCCTGGTGCTGATTAGATTTTGGTACGATTCGGAAAAAAATAGCCTGCCTTTTTTTGCAAAATGGCCCGCAAAAATCGACAAAATCTAAAATAAAAAACTATGTATGCTGAAATATCTCCATTAAATTCTTGTTTCATACGTAATTTTTAATGAAGAAAAGAATAAGACCAACCCCATTACACTAGGACTAACCGTTCTCGAGATATTTGAGATATTTTAGTTTTTTCGTATTTTTTCTACGCCACTTTTGAAAATAAGTCCAGTTACCAAACGAGAACGAAAATTGAATTAAAAGTGAATTAAATTTAATTAAAATAAAGAGAACGTGGATATAAGTCTGCAGGGAAAGTCATGTGCTGCCCACATCAGAGTTTTACTTTCCCTGCAATACATGGTAATGTATAGGTAAAGTATTGGAATCATGTCGAAAATGGGAACTCGAGTTTTCGACGGATTTAAACGTTTCGAGACCTCTAGAATACGAAAAAACTATTTTTAGCGTGACGTCTGTGTGTGTGTCTGTGCAATGTATGTATCCACTCTAACTCAAAAACTTATGGACCGAATTTCATAAAATTTGGTAGATAAGTCACTTGGGTATGACCCTGGTGCTGATTAGGTTTTGGTACGAATCGCAAAAACTGAGCCCGCCTTTTTTTGCGAAATGCCCCGTAAAAATTTCATTTATCCACTCTAGCTAAAATACTAATTGACCAAATTTCACAAAATTTGGTAGATAAGTTATTTGTGGGATACTCTGGTGATGATTAGATTTTGGTATTATTCGGAAAAGAACAACCTGCCGTTTTTTACGAAATGGCCCGCAAAAATTTCATGTATCCATTCTAGCTAAAATACTAATTGACCAAATTTCACAAAATTTGGTAGATAAGTTATTTGTGGGATACTCTGGTGCTGATTAGATTTTGGTATTATTCGGAAAAGAACAACCTGCCGTTTTTTACGAAATGGCCCTCAAAAACTGCCAAAATCTAAAATAAAGCTACGTATGTTTAAATATATCAATTAAATGCTTGTTTTATACGTAATTTTTGGTGAGGAAAAGAATAAGAACAACTCTATTGCTCTAGGACTAACCGTTATCGAGATATTTGATATTTTTCGCATTTAGTTATGCCACTTTTGGAAAAATGTCCAATTACCAAATAAAAACAGAAATTGAATTAAAAAGGCAAATTTAGTGTTATTTTGTGCAATTATACTCAATTTAATGAATTATTAAAGAAATAAAGAAAAATTAATTTGAGTCTGCAGGGAAAGTCATGTGCTGCCCACATCAGATTTTTTTAATTGTTAATCTCGCTCCACATGGATTCCACATAAATGAGGCGAAGCTGAATATTGCACCTATTTGTAACTATATTACAATAATGACTAGACTCATAAATATTACCGTTAAAGGGGGGGGGGTATGTATAAATGGTTTGGGAGGTGTAAATAAATTTTCCTAAAGTCGAGACCTAGTTAAATCGCTTTCGTGCACCTCGATAACTGTAGAATTATATCAGTTCATCAAAATCCTTAGGTCTGTTTTCAATATACAAATATACAAGAATACGGCGCTTTAAAATATAGGATATGACGTAATTTCCGTTACGTACTTCTTTCAAATATATTTCTTTCAAAATTTAATCCACCCCACGCCTGAAGATGTTGCACATCAAAAATACTGTTGCTCTGAAAGCCATGCTTTGACCACATATTAATTAGTTTCTGTATTTTGCCCCATTCTGGCTTTATCTAGTACTAATCCATCTATCAGTAGTAAGATATTAAGCAAGACAATTCTGCATATTTGGCAGTGAATCAAATCAGCGGAAATCATTACTGGATATTTACTATAATTGCTCTGCAATGAGCAGTTGAATTAATGATCAAATGAATGGACCAATCCTACCCCTCCGTTTTCGGAGCATATGACACTTAAGTTTTAATATGACATTGCCATACCATTCAGGATTTCTTATGGTTATTAATGCTTCCAAATGTTTTACAGATTATTATAGGTTTTACAGAATAAATAAGTATATGTAATAAATAGAATGAGCTTAGAGTGTGTGTATTTTGACTGAAATCGAATCACTATTGTTGTTGACGGATCACTTAATGTTTCTAAATCAAAGGTGGCTATTAACGCAGATAGCACACATTTAATTGAATAGGGTTGTAGAAAATATGTTTTTCAATTTATAATTTTTTTTGCAATAGTCGGGCTCTTTGAATTATAACATTCGAATTATAACGGCCGAAGTGGGAACTATTTTAACGCCTTACAACGTTTCCCCAAATCACCACAAGGAGTGTATCGGGGAATATACATTGTGCTCTTTTGCAACCCAATTTCGATCGGAGTCCAGTGAGGAGACATTCACAGGGACCGTACCCTTTTTTCTCTGCCACCAACCTCTCGCAAGGACTTTCGGACCAACAGATTTACAGATTTAACGTGCTTATACTCCGTGTAGATACGGGGATAGTTTGGGAATCTCCGGGATTCAAACTAGAGTCCTCTGATCGCAATCTATGTGACTTAATCATTGAGCTTTTCCGCCGCAAATTATAGAAATAGAAGTGATTTATTTCTATAGAATGACATATATTTTTACCCTTTGGGGATAAACGTGACTTGGAAAAGCTCCATTCCTTTTACGAGGGTAGATCCAAAAAAAAAAAAAAAAGGTTACAAGTAGCAGCATTTGAAAAGTAATTATTGCGAAGGGAATATTTTTCCCCAGAGTGGAGGCAGATGGCGGTAGTTGTCTTATGGTTATGCGGGTGTTAGTGTAAGTTCGCAGACGCGTCAGAGCGATTGAAATGGCAAGACGCTTAGAAAAGTGGTCTCGCTTGGAGGTGCGAGCCATGATTCGTTTCTTATGGGCATAGAATATGGGCATGTTGAGTGGTGGGGTCATCCTCCTGCATGACAATGCCAGGCCCCATACTGCTCACCAAACTCTAGAATTGCAAAAGTTTAAGTGGGAAGTCCGGAGCCACCCCCCATACAGCCCAGATTTGGCACCTAGTGACTATTTCCTTTTACCAGAATTGAAGGACCACTTATCTGGAACAAGGTTCTCTTCACACAGTGATGTGAAAACAGCTGCCGAGAACTGGCTCAATGGACAGGGACGTGATTTCTACCAAGCCGGGTTAAACAAGTTGGCTCTGCGTTCAGATAAATGCCTAAATACATTTGATGATTATGTGGAAAAATGATCGCTAAGTATGCCTCTTAATTCCATTTTGTATTTTCTGTCTGTTGTTAATAAATAATTTTTTATTACCCTTGTAACCTTTTTTTTGGATCCATCCTCGTACACGCCCATTCAATAGCACTATAATAATTATACCCTTTGCACTATATACACATATTGGGGTATAGTGACACAGTATACACATACACACATGTTGTTGTTGTTGAGACCCAGACCGTCCGACCTACCAGAAAGGTGTAAGGTAACTGTATGGACGGCCGGGAAGTGCCACCCAATTTAGACCGGAACCCAGTGGGGGAGGCATCCACAGGGACCGTACCCTCCTTCCCCTACCACCAACCTCTCGGAAGGACTTACGGACCCACATGTTTAACGTGATCGTACTCCGCATGAACACGGCGGCATTTGTGGTAGCGTGCAAATCTAGCGCGCAAACCACGGGGATACCGCACCCGAGATGGCCAACAGCACGCGGTGTTCCGAGGTGGTCACCCACCAAGTACTAACCGCGCCCGATGCTGCTTGACTTCGGTGATCTAACGAGAACCGGTGTTTTCAGCACGGTACGGCCGTTGGCCCACATACACACATGTGTATATACTGTGCCTTATTCTGTAGTTCTAAAAATATTCGTTAGATGATAGCATTGTACTTTGTTTCTAGATTGTGGCAGCAATGAGTGAATCATATCGTGCGTGTGTTTTCCCATAGAACAAAGTTAAGTGCTTTTTTGTTAAATGTTTAATTTAGTAAGCTTGTTTAATTTAGTAAGCTTGTTTAATTTTTTTCCATTATACATTTATGCGTTTATTGCAAACAGTTTGGTGTGCAATATCAGAAAAAGTAAAAAACGGAGAATATCTTCTACTGACTCAAAAGTGTCGTTGAGCATTCTTACAGTCGGAAATGTGAGGTATACCAAGCTTTTTCCCAAATGTTTCAGAGTACTGTGTTAAACGTTGAAAGAAAAAATTTTCAATGTCACAAAAAACAAATATCTGCTTTAAAAATAAAAGTGGTCAGAATTTGAAATATCTTGAGGCAGATGTTTTGTGCAATGAAAAGAATAGAAAGACAAAACTCTAAATGTACAACATCCAATATTTTTCAGTGATGCAATAAAAAGGAAATCTATTTTCATAAGCATGAATTCTTAAGAAATTTTGTATCATTAGGGGTAAAAAGGCAAAAAAGGAGTTTTCACAATCTGGCCCCCAACTTGTTAGTGGTCGGATGACTTACTTCTCTGTCATTGGACGGTCATATTTTGGTATCCTATAGGTCCATGCTGGCTTTTCCTCTGTCCCCTTGCGGCATACCTTACAGGGGGCCCATCATAAGATGGCGGTGTTTGGAACTTGACTTCCTCATAGATCCTCCTCTTCTGTGGGGGAAATAAATATGTAGATAGGCCAGCTGCTAACGTGAATTGGTCTTTGAAGCAGAGGCTTCCAGGTGAAGGAGGGAAGCAGGCTCTTTATGACCTGTTTCCAGAACCGTCGAAGACTGGGGTCTTTACTTAACGGGAAGCCTTCACTCTGCCCGGTGATTGGTTCCGCCGACTCTTGCTCCCCGGATCGTGGTCTAGTTGGGTGGCGGATAAATCACTTTGCCACCTTCCTCGTAGTGGCGCAAACCAAAAGAGGTTGCCATTGGGGGTTGGTAGTTAACCTGTCCCCTTGCGGCATTGATTGGACGCGTTGTCACAGTTCTTGAGGAGGTAATAAATATTGGGCAACGATGGAGTTATCGCGAAGGTACGATGTAGAATTATATTATCAGAAATGTATATATAAAATATAACTTTATTTACAAAAACATAACTAAAACAGTGGTACATTCAACTACGCGTACAATGTAGCTATCAGAAAATAAGAATGATTTAAAAATGTTCTGGGCTTGCTTTTATGTGTCTGCGTCGAGGCGTTGCACATGCGTCGTATATAAATTTTGGAGTCTCTGTCAAGTTCAAAAAAGTTTTATACTCATCAATTTATCTGAAGGAGTAACGTCATATTACACCCCCTTATCGTACATTGCTCTATGTCTTTGGAGTGTCGTCATATTACACCCCCTTATCGTGGGGCGCGGTAGCCCATTGGTTAGCGCGCTGGAGTTGCACTCGGTAGGCCCGGGTTCGATTCCAGCCACTGCCAAAACTGCCGCCGTGTTCATGCGGAGTACGATCACGTTAAACATGTGGGTCCGAAGGTCCTTCCGATAGGTTGGTGGTAGGGGAAGGAGGGTACGGTCCCTGTGGATGCCTCCCCCACTGGGTTCCGGTCTAAATTGGGTGGCACTCCCCGACCGTCCAAACAGTTACCTTACACCTTTCTGGTACCGGCCGTCCAAACAGTTGCCTTACACCTTTCTGGTAGGTCGGACGGTCTGGGTCTCAACACCTTTCTGGTAGGTCGGACGGTCTGGGTTTCAACAACAACAACACCCCCTTATCGTATATTGCTCTATGTCTTTGGATGAGTCGAATGGTCTGGGCTTTCGACCCCCTTATCGTACGGGAACAGGGATTCGAGAATGTACATGTCTTCCATATTTGGTCACAGTCATTGTAGTGGAAGGTGACGACTGGCCAGAAACTGGTAAAGATGTTTCTTTTGATTCCTCTATGGGTTTCAATCAAAAAATGGGTTTCAAAGGCTCAATATTGACGTTGCTCTTTTGTCCGCTGATTTCTAAGGTGTAATATTCTTCTGTGCATGCACATACTTGAAAAGGTCCATTTTATGGGGTTTACAACGGTCATCGAACAAAGTCGTTTTGCACTAAAACATGGTTAGACTTGGGAAGTTCCTCGTGAATGAAAACGCCATTTCCAGAATGACGCAAAGCAGAAACCGGTCGTTGCCGCTGCATTTGTTGTCTCAAATTCAAAACAAATTTATGAGCATATTTAGGGACGCCCTTTAATGATGTGTTACGAAGGAACTCACATGGTAATCATAATGAAGTGCCATAGAACAATTCTGCATTGGAAGCTTTTAGATCTTCTTTGATAGCAGATCGAATTCCTAAAAGTACACTTTGTAGCACATCCATCCAACGCTCCGTATACTGACAGCGTATTGCCGATTTTAGTTGGCAGTGGAAACGCTCCACCATAGAATTGGCGACAGGATGATAGGCTGTCGTTCTGGTCTTCCAACTTCCTAAAAATTTCATCAAATGATGAAACATATCGCTTTCCACTTGTCTCCCTTGATCGATACTGATGACCTCAGGTACTCCGAATCGAGATATCCAACCAGAAAATAATGCTTCTGAATCCGTGACTGTCATTTGATCCACTAAAGGAATGACTTCAGGCCAGCGCGTAAAACGATCGACACAATAGCAGATATGGAAAGTCTTTCAATACTGGCAAGGGTGCGACTATGTTGATATGAACATGTTGAAATATGCCATTAGGTATATCAAAATTTCCTGAAGATGACTTTGTGCGTTGATGTACTTTTGATTTTTGGAAGGCAACACACGTACTGCTTCATTCGGCACAGCCTTTTCGGAGTGATGGACAAATGACTCTTTTGCTTATCATGTTCACAGTTCTTCGAAATCCTGGATGAGCGATATTGTGGATGTTGTAAAACACTTGTCGAAAATTCCGTAGTAGGACGGTCTAATTTCACTCACTGAGATGTTGCATTGCAGTTTGGCACCTGACGGATCGAGAGCGATACCTTTTAGACATAACGTAGGACAAGAGCTTTTTCCATCGTTTATTTCGTCTTCACTTCGAGCTTTTGTAATTGTTTTGTAATCGAGCACATTTAGTGTATTAATCTGTTCGATGTGAGAAAGTTCATCTGCTACCACATTAGTTGTACCAGGAATGTATTGAATGTTTGTAGTAAATTGACTTATGAATTCCAGATCTCTTAAATGACGTGATGTCATTTCCACTGTTTTTTGTTGAACCGCAAATGTAAGAGGCTTGTGATCGGTGTATAAAATAAAACTACGTCTTTCCAGCATATGCCGAAAATGTTTTACGGCAGAATATACTGCGAGAAGCTTACGGTCGTAAGCGCTGTACCTGCGTTCTGAGGCATTTAGCTTACGTGAAAAAAAGACCAATGGGCATAACTTACTTTCCATTTTGATTTTGCTGTAATGCCGATAAGATAGCCATAAGTGACACGTCTACAGATAGTGAAAATTCACCATCTGTTGTGGGATAAGTCAATAACGATGCATTCGAAAGTAAATCCTTACACACTTGAAAAGCTACTTTTGTGTCTTCTGTCCACAGTACTTCTGTACTGCCGCGCTTGTTATTCCACGGTATCAAATCGTAAAAAGCAGCCTGCGTTCCTACTGCTTGTGGTAAAACCTGCGATAAAAGTTTGACATTGCTAAAAATGGAAGTAAATTTTGCACAGTTTTTGACAGTGGAAAATTTTGAATGGTAGAAAATTCTGTCTGGTAAAGGAGAAATGCCTTTTGCAGTAACCATATGTCCTAAAAATTTTACCCCAGACTGGCCAAAAATGCATTTGGAAGTACTTATAATCACTTCGTACTGCGAAAAACGCTGAAAGACTATTTGTAAGTGTTCTTGGTGTTTTTCTTCATTTTCTGATGCGATTAAGAAATTGTCGATATGAAGGAGCAGAAATCTAGATCATGCAACACTTCGTGCATAAATCTTTGGAAGATTTGAGCAGCATTACATAAACCGAATGGTATAAATAGAAATTAAATCAGTCCGAAAGGCGTGATCACCGCTGTTTTTAAAACATAATCATATTCCACTGTAATTTGGTAGTATGCACGTACCAAATCCAGCGTTGATAATACATTTTTCCCTTCGAGGTTCTGTACAAAATCCTGCATATGAACTATGGGTTATCAATCTTGGATGGATACTGAATTTAGCTTTTTATAATCTCCGCATACCTGAAAACCACAGTCTAATTTTGATACTACGTGAAGGGGTTACCACTCATATGGAGAAGGTGCGATGTAGAAATATATTATCAGAAGGATATATATAAAAATTAACTTTCTTTACAAAAACACAGCTAAAACAGTGCAACATTCAACCACGCATACAACGTAGCTATCAGAAAATAACAATGATCTGAAAATGTTCTGGGCTTACTTTTATGGGCCTGCGTCGAGGCGTTGCGCATGCATCGTATGTAAATTTTAGTCTCTGTCAAGTTCAAGAACGTTTTATGTTCGTCAATTTATCTGAAGGAGTACCGCGATAGAGTATTGTTTCTACCAGCCATGCTGGTGCCTTCCTTCATTTTATCCACTATCTATCCCCAGATTTTATCTGTGTGTTCATTAGTGAAAAAAATCTAATTTCACATAACAGTAAGTTTATTTCGATGTAATCCGATATACCACTCGCAAGATATTAAGCGAACCAACTCCGTACATTTGGAAACAAATCAAATCACCAGCAACTATGCACCCCATATTATTGTCCCACAATGGAGAGTTGCATTAGCGATCCAATGAATGACCGTTTTCCCATTGCCCCTTTTATTATGAAATGGTGATATAAAAGCATTCCCGGTTTATAATAGCAGGAGCGCATCCAAATGTTTCATGTATTAGATCTCGCTTGGTCGGCATGAATGGATAAATAAGTGGATTTAATACAGTGACCCTAATTTGAATGCATTTGCAGTGAAATCAAATTCTCATTCACTGCAGTTGATACCAGAATATTTCTAAAAGGCGAAAGAGCCGCTGTAGATTAAGATGAACATTCTTCATCTACAGCGATATGGGTAAGCAACTGCTATATTTTGAAAACAGGTACAACAGACATTATGTTTCTTTGGACATTTGGAGAAAAAGTCACAGAATCAGCTAATAAGGCAGTTTCCAAAGCTAAAATTGTACTTTCATTGTAGATACCATGATTCAGGACAGGAGGTGGACATATTTATTTTTGTTTAGGTGGTATTGGGTATTTCGTGCTAATGAACGCGAAATCACTCATTCTGATATATGCAATAACAGCGCAAGCCTAGCTTTGGAACGGGTTCTCCGAATATTCTGTAAGTATCCAGTGAAGTTTCGTAAAATTATGGTGCACAGCAAGTTTTCTTACTGCTATCGGGTATATTGTGCTGATAAGCACTGGAAAGCGAAAATTCGGTCTTCGGATAATGGTATCTGCAATGGGGCAAAAAAAATATATTGAAAATTGTTGCAGAAATTAACACGTCGTGTGTAATTTTTTTAATTTCAAAACATCAACTGCAATTTTATTACATTCAATGTAAAAACAAAAACAAAAGCAGATACTTCATTCTATATAGTCCAGTTTTGTTACCGAGGTATTGAACGGTTGTACTTACGTTTATATAGGTTTCGTGGAGTATAACATAAACACAACACTAATTTTCTTTGTCCTTCGTGCAAGGCAACTGACCTAGGAAGATGGAACATAATGGAGAGGTACTCTATCCTCCAAGCAACTGGTGTTTGCTTGTCTGTGTGATTCAAATATTTGAGGCCCTGACTAGATAGGTTCCATTTATTACAGTAACATAAAATTTGGTAAGTTGTCTTTTACTGTACATTTAATTTTTAACACTTTCCAACATAGTTGAAAAGTATTTATGACTTCGGTCATTCTGTCTGTCTCTGCGTTCGCACAAAATGACGTTATCAAACTGAAATTTTAGTATGTTATTGAGACGGTCTGTGGGACTTATGGGAATGAAAATGAATAATATTACCCAATTAGTTTTGGATTGAATCCGAGTAGAAAAAGTGAAATGAATTGAACCTTATGGGGACCTAATTTTTAAAGTATTTTTTAAACGAAGTTGAAATTCATAAATTGATTCGATAATTTTAAAAATATTTAAATTATCCCATAAAATGTATAAAAAATGTCCAGCAAAATATGTTCTGTAGTTTTTTAAATAAAAATTAAAATAATAATTACACTCATATTATATGCAGAGATCACGTGATCGTTTTCAAAATAAAATATGGTATCTATCTTGTATCAAAATCGTGAGTTTTAAAGTTCTTTTTAATTTATATTTGGTGTTGTATCCATCCTAAAACCGCTTTATTTTTGCTTAATTTCTGTGCATCTATATTCTGAAACAGCGCAACTATAATATATTTGAGTTTAAATGATTAATGCCATCCACCTTGTGTCAAAATCGGGATTTTTAAAGTTCTTTTTAATTTATATTTCGTGTTGCATCCGTCCTAAAACCGCTTTATTTTTTCTGTGCATCTATATACTGCGACAACGCAATTACAGTATTTTTGAGTTTAAATTATCATCAAACTTTCATTATTTCTACAACGAAGCCTGATTTTCACGTATGGAGAATGTAAACACATCAAGATGTAAGATGAGTTTTTTTAAAAATTGCTGAATTTCTTTAACGCAAAATTATTTTGCTCTGGAGTCTGCAATAAAGCTGATATGAATAAAACATTTATTGATTTTACATAGAGAAGCAGACGATTCTATTGCCTTTTTCCATGAAGATTTAAGCATGGAGTTATACAGTACTTTTACCTCCATGGTTTTAAGTTTTTAAGTAAAATAAATTATTATACTACTGTGATGATTTTAAAAATATTGCCGCTGAATGAAAGGAATGAAAAAAAGTTTATGAATGAAATATTAACTGCTTTTTTATAGAGAGCCAGGCGATTTATATTTCGATGACGTTATTTGAATAAAGCTAATTTATTTCTGATGAAGTTTTCAAATATAATAAATTGTAGTATTGTGACAATTTTAAAAATACCACCGCTGAATGTATTGAATTTTAGATAAAATAAAGTATAAATAAAATTGCATTGCAGTAGGAAAGTGTTTCATAATCAATGCTTTATGAATAGTTGATCTTTCATGTGTATTTTGAATTTTATGGGGCTAGTCCGTTTTGGGCCCGCCATAGGAAATGTATTCATTCGCTTGATATGATTTCGAAAAACTTGAAAGTCCTAATTTAGCGTGTCGTTCTATATTGCGGTGTATTTTAATTTTTTGAATCTCGAATCTTATCGAACTGATCCTCAATAGGAATACACAAGTTTTTGGAGAATAACTGAAAAAGCGGAATAGCTTGAAAATCCAAGTGTACTGTGTTATTGTATTTCGTGGTATATTTTAATTTTCTGGATTATGAACATTGTGTCCACTATATTACCACCATATTGTGCCCTTCACATTACCACCATATTGTTCCCACCATGCTCTTTTGCCATAGGACAAATTACATATAGTGATATATATGTAATTTGTCTTTCTAAACATTTGTCCTTCTTTGTCTTTCTAAACATGTACCCATTGTTTAGAAATGACCTGGGAACCAGACTAGCTGGAAAGTCAAAATTTGGTAAGTCTCTGTCTTTCATACATTTAAATTGCATGTACATACAATTTTCATACATTTAAGTTGCATACATTTCAATGTATTTTTCATGCATTTAAGCTACATGTAAATTTTAAAACTCGATACTTTAAAATAATCTGCATTTTTTGCTGTTACATGTTTACAAATAAAGCAACGTTCTTTAATTCTGACATTTCTGTTTATGTCATCTTCACTTCAGAGCTTTCCCGTTCCCCAATCGTAAAATATTAAGGGTTACAACAACATTTGGCAGCGAATCAAATCAGCAGTAACTATGTGTGCGTGGTAATTGGTCTACAATGGCGAACTGCATTAGAGACCAAATGAATAGCCGCTTTCTCTCGTATGAAGCCTGCTTATATTATGGATTGGCGATATTCAAGCATCCATGGCCCATAATGGTTGAAGCGCTCCCTAATGTTTCATGGATTACATTTCGCCTGGCAGAAATGTGTGGATAAATGTGTAGAGGTAATAGAGTGAAGGAATTTGGAGTGTATTTTGCAAGCAGATTCTATTGTCTGTTATTGATGTTGGTTTCTAACACAATGATTCTAAATGAAGAGATTGAAAATGAGGGGAAATAGTAGGAAATGATAGGAAATACTCGATTGTTGTGGTCAAAGACAGTATGCAAATATGAACAGTAAAAATAACTTTAATTCATCCCAAAAATATTAAATAAAATATAATTATGCGTAACTAGATTCTATTATGAAGAACTTACGATCTTTGAACATAAAAACGCACAAGCTTTGAAAAAAAGACCTCTTCCAAAATGATATTACATTTTTGATATTAATTGGTGACTTGGCATCTTCAAAAATCAATTCAAAAGCATTCTAAAATCAATTCAAAAGCCAATTGCTCTGCCAAAAAATAAGTTGAAAATAATTTTTCAAATTTACGTTTATTTATTTTATGCGTGGTAACGTCTACACCATGCACAAAATATTCACTCTTGTGAGATAACGGAATTTAAATTATTTTGGAATTGGTTAGTACTTGGATGGGTGTAAGGTTCCTAAATATTCTGGTTGGTGCAACATCAGCCATCTTTACACGCAGTCAAAGCGATGGCTGTGAGTAGCGAAGAGGGAGTTTTTTTCTCGTCTTTTTATCGGAATCTCAAGGAAATCTAAATTTTTCAGATTTCTTTGTGAAATAATTGGCACAAGAGAAACTCCTATTTACAGAAGCTTCCATTTTACAGATAAATTACGTATCAAATACAGAAGGTCGTTTGCACTTTATGGAAACGATTTTGATAAGTAATTTTTTATGCATAAAGGGTGTATTTCTTGCTGCGATTTGCAGCGATTTCTTGCGGCGATAGCCTTGATTCTTGATTATAGCTCTAGCTCGAATTTTCCATGAAAATAAACTTTTTCTTAGCGCCGTCATGTCAATTTTATTCCACTCCTCCTGGGTCGTTTTCCAAAGTCCGTTTAGTCTTCTTGGATGCCGTTTTCCTAAGGCTCGTTTTAACAAACGGAAAGTGCAAAAGTCCATAGGAGAAGCATCAGGTGATTTTACAGGTATTTCATTAAATGGGATACATTTTATTCCTGCTTCTGATTCTTTCTTTGCTAAATATGCGGCAGTTGACTTAGACGTGTGATTAGAGAGACGTGTGATTAGACGTCCATACGAAGCTCAACTTTATTGATGTCCTTTCTATATAAGGCTGGAGTTTCTTCTTCAAAAATTGGTTCTAAAATGTTCTGCTGATGGTAGAGTGAATTAATTTTAGCTTTACCTGAGACTTTTTGGGTTTTAATTTACCTTTGTAACAAAATCCTGCAACTATCATGAATTCTGTTGAGAACTTTTCTGTACATTGACGAAGCCATTTCGTACAGTCATTTTCGTCAGTTGAGCAATAGAAAATGTTTTTTTTATTACAGTCACTTAAATACACCCATGCCTCATTCGAGTGTTACCACAAATTTCCATTTATCAGTAGCTAGGTGTTATTCATATAATTTTCTACAATTTGTTTTTCTTTCCGCAATATACTTTGGCAAAAGCAGATGAACTTTAGATTTAAACATCTTGTTTTACTTCAAATCTTTATGAATGATTTTACTTACAGTGCCAGAAGACATTCCTAGTTTCGATGCAATGGATCATTGAGTCGGTGGATTTTCTTTTAGGATCAGAGGCATCACTTTCTTGACATTTACCCGCGTTCGGACAGTCTTAGGATGCGATTTTGCTGCCATTTTTTCATTTTTACATTTAGCTAGACGCTTTTTCAATTTCAAATTTAATATATTAAAAATATCTTTCTTTGAAATGCAATAACCTCGATTTTTACAATTTGTTGATACGAATATTTTTCCTCGGAAAGCGCATTTACGTAACCTTCGAGCCATCTATCAATTTCAGGAGCCCTTTTCAAAATAAATCTTTTATTTTACATTCCAATCAAAGCAAAACAGTAGCAGACGATTATATTGAAAATGTCAAATCTTTATCTCAATATGCTAACGAGAAACATAAATACAAAATCGTTTTCATAAAGTGCGAACGACCTTCTGTATCAGCTATGTAACATGCGCGTGGCATTTAAATTTCACAGGCAGATGGCAACTGATTGGACCGGTTGAAGTAAATATGGTGGTTGCGCCAGTCTGTATATTTAGAGCCTTAGGTAGATGAGAACCAAAGAACATTGGCGTGCTGTTGGCAAGAGGGTGGCACGTGGTTTGAAAATTTACTTCAGAAGACGGAAGTACGCTGGGTTTTGTAGTCCCTATAGCTCTAGAACTCTAGTCTATTTACCTTTTTTCTTTCTACCCAGTTCATTCGACCTACCCGAAGATGTAAGGTTTGAACGGTGAAGTCAGTGCCACCCAATTTAAACCAGAACCCAGTGGAAGCGACATACACGGGGACTGTACCCTTTTTACCCTGCTGCAAACCCTCCGAAGGACGTTCGGACTCACAGGTTTAATTTGCCCGTACCCCGCCTAGACTTGGGGACAGTTTGGGCCGCATCGGGAATCGAAGTCGGGTCTTTTGTTTGCAACCCCCGTGTTCTAACCACTAGGCTGTTCCGCCTATTCACCTGCTATTAATATCTTGATTAAGGGATATAAATAGATATCGGCCATGAGGCGGCCACATCATCTCCCCCCCCCTCTTGGATGATTGGCTAAGGTCATAGACTTAACTTCTTAAGCAGACATCGTATTCAAGCTCTGGGAAGTGATAGAGTTGATCCCGTGGCTATACAAAATAAGTTAAGCTATCCTTCTTACCCAGACTGACCGACCTATCCGAAGGTGTAAGGTATCTGTTCGGACGCTCGGAAATCTGTCACTCGATGTTGACCGGAAACCAGTGGAGGTAGCAACCACAGGGAGCGTGAATTTTTCTACTAACACATCACCCCTCTGATGGACATGTAGATTGATAGTGGAAACCCCAGATCGTCCGACTCATCCAGAGGACTTGAGTAACCATTTGGACGACCGGGAAGATGTAGATTGATAGTGTACACACTCCGAGTAAGACAAAGGGATTGTTTGGGAAGTGTCGAGGATCGAACAAGGGACAACAGAGCGCAATTTAAACTCTTTAACCACTGGGTTACCCCAACTTCTAGGGAGCTGTTCTCGATTATATGAATTCTCTTCGGTGGACGAGAAGAGAATTCAAGAAATAATGTATTATTTCAAAAAAGATCAGATGCTGACTCAACACCCATCACAGTCATCTATAATTGAGTGTTAATATTTTGCATATTGGAGGATCTATGGTCAAGTTACGAGGTAGCTGTAACGCTTTACTCTTTATTGGGGTTAGATAAAAATGATATATCAAAATACTCCCAAAATTGCTATTTAAACTACTATTGTACAAGTTTTTTTACAATTATACTGAAAACTTCAAGTATACGAGTTTAATTGGCGAGTATACGATCATTATAGAAAATCTTCATATAACTACAGCATACAGTATAATATCAAACTGCTTTAAAACAAAGATTTTATATAAAACTACGAAACTGATTTTCAAACAAAGATAACGAAATGCAGGCTTCTATTCTATAACAAGCTGTTGCATTGTTTGATGGCACGTTTTAGGTTTTCACGGTTTCCAGCATATGAAGTAAATACGTTACATATTCTCACAGAAAGTATTCGATAATTAATTACATCTCTGCCTTGGTAGTATGGCCGAATACTTTTGTTATAAACATTTCTTCATCCATGTTTTTACCACGTCGACCGTGGTTATTCTGGGATTTCTAAGCAACTTATGGTTCTCTAGACACAATACCTCTCGCCGTTGGTAGGAGGATATTAAGAGAGACAACGCTGCAGATTTAGCAATCAATCAAATCAGCAGTAATAATGCATGCACCATAAAGCGTCTACAAAGGAGACTTGAATTAGAGACTAAATAATTGGCCACCACTCTCTGGCCATGGCTTATGGAATCTGGGTTGTATTGTGAAATGGCGATATTCAAGATTTCATAGTTTATAACAGTAGAAACACTCCCAAATGTTTCCTTGATTGGGTATGGCTTGATTGTAAGGAATGGATAAACGATTTGATGTAATATCGTGGTTGGGATGCATTTTGTAATATAATTCTCATTGATGATAATTGAAAACATAATCTTTCTAAATCAATGTATGAACAAAAAATCTGATGTGGACAGCACATGACTTTCCTTATATAATGCAATGAATTTACTACTTTTACAGTAAAAAAAATAGATTATTTTTATAGTAGTTATTTACGTATATTCTTTCCAAGATATTGAATTTTCGTCAGTGAGTTGTCATTGATTTAGCGTCATTTTTATCCATTTGGCGAGTTTTTCGTTAATTTAGCAACATTTAATAAAGTTGCCAAGTTGGCGACATTCCACTAAATTCGTCGCCAAAGTTTCGCCAAGCGTTATGGACGAAGAAATAAGTTATTCTTACAGCAGATAAATGACTATTGACATTCAAATACAAAAGTATTACTCAAAGTATCTTTTTTCATGAATGGAACGAGCTAGATCCACGAGAATGATGTCACCCAATTTATCGCGTGGTATTACATATGAGAAGTGATCATGTTTCTCAATAGGAAACATTTTCTTTTATTTTATACTACTTTTTGATAATTATTTTGAAAAATGTACAATATCTCGAGAACGGTTCATGTTAGCGTCCTAAAATTTATGCCAATCGTTTTCTAATGAATAATTACATAAGAAATGTCTATTTGTGTAACTTTATTAGCAGTTTTGATTTTTTTGACGATTTTTTCAAATTTTCACTCGAAAATTTAGGAGGGAGGGGGAGGGGTTCTGAACATTCGATTGCGTATAGAAACAATAGGTTTCCAGTGTTTACGGATTGTGATTTTTGTACCAAATTTCGTTCTAATCGGTCTATTCGTTCGTCAGTTATCCAGTTAATAGGTTTTCGTCAGTTATCCAGTTAATAGGTTTTCGTCAGTTATCGTCTCCACAGACTCACTGACACACACACACACACACACAGACATAACTTTAAAAATGTTTCATTCGTGATTAAGGATGCTTGAAACGTGCTCTCCCGTCGAAAACTCGAATTCGACTTTTCGACCCCGTCACAATACTTTCCTTATACATTATGTATATAAGGAAAGTAAAAATGAATTCCATTGGTCAGCAACAAAAGTTGAAAACTAGAATAATAGAAACGACATTTTTTGAAAACCTTTTTAAACCACTTTAAATACGTAGCTGTTTTAACAAAACGAATAAAATAAGATTCAAATAAACAAAGTTACGTCATTAAATTCCTAATCAGAAATGCTGCTTTGGCTGGTTCTGCATGATGTAGCAGTTGTTGCGGGTTTTAATTGGCTCTTCCTAGCCTACCTATTAGGTTTGCTCCTATTTCCGTGGTCGCTTACGGTTCTTTATGACGTACTGCATAGAAAACACTAAAATAAATCTTATGAATTTATAAGCGGCAGCCTAGCGTCTATCAAAAGGTATAACTTCGTCTAGAAAACCAACCTATGCAGTATTGGGAGCAGTAATTTGACGAAATTTTTGATAAATTGACGACGTTCAAAACATGCTTATGGTAAGAATAAAAACTGCAAATGCTGCTTTACATAAAAAATTATTTTTGTTACATTATTGAGTTTGATAAACCGGTTATTCTTGGTACTAGTAAAGATAAATAATCGTATAGAGATCGTTATTCTGTAGACAGAGTTTGCTTTGGTGACATTATGTTTTTATTCTTTTATACATCTCGCTATTATTTTTACCTAGGCATGTTTAACTGTATAATTCGTAGGATATTAAGAGAGACAATACATTTGGCAACAAATCAAATCCCGAGACAGTTTTATTCTTATTGGTTTACAGTTGCTAATTGCGTTGGAGACAAAATAACACTTTCTTCTACCATAGTAATCATAAGCTAAACTCGGCTCCTATTGAATGGCAATAATTCAAACATTAATGCACTGTAAATACAAAAATCTGATGTAGGCAGCACATACCTTTCCCTGGAGACTCAAATTCATTTTATTTTTTTATTTTTTTAATATCTCAGTAAATTGAGTTTAATTGCACAAAATAACACTAAATGTGCATTTTTAATTCAATTTTTGTTTTTATTTGGAAATTGGACATTTTTCCAAAGGTGGCGAACAAAAATGCAAGAAATCTCATATCTCGATAACGATTAGTCGTAGGTAATGGAATTGCTCTTATTCTCTTCCTCGTCAAAAATTACTTATAAAATAAGCATTTAATTGATACATTTGAGAATACGTAGTCTTTTTTTCTCAGATTTTTGCGATTTTTGGGAGCCGTTTCTAAAAAGAGGTAGGTTGTTCTTTTACAAATCGTACTAAATGTAATCAGCACCAGAGTATCCCACAAGGAACTTATCTATCCAATTAGTATTTTAGCTTTTTGGATACATGAGATTTTTGCGGGCCATTTCGTGCAGAAAAAGGTGGGTTCTATTTTTACAAATCTTACCAAAACTAATCAGCACCAAGGTCCTGCTCAAGTGAGTGACTTACCTACCAAATTTTATGAAATTTTATGAAATTTGGTCCATTAGTTTTTTAGTTAGAGTGAATACATACATTGCACAGACAGACAAGCAGACACACAGACAGATACACACACAGACGTCAAGCTAAAAATAGTTTATTCGTATTCTAGAGGTCTCAAAACGTGTAGATCTGTCGAAAACTTGAGTTTCGATTTTTGGCATGATTTCAATACTTTCCCTATACATTACCATGTATTGTACGGAAAGTAAAAACAATGCTTCTGCAGACGATAATTAGCTGAATATTTCAGAAATGAAGTTGGAATTTTCATGAACGCCTGTAGTTGTGGCTTTTCATATCACTTTATCGAAAATAGCAACGAAAGCAGTAAAGATCTAATGTCAGCAGTACATGACTTTCCCTGCAGATACAAACTCATTTTGTAACTTATTAATGTTTATTGTTTATTGTTTCGTTGTTGTTTGTTATTTGTTTAATTCATTATGCATTAAATTGAGTTTAATTACAGAAGATAATATGGATACTTTTTTACTTTCCTTGCAATACATGGTAATGTATAGGGAAAGTATTGGAGTCTTTCCGAAAATCCCAATTCGAGTTTTCGACAGATCTACATGTTTTGAGACCTCTAGAATACGAGAAAATTATTTTCAGTTTGGCGTCTGTGTATGTGTCTGTCTGTGTGTTTGTCTGTGCAATGTATGTATCATGCCGATTTTCGGCATGATTCCAATACTTTCCCTATACATTATCATGTATTGCAGGGAAAGTAAAAATCTGATGACTTTGTTTGCAGATCACATGACTTTGTTAGCAGACTCATATTCACATTCTCATTATTTCATCAGTAATTCATTAAATTGAGTTTAATTGCACAAAATAACACCCACAATTATTTAAAATTACTTTTAATTCAATTTTTGTTCTCATTTGGTAACTGAACTTATTTTCAAAGGTGGTGTAGCGAAAATACGAAAAAACTAAAATATCTCGAGAACGGCTAGTATTAGTGTAATGGGGTTGGTTTTTTTCTTTGTTTCTTTAAAATTATGTGTAAAACAAGCATTTAATTGATATATTTGAGAATATTTATTTTTTATTCTAGATTTTAGCAAATTTTGCTGATCATTTCACAAAAAAGGCGGGTTATTTTATCCCGAAACATACCCGAAACTATTCAGCACCAGGGTAAAACACAAGTGACTTACATATCAAATTTTATGTAATTTGGTCCATTAGTGTTTTAGTTAGAGTGGATACATACATTGCACAGACACACAGATAGACACACAGACACACACACAAACACACACACACACACACACACACACACACAAACACACACACAGACGTCACGCTAAAAACAGTTTTTTCGTATTCTAGAGGTCCCAAAACGTGGAGGTCCGTCAAAAACTCGAATTGTGACTTTTGGTGTGATTCCAATATTTTCCCTATACATTGCCATGTATTGCAGGAAAAGTAAAAAACATGATGAGGGCAGCACATGACTTTTGCTGTAACCCGATATTCACGTTCTCTTTATTTCTTCAATAATTCATTAAATTGAGTTGAATTGCACAAAATAACACCCATAATTATTTAAATTACACTGAATTTACACTTTTAATTCAATCTTCGTTCTCATTTGGTAACTGGATTTATTTTCAAAGGTGGCGTAGCGAAAATACGAAAAAATTAAAATATCTCGAGAACGGATAGAGCTAGTGTAAAGGGTTTGGTCTTATTCTTTTTATCCTTAAACATTACGTATAAATCAATCATGTAACTGATATATTTGAGGATGCGTAGTTTTTTATTTTAGATTTTGTCGATTTTTGCAGACCATTTCTCAAAAAAAGACTGGTTATTTTTTTTCGAATCGTACCAAAATCTAATCAACACCAGGGTAACCCGCAATTGACTTATCTACCGAATTTTGTAAAATTTGATTTAATAGTTTTTCAGCTAGAGAAGACACATGTAGTTTTTTCGGACCATTTCCCAGCAGAACTTAAACGAATCAGCACGAGTGGGCAGTAAGACCACGCCTTCAACAGATTTTAAATTTTCCGAAATGGGCTACGAAAAGAGCGTTCGAACGGACGGCTTCGAACTCCATGCGTGACTTTACTGCTCGGTAAAATATGCCTCAGTTATATATATTTGTGAATCCTAAGTAAATAAATATTCAACTGGAAATTTCACCATGCAGGCCGGGAGACAATATTTAAATGAAGATGATGCCAGAGCTAATCTTTTTCTAGAGGATGTTATAAGGTATGTTATTTATTCTCCTATCAATAAGATTAAAGCTAAAATTTAAATCGCATATAATAGGATGTAACTACATATTGATTTGATTACTGACAATTGGGTGCAAATAATTCTAGCAATGGGAAAGAAAATATTGATGCATTTATTTCTTAAAAAGTCTATACCATCACCATTGTATTTTATTGTATATAAATCCTCTAGATTAATACAAACAAATATTTAATTAGAAAATTTGTATGTAATGTTTCTCGCTAACTATCAAATACACTGAGCTGTAAGAAATACAACTCTGTATATTTCGCTTTCAATCAAATCAGCACTAACTAGGCGTCCACGGTAATGGACCCACTGTAACTGAGAGTTGCATTAGAGATCAAATGAATATCCGTTCCTCCTTTCATTTAACTCATGAAGTCCAGGTTGTATTATGGAATGTTGATATTCAAGCAATCATGGTTTATAATGGTAGGATTGTTTCCAAATGTTTCATTGGTTGCATCGTTATCGGTTGACATGAATAGACGAATCCGTGAATATAATAGAGAAACGAAGGGTAGCATGCATGTTGCACTGAAATGGAATTCTCATTGATGGTGTTTGAAAACAAACATTGTTATGTAATGGCGTTACAGTGTTTAAAGAGTCCTGGCCTTGGAACCAGGGGTCTAATGGCCGTGGTGCTAGGCCCTCCTTACCACGGGGGATAAGTCACAACACACACACAAGAGCCCTGGCCTGCCTTACTATACTACCCTTACTATACAACTGCCTTACTACCACTACCCTTTTTTCTACATTGATAATAAACAAAACGCTTCTATTTTAAAGTAATTTGCTCACGCTGTTATTAAAAAGATCTAGATACTCGTTATTAAATAAAGAAAGAGGTTGTTTTGACTCTGAAATCAGTTGGTATCTTTAAATTACTTAGACTATTGTGGTTTCATTAAGGATTATTTTTATCTTCAGGTACAATGTTTGTGTATTAAAGGATACAAAATGGAGGGAGATCGCAGTAAAAATTAAATATCGTTAACCAACAACAACATATTATAACAAGAAAGATCAATCATGTCTAAAGCATTGATGATGAAACACTTTTCAACTAAATTGCAATTTTATTTATATTTTTAAGCAGCTTTAAAAATTGCCATTGAAAAAATTAATAGTAAATCTTCAACGAAAAATATAATGCTAGTTACACAAAATGAACTTTACACAAATGAACTAACGTCATCAAAAGTATAATTTGCGGAGTGTTTACGATGCTTTTGTAGTTAATATTAAGCCACAGTTATAGCTACATATATATATTATAGAGGTCCCAAAACGTGAAGATCCGTAGAAAACTCGAGTTGTGATTTTCGGTATGATTCTAATACTTTTCCTATACATTACCATGTACTGCAGTGAAAGTAAAAAATCTGATGAGGGTAGCACATGACTGTCCCTGCAAACAGATATTCACGTTCTCTTTATTTCTTCAAATATTCATTAAATTGAGTTTAATTGCACAAAATAACACGTATAATTATTGAAAATTACACTAAATTTGCACTTTTAATTCAATTTTCGTTCTCATTTGGTAACTGGACTTATTTTCAAAGGTGGTTTCAAACCTTTTCAAATGCTTTATTTAGATGCATTTGTGGTAAAAAATTTTGACACATATTAACGTATTTTTGATCTAAAAATTTCCATCGTCAATTTGTTTATGCTCCCTATTTTCGCTGATGGAACAGCCTTTCACAAAGTACGGAAAAGTGGCATAAGTCAAATTTTTTCCTTTTTTATAATTCAGTTGATTTTAAAGATACAGATATGCGGTTTTTCTTAATGATCTTGTTGCATTAAAAACAAGCATTTTCTCATTGACCAAATTTGTCTAAGGGGGTAAGTATAAAAATTTTAAAAATGTAACTTTTTGAAAATGAATGGGAGGACTATTTCATTAACGTAGTCTTATTTCCTACCTTACTTTCAATATTTTTGCAATTTACATTGCCCACTTATCTCCAACAAGTAAAGAATTAAAGCGTGTTTCAATCTTTTTGGGACACCCTATATATATATATATATATATATATATATATATATATATATATATATATATATATATATATATATTATATTATACATACATATATATATATATATATATATATATATATATATATATATATATATTATATTATACATACATATATATATATATATATATATATATATATATATTATATTATACATGTATAT
Organism: Amaurobius ferox; assembly: GCA_951213105.1. Classification (NCBI taxonomy): domain Eukaryota; kingdom Metazoa; phylum Arthropoda; class Arachnida; order Araneae; family Amaurobiidae; genus Amaurobius; species Amaurobius ferox. The sequence goes on along the minus strand of OX578140.1, from coordinate 82,659,608 downwards.
ATATATATACATATATATATAAATAAAAATTGAAGGATTTTAATCGAAAATTATGCATAAACTACTGTATGTACAAAAAAACCCATCTCTAGCATATCTGTTACAAATGAGTAACTATAAGCCAAGTCTAAGGATAAAGATAGAAGGTTACATATCACTACATTGGAAAGGGGGATGAGAAGAATATTAGGATTCAAAAATCACAATTAAGAGTATATAAAAGTAAATAAAAATAAAACTCTGCAAAAATTAGAATAGGCAATAATAATCAGCTCAAGACAAGAGATCAAGAAGAGAGAACAATCAATCGAAACCACACAAAAAATGGCGGTCAGTTCGAAATTGCATTCTCATCAGGACAGCCATACAATTCGAATTAAAACCGATAGAATAGCCAGTTTCTGACAATGGCGATAGTATTTAACTATAGACACCATTGGAACTGTCTACTGGCTAGTGGAAGGAGAAAAATAAATCAATTGAATTATACAAAGCTGAAAAACAATACCTCCACGAACTGTAATGTGAAATCAAAAGCATAGCACCACGTGTAAGATAAACTAGTGACTGAGCATTTCACCTCACTTCGTCAATGCGAGTGGGCGAGCATTTCACCTCACTTCGTCAATGCGAGTGGGAATGAATACAATTGAACGATACATAATAAGTATGGAGACTTTCGAAAATAGTAAACAGTATAGGACTCAGGACAAGTGGAAAATAGACATTCGAAAATAGTAAACAGTATTAGACTCAGGCCAAGTGGTAAGTGAGGTGATAAGAATGGGTGAATTTTCAAAAATGAGTTAACCAATCAAAGATAAATAATGCATGTGTAAAATAATTACGTGGTATATTTGAAATTATTAATAATATTATTTACAAATACTTCCGGATATAGGTAGTTTTGACAAATGCGTTTAAGTTTATTGATGTGGAGAAAGTGAAACTGAGGATAAGAAAGTCGATGTATTCGAAATAGCTGGTTTAAAATGATGTTTCTAAACAATTGAATAGAATTACAAGATTGATATGATAGCAGCTTTATGATAGTGAAGTTGTAAGAATCTTTTTTATCATATAGATTGGTGATTACATGATTATTGAGGGTATCTAAATTTAGGTCTAAAAAATTAACAGTTTGACTAACGCAAGGCTCATTAGTAATTAATTCTAGGTTAGACGGGTAAAAATCAATATTAATGGGATAGGAATCATCAATGATAATACAAATTAAGTCGTCAACATATCTATATATAATATATGAATTAGAGTGAAAATGACATTCATAATAATAAAGATATAAGTTAGCGAGTATACTACTACTACATATATATATATATACATATATATATATATATATATATATATATATATATATATATATATATATAAATATAAATTATTAAATCCAAAGTTAGAAAGTATGTAGTAACTCATAATACACTATTTCAAAATTTTTTACAAATACAAAGAATTAAAAGAAATTAAGACTAAAAGAGGAAGTAATATAGCATAATGCAAGACATAAGGACAAAGACAATCAACAAATTTCAAAAATGAGGAATGCAAATAAAAAAACAAAAAAATCAAGCAAAAAAGCTTGCACATGGAGGAGATTTAGGCTTACGAGATTAGGCTTACGAAAAGTTCATTTCGAAAAAATTCTCGTCGGGTCCATATATCCTTTCGAAATGAACACAAAAATGCTTGTTTCTGAAACACAAGATAGATTTTATCTATAAACTTGTGTTATATGGACGACAAGCATATAGATTGGAACAATAAAGGAAAAATAAATACCTCAAAACACATCTCTTCTACATATATATATATATATATATATATATATATATATATATATATATATATTATATTATACATACATATATATATATATATATATATATATATATATATATATATATATATATATATATATATATATATATATATATATAATAAAGAAATACAAAATACAATCCCAAAAAGTATGAAAATGGGATTCGGCCATTTTTTCCCCACGGGCATGATCGATTGTTGTTTCGGGCGTGCAGAGTCTCTGGGAGCATTTTCATGAAGTCAAAGCTAGCTTCTAACCAGGAAATAGGGGTCGCAATCCCCCTTGACCTTTCTGCAACCCTGTAAAAACAATCATTCCATCTATATATTTTCTTTTTTCATTTTAAATCTTATATATATATATATATATATATATATATATATATATATATATATATATATATATATATATATATATATACATATATATATATATATATATATATACATATATATATATATACATATATACATATATATATATATATATATATATATATATATATATATATATATATATATATATATATATATATATATATATATATATATATATATATATATATATATATATATATATATATATATATATTTATTTATTTAACGCTTCGGCAGACTATAATTAACTGGATATTTTCGACATGAAGCTGTAAATTGCGACTTTTCTGATAATTTGTCGAAATTATCAACAAAGTAGCTGAAAAATGAGCAAAGGTTACAAAATGTTCTACAGTGTAAAAAGGGTCTAAGGCACAGGTGAGACGGAATCTTCACTCAGAACAAGCACCTTGTTAGCAACTTTTATACATTTGCTTTGTTTGCTACAGACTAGGTTTTGTTTTAATTACAAATATACATTTCATCTATATGTAATTTTGCGTCATAAAGCATGTAACAAATTACAACGAATGTTGGTAATGTACTACAGTCTATTTGCTGCGTGTGAAAAGTATTTTGGTAACATGTTTTTTAATAAAATCTCGGATTTTATCTATTTCGTTTTTCGTTCATTCCCATTGGTGGAGCAGGGCGGCGCTGTATTTTTCTCAAAATCATCCCATTCACAATTTGTAGGATTTTAATCGAGAAAACTCCATATATTTGAAAATCAATCAAATTAGCAGTAGGTATGCGTCCACCGTAATGTGTCTGCAATGCTGAGCTGTATTAGAGTAAATGAATGGCTGCATTCGCTCTGTTCCCTGGCATATAAATCCCGGATTATACGTATTATGGAATGGTGATATTCAGACATTCATGGTTTGGTTTATAATGTCTGACGTTTTCTCAAATGTTTCACTGCTTGAATTTCGCTGGGTTGGAATGTACAGATAAATGTGCGGATATAATAGAGAAATGGTGGTTCGGAGAGTATTTTGCGCTAAAATTGAACTCTCATAATGGTGGTTAATACAATAATGCTTCAAAATCAAAGGATATGCAATGGATAGAGATGATAACAAATACCCAATTCTATTGATGACGAAAACGAAGCGTGGTGTATAACACTGTAAAACATTTGCAAGCATGTTATTGAAAGTTTCAGGGGAATCAGCTCTCCGTTAGGGGGGGGGGAGAAAGGTAGCTGATAGTTATGATAATATTCCAATGGTGTCCATAGGTAAATACTATCGTCATTGTCAGAAACTGGCTATTCTATCGGTTTTAATTCGAATTGTATGGCTGTCCTGACGAGAATGCAATTTCGAACTAACTTCCGTTTTTTGTGTTGTTTCAGTTGATTGTTCTCCATGTCTTGATCTTTAATTTTGAGCTATTTATTATTACCTTTTCTCATTTTTGCCGTGTTTGCTTTTTTATGTCATATATATATATATATATATATATATATATATGTATATATATATATATATATATATATATATATATATATATATATATATATATATATATATATATATATATATATATATATATATATATATATATATATATATATATATATATATATATGTAGCTCGTGAGCGATATGTCGAGGGTGGGAGGCGCTCATCTATTTATTTATGCCTATAGATGTGTTAGTGATTATATATATTTATATATATATATATAAAGTATGTGTATATACATATACGTATTTTGGGCATAGAGACGGGTGTATTAAGAATGTATTAAGTAAACGTCGGATGTATTAAGTAAAATAACATACCTTTCACCTGTTCACTCGTTCATGAAATTCCTGGACATATGTGGACGCATCTCTCCTAGTAAAAACATTACCTAGTCCTAATTTACATTAAAGTAAAATTGTGGGGGCTTGTTAAACTAAAAGTTACGCCCAGGGGGATTGACTAAAAAAATAGGCATATTCTGGTGATAAGTACAGATAGTTCAGAGACTATAGCCACCAGTAAAATTCGGTGGATTAGGAGGCGAGATGGAAAATTGGGGGGGGGGGGGGGGGTAACTGAAGAAAAAGTTACGCTCAGGGATTTGTCACGTTAAAGATACATATTCAGGTGACATGTACAAATACTACTGAGGCTATAGCCGCCATCATAACAAAAATCGCTTACTTAGGAACAGATATGTAAAATCGTGGAGGATAGTTAAACTAAAATTTACACTCGGGGGTTGACACAAAAAAATGTATATCTAGGTGGCATGTATAAATGTTGTTGAGACTGTAGCTACCAGCAAAATCGAAATCGCTCAATTAGGAACTGATAAGTAAAATTGTGGGAGCTAGTTAAACTAAAAGTTACGCCCAGAAAGTTGACACCAAAACCGCATGTATATTATATCCATCAAATATGTATATCAAGGTGAGACGTACATATATGGTGCAGACTACAACCAACAGCAGAATCAAAATAGCTCAACTGGGAGGTGAGATGGGAAATTGGGGGGGGGGGGGGGCTAATTGAAGTAAAAGTTACACTCAGAGCGTTGTCTCAACAAAGATGCATATCTAAGTGATATGTACAGATGGTGCAGAGACTATAGGCACTAGCAGAACTACAATCGCTCAATTAGGAAACGAAATGAAAAATTGTGTGGTTAGTTAAACTAAAAGTTACGCCCAGGGGGCTGGCACAAAATATGTATATTCAGGTGACACGTACAGACGGTTCAGAGATTATAATCGTCATCAGAATCAGAATCGCTTAATTAGAAGCCGAGATAAGATATTTGGGGGCTACCTCAAGTAAAATTTACGCCCAGGGATAGTCTGAGCAACATAATCACCAGCTGGGGCCAAACGTTCAAGGGAAACGACGTCAGATAAAAGGATAATGTTGAGAATCTAATTTTAAAGTTTTTTTAACAAATATTTAGAATTTAATTTTTAGACATTTTGAATTTTAAATAGCTGGAAAAGTAAAACAGCTGGGTAGGTCAAGTGACCTCTCAAACTAAATGTTCGAAACAACATATTTCTGAAAGTGTCACTAAAAATAACCTATCGGTCACGGGTATGCCAAAAAGTGAAACTCTGACGTTAAAAGAACTAATTTTAAATCAAACATATTGGAATTCGTCACCAGCAGATCAGCCAGAGCACAGAAATGCCACAAATCAGAAATGACCCCTTTTCCGAAGGACATAACCACACTACATTAGAAATGACGAAATGCGAAACAACTTCAATATGTATGACAGCTAGCTGGGTAAAGTGATCCTTCAAACTTAGTGTCTCAAACAACACATTTTACTCACAATAGACAGAGACCTTTAAAATATAATAAACAATCCCTCCCCCCACCACCACACACACATTTAATCCACTCACTTGTTCAAATGTTTATTTAAATTTCCAAATTCATTCATAAAAAAAAAGACGAGAAGGAGAATAACACACATTCTTAAATGTAGAAAATCGAAGCCAAATTAGCGAAACCGAGCCTATTTGAAAGGTCTCTCTTCATGTTTTACTATTTTTCTTTGGCAAGAAGAGCTCGCAAAACGCGACACACAACAAGTTGTGAAACTGCAATGTCTGTTTTTTACCATGCCAAATTTCTAATATTGTTCCTATACAATTCGTTCACTCAGGAGAAGCCGGTAAAAGGGTCGCAGCTCTAACAAATATCCCTGTATTTTCCTCTATGTGTTGAAAATTCGATGCACTACAGATTTTGTGGATCTCCTTTCCTCCCGAAAGCTGTAGTGCTGCCATCTAGTGACGTATTGTATCACTATTCTCGATTCAATTGAATTGAAAATTCAGATTTTTTTTCAAGAGAAATTTTGATATATGTATAGAGCTAAAAATATAATTTGGAGTGTTTTCTCATGGGTGCCGCGCGTCCCTGTGGCCTCCCCAATGACCGCCCCTGATAAATACACACATACACACAAATTTAACGCTTCGGCAGACGATGATTAGATGAATATTTCAGAAAGGAAGCTGGAATTTTTACGAACGCCTGTAATTGCGGCTTGTCTGATAGTCTTTTCGCGGCGTTTCTGAAATTATCAACAAAGTAGCTGAAAAAAATGAACAAAAGTTGCAGAATGTTTTACAGTGTAGCAGAGTTTCTGCTGTCAGACCTCATCGTTGGGTGGTAGAAGTGATTTTACCGAAGACCAAGGTTGAGCGATTACGCTTATTAATGTTTCATAAACTTGTTCAAAATATGTACTTTTCTGAATTAACAATGAAACATTGAACTGAGAAGAGGATTCAATTCTCCAATTTCTTGCTCTTGAGACACATCCTGAACCGACTAAGTTACTCGGGCTGTGAGAATATGGCAATATCTGGAATTTTAGAAAGAAATGATGTCCAGAAATTATAAACATTTATCCATTTTCATGACATCCATAACTACTTTGATCCTTGCAGTTGCAAAAATAGTTAAAACAAGAAAGATCAATCATGCTTAAAGCATTGATTATGAAACACTTTCCAACTTCAATGCAATTTTATTTAAAAAAGTCGAAAGTGCTATACATTCCTCGGTAATATTTTAAAACTTAACACAATACTACATTGATTTATTATATTTGAAAACTTAAACCTTCATCGAAAAAAATGAACTTCATTCAAATGACGGCATTGAAATATAAATTGCGTGGTTTAAATATCTCTAAAATGCAATACATTCCACGGTAATATTTTTAAATCTATCATAATACTACGATAATTTATTATATTTGAAAACTTCATCGAAAACAACTGAAATTAATTCAAATGACGTCATAGAAAAAATAACACGCCTGGATCTCTCTATAAAAGCAGAATTTCATTCATAACTTTCTCCATTTCATTCATCACAATACTATAATAATTTATTTTATTTAAAAATTAAGACCATGGAGCTACAATTCATAAACTTTATGCTTAAAACTTCATCGAAAAAAATCGTCCTTCTGTTTATAAAATCAATTAATATTTCATTCATATCAGCCATGCAGACTCCATGGACTGAATTATTTTGTGTTAAAGAAATACAGTAATTCTAATACAACTCATTCTACATATTTTGCTGTTTACATTTTATATAGGTGAAAAATAGGCTTAGTTGTAGAAATAATCAAATTTGAATGAGAATTTAAACTCAAATATATTGTCATTGTGTTGTTTTAGTATGTAGATGCACAGAATTTAAGCAGAGATAAAGTAGTTTTAGGATGGATACAACACTCAATATGAATTAAAAAGAACTTTAAAAAATCACGAATTTGAAACAAGATGGATGCCATATATCATTTTGAAGTGGGTCATGTGATCGTTTCATATCATGGTCACGTGATCGTTTCATATAAGATGTGTAATTATTATTTTAATTTTTATTTTAAAAACTACTGAATATATTTAGCTGAATTTTTTTTATATATTTTATGGAACAATTTGACTATTACCTAAAATTTTCGAAGCAATTTGTGAATTTTAAATCCGCTTAAAAAATGTTAGAAAAATTAGGTCCCATAGGGCTCAATGTATTTCAGTTTTTCAACCCGGGTTCAATCCAAAACTAATTGTGTGATATTATTCATTTATATTCCCATAGGTCCTACAGACCGTCTGAACAACATACTAAAATTTCATTTTGATTAAGTCATTTTTACGGCAGTTATCGTGCTAACGGACAGACAGACAGACAGAATGAACAAAGTCATAAACACTCTTCAACTTTGTTGTAAAGTGTTAATAAAAGCACTCTATTACTGTAGGTGCAAGCAGACGGTTTGACACTATGGAGAGGTGAATAAAAAGTAAGGTATGGCTATGTACATTTACTGTCAAATTATATCTGTTTGTTTATAAAAATTTAATGCTTAAAACAGGCATCGTTTAATACCAACACTTACAAAAGTCAGCTGTGTGAAGCATTGAAAATGACCCTGATCTAAAAATTGTAATAACTTTGCGAAAATTTACTCAAACTTCTGTCTGATATCTTTGAGATTCGTCTGAAGGTACAAGGATACCATACTAAATTCTTTTGGGTCCCAGGACATGTTGGCATCAAAAGAAATGACTTGGCAGATACTGCTGCTAAATCAGTTACTCAAACTTTAAATATGACCATCCCTTTAACTGACATCAATTAATTTGTTTTAAAAATATTTAAAACAAATGGCAGTATTCCTGGAATCACAATCTCATAATAAGGTGCATGTCATAAAGCACTTAGAACACAGTAGAAAACTTGACGTAATTTTAACTCGTTTAACCTTCGTGGTTACCTATGGGCATGCACTTTTAGGAGAAATTGAACCCTTTTGTAATGTTTGTCAAACTGCAGAGAGTGTAAAACATATTTTAATTACTTGTACTAAATATGAAGAGTTTCGTTTTAAGCATTTCAAGACTTACACTATAACTTTGGCAGAATTGATTAGAGAAAATCCTCATTTAGGGATTTTTCCATTCTTATTGGACATCGGTTTTTACCATCATATTTAACTTCACTTTCTATAATTTTTTAGACATTTTTCATCTTGTTTCCATCATTATACCTCTTCCATTGTTATGTTTCACTCACACATTATCCTTTTAGGTTATACACTTGTTTTTAACACTTTACAACACAGTTGAAAAGTGTTTATGACTTTGTTCATTCTGTCTGTCTGTCCGTTAGCACGATAACTGCCGTAAAAATGACTTAATCAAAATGAAATTTTAGTATGTTGTTCAGACGGTCTGTAGGACCTATGGGAATATAAATGAATAATATCACCTAATTAGTTTTGGATTGAACCCGGGTTGAAAAAATGAAATACATTGAGCCCTATGGGAACTAATTTTTCAAACATTTTTTAAGCGGATTTAAAATTCACAAATTGCTTCGAAAATTTCAGGTAATATTCAAATTGTTCCATAAAATATATAAAAAAAAATTCAGCGAAATATGTTCAGTAGTTTTTTAAATAAAAATTAAAATTATAATTACATCTCTTATATGAAACGATCACGTGACCATGATATGAAAAGATCACATGACCCACTTCAAAATGATATATGGCATCCATCTTGTTTCAAAATCGTGATTTTTTAAGTTCTTTTTAATTCATATTGAGTGTTGTATCCGTCCTAAAACTACTTTATTTTTGATTAAATTTGCTGTGCATCTACATATTGAAACAACACAAATACAATATATTTGAGTTTAAATGATTATCCAAATTTGATTATTTCTACAACGAAGCCTAATTTTCACTTATGTAAAATGTAAGCAGCAAAATATATAGAATGAGTTGTATTAGAATTGCTGTATTTCTTTAACACAAAATAATTTAGCCCATGGAGTCTGCATGACTGATATGAATGAAATATTAATTGATTTTATAAAGAGAAGGACGATTTTTTTCGATGAAGTTTTAAGCATAGAGTTTAATTACTTGTAGTTCCATGGTTTTAATTTTTAAATAAAATAAATTATTATAGTATTGTGATGAATGAAATGAATGGGGGAAAGTTATGAATAAAATGCTGTTTTTATAAAGAGATCCAGGTGTGTTATTCTTTCTATGACGTCATTTGAATTAATTTCAGTTGTTTTCGATGAAGTTTTCAAATATAATAAATTATCGTAGTATTATGATAGTTTTAAAAATATTACCGTGGAATGTATCGCATTTTAGAGATATTTAAACCAGGCAATTTATATTTCAATGTCGTCATTAGAATGAACTTCATTTTTTTCAATGAAGGTTTAAGTTTTCAAATATAATAAATTAATGTAGTATTGCGATAAGTTTTAAAATATGACCGAGGAATGTATTGCATTTTAGACTTTTTTAAATAAAATTGCATTGAAGTTGGAATGTGTTTCATAATAAATGCTTTATGCATGATTGATCTTTCTTGTTATTCTTTTCTAATATGTATTTTAATACCATATATCTGGCGCAGCATATCCTCTTTGGAGCTTGTGGCAAAAAACCCTAATCAACCAACCACCCTGAATAAATTGAAATTATAAAGTTCCTTAGACATGGCATACAAAACAGAATTATTATATCTAAAAGATAGAGACTTAGACATAGCATACAGGGCTAAATAAAGGTATCGACCGGTTTTAAAAGTAAAAATATCTTTCTTCGAAAAGATAAATGAGACAAAATATCAATACAAACAAAGGACGCGTTCTTAAGTTTGGATGGTACTGACCTTATACTTTATTCAATCTTATATTCTGTGACAAAGATTTTATTTTTCAGATATAATAATTCTAATCTGTTAGAAGTTCCATTACTCACCTATCACTTAAAATTTGGAAAAAACTCAGCTTTAAAATAAGTTACAGAATAGTAAATTCTATTCCTTATTGACGAAATTAAAGTTAATAAGTTAAAAAAATTATCATATTTATAAACATTTCATCAAAATATCTTTTACGCAATATCACAATCATCTATCACGAAAACATAAATTTTCTCATCATAGAATTAGATCATTTTACGATTTCCATTCACCATTTGTCACACGTGGTGCCGAATCATGTCTTTTAACATCGTCTCCAGTTTGAAGCTCAACTATGCTATAATGACACATTGAAGGATACTCTCCATCCAATTATATCTTCGATAAGCCCTGGTAAATATCCTTCACATGCAATGCCCAATCAAAGCACCGCGTTTTGTGAATATACAGACATTTCAAACATCTGTTCACTGTTAGCCAATCATTTAGGTTCTCGCCAAATGAACTAAGTCCTGCTGACGTTTATTATAGGGCTTTGTATAGAAGAGCCTCTGCTGGCAGATAGAAATGATAGAAATGATTTTTGTCTATATGCATTAAAATAACTATGGGAATATGTTTATCGATGCAATCCTTCATTTGCTCATATGGTAAGTCTGAAACTAAGGGCTATTTGAAACTAACCGAGTTGTTTTATTCTCTCTCACAGTGTAGTTGAATTATGCTGATAAGAATAACAGAAAAAGGAAACTTCGCTAAACATAACGATAATTGTAATTAACGAAATATAAGTACAACGATAATTGTACTTAAGCACAACGGTAATTGTACTTAAGTACAACGACAATTATACTTAACTTTTATTCATACCTTAATTGATAACAGGTATGCATTAGATTTGGAGGGAAAATAGCTTTTATTTTAAGGATTAAAAGACAGTGTGGTAATAATATTAATTTCTTAGTTAATTATTTATATGTTTCAGAGTTGCTTAGGCAATGAATGGTTTAAATCAAAATACTAATTGAATGAGCGTTGTATAATGCAAAAATCCTTGATATTGCGTTGTGTATTATGCATAAATCTACTTTTAAGCTAATGTATGCTCATGCTGTCACAACTGAAAATTCTTGAAGGCTGTATTAAAATTTTGGAGTCAAAATAAAGATAGGTGTTTCTTTTAAACAAATTATATCTTTTAAACTAACATGCTTCAAAACTAATATACAATTTACAAACAATAGTTTTTAAGATATTTACTATTGCACATTAATATTAACATTAAATTTCGGGAGAGATGTTTCGATGTGATGGAGCAAACTGAAAAGTTTATCAAAAATTATGATTTTATCACGTTAGATTTAATCAACATTTCCTTGTAATCGTACAATAAATGTAAACCACTGTACCTTGTACAGGGCATATGCGTTGGCTGTTAAATACAGCAGGATTACTAGAAACCGTGTTACTCTTCTTCAGTGAAGCGCTTTTACAAAATTATGCATGTAATCGCACTATTCATTATACACTCCACATAAAAATATTTGCTTGAGGATTTTTACATCTAGCATTATATCCTTAAGCATCACTAATCACTCTTTCTATCACAGCCGGTATCCAGTATCAAAAAGCGATATTTAGATATATCCTACCAGAGTCAGATTACACATATATTTATATTACCCTGGCCGTTCGACTCTTTAAAGAAGCAATTGGACGGCAGGATGAAACTTATTAATAATTTAGAATTTTACAGCTGAATAAAATATAGTAGAGAATGTAAATGTAAAAAAAACCTATTCAAATATTATAAAATGCCTATATAAATTTTACAAAAATTCTATAGAAAAACTCTTTGGAATTATGGTATCTTTTGCTATACAGCTGCTTGGATTTCTATAGAAATCGTTATAGATATAAAGCGTGACTTTCCGCACTATTAATAAATAACTTGATCACAATGTAAGATGTTGCGCAAATTTAATGTAGAAAGCAAACTATCGTTTCGTAAATACTTGGCTTTCCTTCTTCAGCGCGAAAGTCATCAGTATCGTTTCTCGTATTCTTTGATTATTGAAAAGTGTTCTTCTGGTTTCATTTTGGATTTCTTATCATTAAATTACCTTATCATAATATCATAGATAGTGATTTGTCTATGACACCATACTTATTAAAATTATAGCTTATTTAATTAATTTTTCTCTATCTCATTCTTTTTCTGCACCACACTTTTCTTTCACATTCTTTTCAGTTTGACTTTTCTTTCATTCCACTAGGTGGCGCTACCACACTAGTTTCTATTTGACTATTTTGCTAGCACCACAGAATACTATACTCAGAAGATTCACTCCCATAGGACCCTATGGCAACATTTTTAACATGGGATGTCGCATAGACACTAGAGCTCGTGAGTTGGACCCAAGGTCTATTGAAAGGTACTCCCATTTATCTTGAGTTGGACCAACTGAACTACAATGTAAACAAAATACGTCTGCCAGATTTGGCGCGTTATCGCTCGCTTGGCGATTTTTTTTAAACGGGAGGGGAACAAAATGTTGAGGACTGTACTTTTATAATTTTTGAAACTATAGAAATGATCAGGATTTAAAAATACATTAATCTGCAATATATATATATTCATTAGTTTAAGTAAATTTAAATAAACATAGTTATATATTTAATTCAAATAATCATAAAATGGATTAAAAAATAGACGCATTGCATTGTCTCACTATAAAACATAATGCACAAAAAATTACAAGCTGACATACTCAAAAGACTGAAATATTATATAATATTTTCAGTCTAAAAGGTATACTAGCGTGTTGATCGTTAAATTACTTGATCCTTAATTTGTTCTGGGATACTGATAATAGACTTTTTTTTTAAATATAAAAATATTCATATAGTAAATATCAAATTTACGTAAATGCACTATCGAAGTGTGGAACTCAATCACCCGAGGGTGGGGTGAATTTTCCCCCATAAGGCACTTAATAAAAATTTTACATAAATATATACACATACAATATCATATTCAACTAAGAAAAAGCTAACCAAATATCAATTATTTCACATTTTATAAAAATACGGAGAATATTTTTTAACTAATTATACCACTATCTTTTACGATTTAGTCTAATCGGCAGTAATAACACAGCACTAATTTCGTATGACGAACACATGTATACTTATAATGAACACGTATATAGGATGGTGATAACTAAAATTATTTCAATTTTAATAAAAATAAATTACATACCCTGTAACGCAACCAGTTTTCTTTTGGCAATCCATTTCTATGAAATGATCTAAACACTTAACAACTAATCCTTTTTCACGTTACCCAAATTACGCTAGTCTGTGGTTCTAAGTTTTCGTCGAGCGAAATAGGGTTATAACATTGAAAATTGTCTTGGACCCAAACCAGACCATTGCCAAGTGCTCAGACCAAACCAGACCATCGCCAAGAGCGTGCCAACCCTCGTTTTGGTCTATCTCTAATGGCCGCCGCGAAAACGAAACTATCGAGAGTGGCAGGTCTGCATAATAATAGTCTGGGGCTAGCACGGTAAGGTTAAACTCTCATTCGGTGACTTGTTCACACTGAGGAAGGAAATCTGGGTATTTTTAAAATCATGTCTGCTTTCTACATGTTATTTGCGCAGTATTTTACGTTGTGATCCAGTTATTTAAAGTCTCTAACGTTTCTATAAAACGCTATACAAAGCGTCATATGAATGTCGAAACTATATAGTGCTTCATAGCAACTCTATAGAGAATTCCAGATAAATCTATAGAAAAAGACACCATAATTCTAATACCTTTCTATACAGATTTTCGCATAAAATTCTATAGAATGTATTTATACGGGATATACAAATATTCTTTGTTAATCAAAATGTATGGAACATTGCATACTCATACAAACATATTAACTCTTGCATATATGATCCCACACGCATCTACAACTATATGTATATACCTTTATTTGTACTAATGTATGTATTTATGTATATATCCGTTTATAGAGAGGGAGTATATACCCACGTTTTCGCATTTGTATTGGAACTCGATATTACCGGGAACTAATGTAGCCCTTCAATTAATGCAACGCACGTAGTTAATGCGGATAACCTGAGAGGCTTTGATCTTGGTACATACGTAGTACACAGCTGTCCGGCTTAATGTTGGTGGACTATTGGATCAGTAAACACAATGAGGGGGTGCTCCAAACCGCACTTCCACGCCCCTCCTCCCTCTCTTCAAGCAGAGAATGGGTTAGACATAATTGGTTGGAGATGGACATCAGTCAATGCTGATTAGAATTTCCATGGTACGATGGAATACAGGATGATATATGAATAAACTCACCTCAAGCCTTACCAAAATATCTATTGTTCTTTTTGTTACAGAGAGAAATTTAATTCTTTGGGTTCTGTAACAATTGGTTTTTACTTCCACATTACTATATTGCTATATTATTCTTCATTGATTCTTCATATATTCTTCATTCATATCATTCTTCATTCATTCTTCATATATTCTTCATTCATATTATTCTGCATTCATTCTTCATATATTCTTCATTTATATTATTCTTCATTCATTCTTCATATACTTTTCATTCATTTCTCATATATTCTTCATCCATATTATTTTTCATTCACATTGTTATTTTTTGTTATACGGAGTTCCGAGGAAAGTTTTTAAGTATCCATATTTAACTTTGTACGGAAAGGTCCATGAGTATATACGCTAGGTCTATCTATAGAAAAGTGACTATGTCTGATCGAATAAAATTTATTGTAGCGCTCCTAGAGGTTAATTTAAAAGGTTAGGATAACGAACTCAGCAACAAAGGAAGATAGACGAAAACGCCAATTACAATGTCGTAGAATAGTGGTTCTCAACCTTTGTATTAATGCGTAGCACCAACATCAGGATTCAATAATTTAAGTACCACCAACAAAATGTCTTTTATCTAAAGTCAAAATATGTAAATAAGTTATTGTCACATATTTTTTATTTTATTTCTAATAAAACTGAAAAAGAAAATATTAACAAATGCAATTAACAGTATGATTAACAAATACTTCGATTATTAATTAACACTGATTATCAAAATGATTTAATGTGATGCTTTTGTTTTCTTGACAAAAATTAGTTTCTTTATATCTGGTTCTATTTTCCTTAATATTAAACGTAAATTTGTTCCAAGTTGAGCTTTATTCTATATTTTGTATTTTAAGTAGAACACTGAAAAAAATCCTGTTGCACATAAATATGCCGAATAAAATGGCATTAAAATATAATTGCTCTTTCTAAAATGTCTTCAAATTTTTTTATTATTCTTATTTTTATTATAATTCTTTTCAATTTTTTCAACATCTGGATTTTAGAATTTTTTACCCGTCTTCTTTCTTTCCAAAGATGCTAAACAGAGGAAGGACTATGTTTAATAAAATGGTAACATAATTAGAAATATTTCTAATATTTTTATGAAACGAATGCATCGCTTTTCGATAAATTTATTAGAAATACTTGTGATAATTTTATCTATTTTTAAGATTTTAAAATTTTTATCAATTTTTTAAAAGCACAATACTTCATTTGCTTAAGTATCTATGGTTGGGAATAAATAGCGTGCTCCACAATTTCTATCAATAATAGAATCTCAGAAAATAAATGACAGAGAAGAAACTGCCAATGACTGTTGTTAAATATTAACAGTTCTCTGCAGTTCTTTAGCAAAATTAAGTATTTAGGTTGATAGTAGAGATTCTATAATAAAAGAGAAACATGCCAAGTGTCGTGGTTTTAACAAATTCTTGGATGCATTTTTTAATAGAATATAATTTTACTGGAATTGTGTCCAAGCTTTAAAATATTGCATTTAGAATGATCTTTAAATAGTCTGTGGGTGCATGAGGATGTCTTGAAAGACTGATCACAGGAATAAGATTGAAAACTTCACCGTCGCTATCGGACAAAGAAGCAAGCGTTTTCCTTGCTAGAATTAGAGTGTTAGTGGAAATTTAGATCATCCAGCTTAATTTTGTAAAGCTGGATAATTCAGCTATTCACTCAACCTATGAATGATAAATTTTAACTATTCAAGATGAGTGCACGCAGTGGATTGAAACATACTTTAAGCTAAATTGAAGAAAATAGGCTTCTATTAGCAGTGCACTGTGGATGATTATAGAGATCAACCGATCAATGTATATCAACCAATTAATGAATAGATTATAAACAACTCACTCTCCCAGTCGGGGATAAAATCGCGGATCTTTGATGTGGCCAACTGATGTCTAACCATTGAGCTTCTCTGGGACAAGATTCTAAACTCTTCTTGTCGAATTGAACCCTATAATCTCTTGCCTCAGAAGTCAAACCTGTGTGCAACTGCCGATCTGAACGACCGTCTCTGCTTTTTTTTTTTTATCCAGGTTAGCATTTTGTGTGGTCGTGATGCTAACCTATGTGACTGGAACTATAAATCACAAGGTTCACTGAAAATTCGTAATTGGGTTTTTTTCCGACCCCCATCATCATTTCATCTAACCTGCAGGATTAATTTCTCACTGTCCTATCGAACCTCGGACTTTTGAACTGCGGTTCGGTGGGACAGTTACTGGGGCAAGATTGAGTTACTGGGACAAGATTCCGACTTTCGCTGAAGTAGATCTTATAAGTTCAATACATCAATAAATAGACCAATTAATCATATTTATTTATTTAGCTTTATACTAACTTCGAAGTATTAATTGTCGAAAATATTTACTTTTTGTGATAATTAAGCAATTTATCTAGTTTCGGTGACAAACTGGTGTGTAGCTAGTCTGCTACTAACACATTTTCCTGCAATTATCACACATCCCCCTAAATCGAAATTCTCTATGATCCTCCAGTGAACTATCACTGAATTCGACATGCACTATGTTGGCATCAAATAAGAGCCGACCTGAAAAGCAACTCGGCGAATTCTCGTAATTGTTATGGAACAGCACATTAGATTTCTGACTTAGTGTGCATCTGGATTACAGAAATGAGAACGCATTTGTAAAGGAAACTTCAACACCAATACAAGAGAAGATTGCCGATAAGGTATCTCTTCAAACTTTACTTGATGACTGAACTGAACAGCTGAATGTATCTCCCTTAACTTGTGCTATGCAAGCTTAAATTAAGGATATTTATATGTGTTTTGCATGTTAATCTGTTATGTTAATTTGTTTTATATGCAGGATTTCTAGAAAGGTCCTTAAGCAGCCGAATAACTTTGTAAGGAAATATCCTTGCTCGTGAGCATGTTCGATCTATCTGCAGTAAAATGAACATACTCGATCGAATGAAAGTGATTGAGGCGTCCCTAGCGGGTAATTTAAAAAGTTGGTATAACTAACTCGGCAATAAAGCGACATAGGCAAAAAAATACAATTAAAAAGTTTTAGAGCATTGTTTAATGACTAGGAATCGGCAATAAAACAGAAGGCATTTATTTGACACAATTAAGAAGGCAATTCAGAAGGCATTTATTTGGCACAATTAAGAAGACAATTCAGAAGGCATTTATTTGACACAATTAAGAAGGCAATTCAGAAGGCATTTATTTGACACAATTAAGAAGGCAATTCAGAAGGCATTTATTTGATACAATTAAGAATGCAATTCAGAAGGCATTTATTTGACACAATTAAGAAGGCAATTCAGAAGGCATTTATTTGGAACAATTAAGAAGACAATTCAGAAGGCATTTATTTGACACAATTAAGAAGGCAATTCAGAAGGCATTTATTTGACACAATTAAGAAGGCAATTCAGAAGGCATTTATTTGATACAATTAAGAATGCAATTCAGAAGGCATTTATTTGACACAATTAAGAAGGCAATTCAGAAGGCATTTATTTGGCACAATTAAGAAGACAATTCAGAAGGCATTTATTTGACACAATTATGAAGGCAATTCAGAAGGCATTTATTTGACACAATTAAGAAGGCAATTCAGAAGGCATTTATTTGATACAATTAAGAATGCAATTCAGAAGGCATTTATTTGACACAATTAAGAAGGCAATTCAGAAGGCATTTATTTGGCACAATTAAGAAGACAATTCAGAAGGCATTTATTTGACACAATTAAGAAGGCAATTCAGAAGGCATTTATTTGGCACAATTAAGAAGACAATTCAGAAGGCATTTATTTGACACAATTAAGAAGGCAATTCAGAAGGCATTTATTTGACACAATTATGAAGGCAATTCAGAAGGCATTTATTTGATACAATTAAGAATGCAATTCAGAAGGCATTTATTTGACACAATTAAGAAGGCAATTCAGAAGGCATTTATTTGGCACAATTAAGAAGACAATTCAGAAGGCATTTATTTGACACAATTAAGAAGGCAATTCAGAAGGCATTTATTTGACACAATTAAGAAGGCATTTATTTGACACAATTAAGAAGGCAATTCAGAAGGCATTTATTTGATACAATTAAGAATGCAATTCAGAAGGCATTTATTTGACACAATTAAGAAGGCAATTCAGAAGGCATTTATTTGGCACAATTAAGAAGACAATTCAGAAGGCATTTATTTGACACAATTAAGAAGGCAATTCAGAAGGCATTTATTTGGCACAATTAAGAAGACAATTCAGAAGGCATTTATTTGACACAATTAAGAAGGCAATTCAGAAGGCATTTATTTGACACAATTAGGAAGGCAATTCAGAAGGCATTTATTTGGCACAATTAAGAAGACAATTCAGAAGGCATTTATTTGACACAATTAAGAAGGCAATTCAGAAGGCATTTATTTGGCACAATTAAGAAGACAATTCAGAAGGCATTTATTTGACACAATTAAGAAGGCGATTCAGAAGGCATTTATTTGACACAATTAAGAAGGCAATTCAGAAGGCATTTATTTGATACAATTAAGAATGCAATTCAGAAGGCATTTATTTGACACAATTAAGAAGGCAATTCAGAAGGCATTTATTTGACACAATTAAGAAGGCAATTCAGAAGGCATTTATTTGACACAATTAAGAAGGCAATTCAGAAGGCATTTATTTGACACAATTAAGAAGGCAATTCAGAAGGCATTTATTTGGCACAATTAAGAAGACAATTCAGAAGGCATTTATTTGACACAATTAAGAAGGCAATTCAGAAGGCATTTATTTGACACAATTAAGAAGGCAATTCAGAAGGCATTTATTTGGCACAATTAAGAAGACAATTCAGAAGGCATTTATTTGACACAATTAAGAAGGCAATTCAGAAGGCATTTATTTGGCACAATTAAGAAGACAATTCAGAAGGCATTTATTTGACACAATTAAGAAGGCAATTCAGAAGACATTTATTTGACACAATTAAGAAGGCAATTCAGAAGGCATTTATTTGATACAATTAAGAATGCAATTCAGAAGGCATTTATTTGACACAATTAAGAAAGCAATTCGGAAAGCATTTATTTTACACAATGTGGTTATTAGCGAATTGCTTTTATATTTAAGATTACTAAAATAAACAACAGTTATATGCAGAGGAATATAATGTACAGTCTGTTTAAAATGTCTACCATCAGCAATAGTGCACATTTGAATTCGAGAAAGAATATTATAGTGTACTTTGGTAAACACTGCAGATGTCAAGGTGTTACAGACACTGATGATAGGTTTTTTTTTACAGGTTTCATTACTTTCCAAATATATATTAATTTGAGAATATTTCTACGACTTTGTAATTTACATTTTGTCATATTCAGGTCATATTACATTTTGTCATATCTTCTATCTTGCTTTGTTGCCGATTTGGTTATTCCATCTTTTTAAATTTTTCACTAGGGCGCTCCTATCACTCTTTTCTGCAGAGCATGGACACATTTCTAAAATTACACCTAACTCTTGAACTTTTCCTTACAAAGCTTTTAAGGTGACTGAAGACTTTCTTGGGAGACCAGTATATATGTATTGTAAATTAAACTAAACAAGCTGATACATGCAGCGGACTGTTAGGTGTTCTCTGGATTTGAGGGTGAATTATCAAGTTACAAGAAGCAGTATCTTGACAAAAAAAAATAAACAAATAAAAATTCAACTATCTACATAACTTAAGTTTCATTCAAAGCAACAATAAACTTCAACAGCAACAAGAATAACCATCTAGCAATCATCGAATAACTGTCAGATAAAATTAAACAGCGAATAAAAGTCAAGTTATTTACAAACAAGACAGCAGTATATTCACAATACCCGCATGTAGAGGGAGTTACTAAAAATTCGAAACAGACTGTTATTGAAAATAACAGCATCCATAGACTGGTTTTGCTCTTATGCAGTCATCACCATGGAATAGCTGATATCTGCAAATGCAGCAAGACTTTTATACTGTATTTCAGAATTTTTCCGTCTCAATGGGATCTGATAAAATCAGTTCTGAAATATATCCGGTTTCAAATTTTTAACTTCTATGGGATAAATTTAATCTCATCACACAGCCGCCTTCAAATTTATTTTGAAGGAATAGGCTATGATTACAGTGTATGATGATAACAGTTATCTCAATGACAAAATATGTCGGAAAAGAAATATTGGAAAGTTTGTAGACTCTGAACGATTTAAAAGCAGGTGCCATATCAGGGTAATTTTATCTATAAAAAGGGGGTGATAAGAATCATTATGTCGTATATTAACAGCAAGTTATGATAGCATCACGACGAAAGATAAAAATTTGGTACATTTCTAGATGTAGAGGGAAAGTATCGTGACGGGTTCGAAAATTCAAATTCGAGTTTTCGACGGGAAAGCACTTCTAAACCTCCCTGAACTCTAACTGAAAGTTTTGGAGGTGATGTCTGTGTGTGCATGTATGAACCCCTTTCAAACACCCTTTTTGAATCTCGTGAACTCCTTTCGAACACTCTCTGAAAGAACACTCTCACTGTCTGTATCTCTTTGTGAGTGTGCAAGTGTATGTCTGTATGTCTGAGTGTGCATGTGTGTTAGTGTGCGTGCGTGCGTGCGCGCGCGTATGTGTGCATGCATGCTGTGTGCGTGCTTGCGTGCGTATGTCCATGCATGCCAGTGCATCGCGCGTGCGTTTTGTGTATTCACGTTAGTGTGTGCGTGCGTGTATTTGTTTGTTTGTTCGATTCAGACCGTCCGACCTACCTGAAGGCGTAACGTATCTGTTTGGGCGGCCGTGAAGTGCCACTCAATTTAGACAGGAACCCAGGGGGGGGGGGAGGCATCCACAAGGACCTTACCCTTCTTCCCCTACCACCAACCTCTCGAAAAGATTTACGGTCCCACATGTTTAAAATGATCGTACTCCGCGTAAACACGGCGACAGTTTCAAAACAGGCGGGAATCGAACTCGGATTGTCCAACTGCAATTACCACACGCTAACCATTGGGCTGTCGTGCACCTGCGTGCTTATGTGTGTGTGCATACATGCTAGTGTGTGCGTGCGTGTGTGCATGCATGCAGGCTAGTGTGCGCGTGTGTGTACGTGAGTCTGTGCGCGTGATACCACATGAACGAATGAAGCGTTTAAAAATAATTTAGTCCGTTTATTACTATCATCGAATACTTGAACTCTATTGATGTTAAACGCAATCGAATGTTTGGAACACTCCCTCAGTGTTCAAATGACTTAAAAAAAATATATAAAAAATTGGGGTCCCCAATGATGATGAATAAATAATCATTTCAGTTTACATTAGAATATTAAAGCTATAAACTTTAGAACCCTAGCAGCCCTTTTTGAGATATTGCACGATTTTCAAATTAACTTTTGAAAAAAATTATTAAAAAAATCAGGACCTTCAATACTGTGAAATAAATAACAATTTCATCCATGTCAAATAAATAATCATTTTATTCATGCCAAATAAATAATTTTTTATTGCCAAATAAATAATTTTTCATTCGCAAACAAAGGACAGAAACTTTTAAACGCCAGCAAGAACTGTTTAATTTATAAAAAATATTCATAAAATTAAAAATGTTGTAAGTATCACTACATATGTTCATTTTCCATATACAACATTTCGCGCCAAATATGATAAAATTACTCTAGGGTATATTATTCGCTCCATTGACGAGAGAAGATACTTTTTAGAAAGGATTTTATATTTTCAGATCCAAGAATTCGCCAACAGTCATTTATTTCAGATTTATTATTAATTAATCGTCAATTGCATTTTGATGCGGATTTTGTACGTATGTAGGAACATTCTGTTTGAACTTATAGGTTGCTATATGAGCCATATTTCAATTTATGTTAATCTAATAGCAAGACCCTTGTGCCGTTAATCTTGTACATAATTATTTTGCCGTAAAAGTCATTGCATTATGTAGTAAACACCATATGCTACCCACATCGGATTTTTACTTTCGGATACGTAGTATTAAGAAAGTATTGTTTTCACGAAATTTTTTGATTTCGAGATTTTGATGCAAATATATGTTTTAAGACCACCGGAACACGTTCGGACTATTTTTGGAATGATGTCTGTCTGTGGTCGATTTCTTACGTTCACGATAGCGACCACAAATATTAATGGATTTTCACGAATGGATTATCACATGGCACCATAGGACAAAATTTGACATAATTATGAATAAAAGGGTTTATGTATGATCACCAGACTTTATAGTTTCAATCATTGTTGTGAAAAATAGACGCGATACAATTTTTTTGCTTGTGACGTCATTAGCCCACATCGGAGGGCAAGTTATCTGCACCCCCAGGGGTACATTGCTATGCATCGTATCAATCAAAAGATTTTGTCAAGCCTTTCAAAGTGAAGGTAACACGCTATAATTGTAATCATTTGGACCCATGATATCGATTTTTTAAAAAAATTCTTTTAAAATTTGAAAAAAAAGAGCTACTAAAATGGATTCTGGTATGAGAAAGTTAAGTTGAGCCACAGTTAATTTGTTTTGGGGACGATATAGATTGTTTGAGTTTATCCAGCCAATCGATGATTTAGGTGTCTTATATATGGGAATGCTAAAATAAGCTATGAGTTTATCAAGATATTTGCAGTAACTGTGAGGAAAATGTGTATTGCTAAAGATTACAAAAGTAATAAAAAGAGTTATACATTGCAGATTTTAATGTTGATTATTAGACTAAACTAAATGAAAAGCATCCCTTTCTATATAATTCTTGTCCGATTAGGATTATTGAAGTAAATGAAATTAGTAGAAATGCATAGTATGAGTATATTTCAAAGAGAAATAGTAAAAGAGAATTCTGTAAAATTTCGTATTTGGAATGAGGCAGAGATTGAATTGGGTAGAGAGCAAGGTAGAAGTCCAATACCTGATCAAGAACTTTCCGATGAGCTGTTGGTCACAGTTGTTTGTCCATGGCTCTTGTTCTGCGGGTGTCAGATTCAAATACTGATTTTCTGGCATGTAACTTTAATACAATCTCCCCAAAAATGTAAGAAAAAACAAAGAGGTAAGAGGTGTATTTTATTCAGTGCATGTGTCTCAGCCAAAACAATTGCCAAATAAAATTTTGTTTTGTTTCTGTCCTGTTTCTTTTTCCGCTCAAAATTAAAGACATAAAATAATGTTTAGGTTATTGTATATTTAAGTCCCATCTTTGTAAAATTACTTAGGAGTCTGGTGCAAGGTATGAGAAAGTCCGGCCTTCCCAACTAGGTGGGATTGCTGTAACAGTTTTTGATTGCGAATGTCTTTAGGGAGACCTCTTCCCTGTGGTATGGCTACGGCTGGGTACATGAAATAATTATCTTATACTATATTATAAGGAAGGAAAATTTTGGTATTTGTTAAAATAGTCTTAGTCAAGAGTGCTAATATTCCGAGAAGAATCTGCGATTGGCAGCAAGCCAGTTGGTTCTGAATACAATAGCAGCTGCTTTAGAAAACTAGAAATCTTGAAGCTTTTTTAACAGATAACGATTCGAACTTAGATAATTTAAGCATCGGATCACACATACATACATACATACATACATACATACATCACATACATACATACATATTCAATCTATATTTATTTCTAAAACTTTGTTGCAAACAAAACCTTTCATTCCCTCCAACTCATACACAAACACTGATTATGAATTAATCAGCTGCTTACAGAATATCTTTATTCAATATAATTCATGATATCCAAACAACAATCAAACAAAATATCTTCCTCTAATCAACTGACCACTCAGAAACTGCAAATTCTCTTCAGAACGGGGCTCAAACGCAAGTATCAATTAAACCAAACCAGTGCAGTACAAAGAACACCATTGTATCTAAATCTCTTTTCATTCTATAATGGTATCCACAGGATTAATACATGTCAACACCATAGAGAAATTCGAGGCGTATGTTTCACATTCATAACATATTTCAATTCCTCCTCTTCTCTTTTCGAATGTGATAGCTCATTAGATATGACGAACAGAATCTCTTTCAAAATGATGGACTGATAGCACTTGGGGATCTGGAATGTGGAGCACTGAAGTTTCAATTCATCCAGAATTATCGACAATGAAGGTAGGAATTGTGTTAATTTTAGCTCCTGTCCTGAACATTTAGAGTGCTTGAATGGGTAGTTGGCCGATGGTGGATCGCTGATTAATTGCCGTACTGTAGTCATGGCATAAAAAAACAATCTGATGATGTGTACAATACTTGACTTTCTATATATATGATAGCAATTTACAATCTGTGAGAAAGAAAAAACAAGAAAGATCAATCATGCATAAAGCATTGATTATGAAACACTTTCAAACTAAATTTCAATTTTATTCAAAAATCTCTAAAATGCGATACATTCAGCACTCATATTTTTAAAATTATCATATCACTACAATAATTTATTATACTTGGAAACTTAAATAAAAGAGGCAATGCTTTAAATCGTCTGCTTCTCTATGTAAAATCGACGAATATTTTATTCATATCATTTACGTTCCAGACTCCAGAGTTAAATAATCGTACGTGATAAAAATTCAGCAATTCTTATACAACTCATCTTATAATCGCTTGATTTGTTTACATTCTACATGTTATAGAAATTAGGCTTCGTTATAGGAATAATCAAAGTTTAGTTATAATTTAAAGTAAAAAATATTGTAATTGCGTTAGCACAAAATTTAGATACACAGATAATATGCAACATTAAAGCGGTTTTATAATGGATGCAACACTAAATATAAATTTAAACGGTTTTTAAGCATCATGATTTTTACACAGGAAAAAATATGGATGCCGTATTTTATTTTGGAATGAGTCACGTGATCTCTTCATATAATATGGGTGTAATTATTACTTCAATTTTTATTTAAAATACTACCAAACATACCTTGCTGAAACTTCTTTTACACATTTTACGTGATAATTTGAATATTTCCTATAATTTTCGAAGCAATTTGTGAATTTTTACTCCGCCTAAAAATATTTGAAAAATTATGTCGTATAGGGTTCAATGTATTTCATATTTTCAACCCTGGTAAAATCCGAAACTAATCGGGTGAAATCATGTATTTTCATTCCTATATGTTCCACAGACCGTCTCAACAACACACTAAAATTTCATTTTGATAAAGCCAGTTTTACGGCAGTTATCGTGCAAACGGACAGATAGACAGACAGACAGAACGAACAAAGTCATAAACATTTTACAACTATGTTGGAAAGTGTTAGAAAGGAAAAAGGCTCTCTTGCGATCTCATTAAAATAGCGTAGACTTATCCCAGTTACTGATGGAAAAATTTTACTAAATTTCATTGATATCACTTCTGTCGAGTGAGTACCTTGGAGAAATAATAATAAGTAATATTTGAAAATTTTTTATTGTTACGAAATTTTGTTAATTTCAGGTTAAAAATACTTATAAAAAATTCACTTATTTGAAATTAGAAAGAGTGTTTATTTTTGTATAATTTCGCGTCTTTTAGATACAGAACCCGCAATTCCTTATAAACCTCCACGACTAAACAGAAAACTGACTGATGAGTAAGTACATAATTACGGCCTATGCTAAAAACATTCTGTCAGACTGTTAGATTTCTTGTCATTAGACTTTAATGCCTATAGACAGAAATTAGTTCTACTATTCCAGAATGAGATCTGCGAGTAAAGGCATTTCTGTATAAAGCCCTGTAATAAACGTCACATGACTTAGCTGATTTGGAGAGAACCTAAATGATCGGTTAACGGTGAACATACGTTTGGAATATCTGGATATTCACAAAACGTCGTGCTTTGATTGGGTATTACATATAAAGGATATTTGGGAGGGTTTATCAAAGATATAATAGGATGGAGGGCATCCTTCAAAGTGTCATCAAATCATAGTTGAGTTGCAAACTGGAGGCGATGTTAAAAGATTTGATTTGGTACTACATGGGATAAATGACGATTGGAAATCGTAAAATGGCTTTATTTCATGTTGAGGATATTTATTTCTTTATAGTAAATAATTTTACGCATTTAAAAAAGTCGTTTTCAAGAGAGTTCAAACTCAAGAATATTTTAGAGAAGTTTTTGTTTTATTATTTTCAATATAAACTTGATTTCCGCCTTTTGATCATGAAAGTAGAGAGAGGGAAATGCCCCTTGTCATCTCATATGGGCGCTGATGGTCTCGGATTTGATACTCGATTCTTCTCTATTGTTTTTCAGCATTAAAATTATATGTTATATTTTACAATGGTACCCAAATACAAAACATAACGTAGTAAGAGTGTGGAGGCCGCCCCATAGCCTAGTTTTGGAAGAGGGAGTATGTAAATTAATTGTATTTATTCCTCACAGGTAAGATTATGGTGTAGTAGGTAGCATGACAGGGCATACTCTGGTATGACAGGGTTCTATCATTGGTACAGCCCGATTGTTTCTTTAGTATAATTAAATAATATGACAGCCAGGAAGTACTTCTATGAATAATGATAATTAGCAGCTGTATACATAAACTTGGTTTTTGCACGTTACTAAAAATAGATTCTATTATTACACTAACAAACGGTTACTTTGTTATACGTTTTGCTTTTTTTTTACATATTTTTTTAATATTTTATGAACCGAGGGCTGCATTTGTGTCAGTAAGAGGCATGCGAGTGATACGTGTACAAACGCGTGCATGCATACCAAACATGTGCGCAAACCCACAAACACGCAAGTAAATATATATGTAACCAAAAATACACTCAGTGATAAAAAGTTACGTACCAAGAAGGAGGCATTGGAATGGAATGAAACTTCATCTGTGATCGTGAAGACTGTGGTAATAAGTGATTACATTTTCATAGTCAAGGGACAAATTTCTGAAGAACAACGGTGCAATTTAAAGCTACATTTAGAACCTTTTTGGATCTCCTTTTGCTTGAATATATGTGGCAATATAGTCGGGTATGGAGTCATACAAATGCCGTATGCTATACATATTTGCTCACAGATGTCGCAATTGTCACTCCAGTTTCCGCACACTTATAGATGATCAAAGGTATCGTTCCATTTGGTCCCATAAATATTCAATGGGGGCAAATCTGAAGATCGCGCAGACACATAAAGCGTGGCAACATGACAGAGAAACTCCCGTGGAGCACTAACTGTATGCGGGAGATCATTATCTTGCTGGAAAATGCCTCTTTATAGACCTGCCACCAGTAGCATTCCATACTCTAACACCGTGGTAATCCGTTGTCAAACAGAATCAGGAATAATAGCTAAAGACAATACATTACCATGCCAGTCCGTAACAGTCCATGTTTCTTTGTCACACTACTGTAAACGAACCAAATGTTTGAGAAGGTGTTTAAATGTTAATGGCAGGAAGCGTAAAAAACGCAGTGACTGCAAATTTACTTCTATTTAGTCTCCTGGTAATGATACGGGAAGAAACAGTGTTCTCTCACAAGTTTTCAGCCTTTTTGACAACTCGTCTTTTGACAACAAAACTTGCCTTTTGATAAGTTTTCACATGTCTTTTAGATGATAAACAAAGGCGTCGATCTAGCTATGTATATTTACCTTACAATCAAACGATCCTTATTCTTGGCTGTCTATCTGCGTCGTTAAAAGCCTATCAGCCGTGCATGCTCGTCCTCGCATATCCACTGATCCCCAACAGTTCCTCACAGTAAAATCAGAATGACCCATATGGCTGGCAGTTCAGCAAGACGTCCACCCTATTTCTGGCATCTCAATGATACATCTTCTCTCAAATTCTATCAGTTGTTCGCAGTAACGTATAGGAAGTTATCTATATATGCTTTTCATTCTTCTTCTATCGCCTAACGCTCTCAGTAAATGCAAGGCATACAGGGTCGTCCGAGAGCCTTACATATACACCACAGTGACTGATTTTTCAGTGACCTCGTATGACATGCATTTATACGGACTTGCATCAAACAGTAATTCTTTGCATATTTGCAATGGACATGGCTGCTTACTAAATTTTGCGGTCGTTCTGTATGGACTGGGTGGTTGTGTATGGGTGAGTAACATTTTTTGGCAATGAGTGTATTTCATTTCACTGAAATCTTAACTTTCTGGAGTGCAGAATGCAGTGTTGCACAAGTCTCCCACCTGGGTGGAAAGAATCACACTAACTATCACAGCTCTTCATCTGGACTCTCAGTTTTGGTTTATTATTAAGAAGGGAAAGCATATAAAACATTTAATGTGCAGCATTTTCGTAGGGTTTGACATTTTGAATACCTACCATTTTGGCAGCAATTTAATTTTTCATGTGATAGACACGTATGCGCAGTTTCCATAGTGCAATATTTAAAATTGAAAAGATAAAGGAAAATCAATTTCGGTCCAAAATAGAAGTTGAAAAAGTGAGGGAATTTTACCCAGTAGACATTTTATTCCTTGGTCCAGGTTTGCCAATAATTACTTCTGATCCTCGGAATTGCGACAAATGAGATTTAAAGTCTCAATACAGTCAGAAATTATGAAATTTTGTAGATGTATATTTTGAACTGCCGTCCGCCCAACTTATTGATAAGCATGTATTTTAAAACACTGAGATACGTTTTAGAAGCAGGATTAAAATAAGCGGCCTTGTATAAAGGGCTAAAATCCGAGCTATTCGGTAGACTTTGAGGCTATTGCTCTTCATCAGAAATTATAGTCTGATGGAAAGACGAAAATAAAAATTTTATATGGACTGGAATGATACAATATTTCTTCTACGAAATTCTCGGATATTTTTGATTTAAGATAATGAGTATTTTATCAACCGTTTTCTAAGAGACAGAATTAAAATATCGAAGTTAGTGAAAGAAAAATTGTAGTTTGCGAACACAAAGAATTTAGGAAGATGATTTTGTTCAGTTATAAAATTTACTTTTTATCTCAAATCCAGATTAACAGACTCAAATCCAGATTATTTTTTATCTTAAATCCAGATTTTATCTCAAATCCAGACGCCAAAATAACAGAGTATATTGAACTCATGATCGTTGTTTATTCATGCCTGGTTAACGATATTCCTCCTAACAATAATCGTGACCCATAAGTGGTAATGTTATGGTTTTGAATGCAGTTTACTACATTTTTCAACGCCAAATTTCCCAGTATAAATTTACTTTCGACATATTTTGAATCAAAAATTTTGTTTGTAGCTCTGGGAATAGTCAAATTATTACCTTTGAACTTATATAAATTAAGAGAACTTAACCGGGAGAAGTTTTAAAACTACAAGAGATATGAAGTCTTCCCTCCAGACAACAAAAGTTTTTCAATAATTTTCAATCAAAACAAAACAGCTCTGCCCATGTCACGGTATTAACGTACTGCATAAAGACATATGATTTATAACTTTTGCTGTCTGAGTGGTAATATCATCAAATCAAAACAATTTTTCTCGCTTTGCTGCATACGACCTCCAAGATAACAAAAGTTTTAGAATTGTTTTCAATAAAAATGGAACAGTCCTGAGCCCTTATCTGCATAAACTTATTGTGTTATTACATTTTTATTAAGGTGTTCTTACCATTTTTATTGCCGAACTTCGGCAATTCTGCTCTTCGATCATACTTTAGGCTCCTCCTCTCTAATGCCGTCGATTTCATTCCAGGAAGCATTTTTAGTGTTTTTTCGTATAATTTGGATCTTTTATATCCTACAAGTGTCCGTAATTTGGTAGATGTTCTATTATTTTTTTCTCTCTCTTTAGATTCCAACGAAGTTGAGCTGCTTGAGATGTGCTTGCAGTCGTGATCGCCATCTTTAATGCAAATGAGAAAAAGAAAAATGGATTGGAGTGACGTTCAATCTTATCGTCTTCTGATTGGCTCAGAAATTGAGCAAGTTTTGTTGCTGAGTTCGAAAAAATTGCGGCAATTCGGCCGTAATATTTCTTTCCATTGAAATGTATGTTGTTTCTGGAAGGAATTGCTCAGTGTAATAACACTTTTACTCATGCAGTCATGTGATGATAAAGACCACTGACATTTTGCATTTGTGAAAAACAAAATTGGAAAACTTTGGATATCCGTATCACTCAGAAAATAAATCGGATTTTAGAAATAGTGAAATTTTTTTTTTCTAAAATTTAAAATACTGTTGTGGTTCTAAGAACATCTTATTCTACGAAAGAAAATCTTCATCAACTTAGTGGGACGCACAAAATGAGATATCGGATCGCATGCGGGCCACGGGTTGAAGACCAGTGGATTACAGCATTCAATTAAAAATGTATTACTGTATTACACTATAAGCCGGTTGCAGCATTATACTCTCCTCTCAAGTGTTGCACAAATATGGTTCAAGGAGTTTGTGAAAAAAAAAAACATGCATTATTAAATGTTTCTTTTGTTAAATTTTTCCTAAGAATGAATATGTATAAGCAGAACGAATTCTTTTATAAAATGTTTAATTAATATATTATTGACACGACTAGCAATTAGATGAAATGAATTGTGGAAACAGGGACACCGAAAACAAAATTTAAAATCATCTCTTCTGGAAAACCATTCTAAGAAGATTGGCAAATTTCATGGTAGGGGATTAGGATAAAATTCAGTTTGTTGAAACAGGTAAACGACTATCAAGAAATTCAGAATTAAAACATCATAAGAAGGACATTCTGTCCACAAAGTTTTTGGTTTCTATTTTCCCTTGTGATTCATTCAGTTTACACTTCTTGAAGTGCGTTCACTTGAAATTATTAGGGTCAGTTACCAAAAGTTTATCGTCTCAGTGTCTCAATGCATAAAGCGTTATCCGTTCAACCAGAGATGAGTGGTTTGATTCCTTAATGAAGCAATGGTTTTTATTATGGTGCTTGACGAACTTAAACCTGCTGTATAGATCCAATTAATGTTTGTGAATAAATCTTAAATTGGAATATTCTCAGAATTTATATAATTCTCAGAACAAACAAACAGAGATATGAGGAGATTGTACAGATTAGAAGTTTCATTTCTATTAGAAATCTAAGGAGGGTGAATGTGGGGTCCATTTCAAATACAGAACAGTTAATCGTCACTTGTAGATCAATGTTTAGAGGGCCAAAGGATAATTTGAGTGTGAAACCTGAAACAGATATACCTTTTCGTCTAATTTTAAAATAATTTATCTACGCATAAAATATGATAACGGTCGATGTATTCATTCTTTAGTTATCGTGTTCAACCCTCACAGACATAAACACACCCACACATATATACACCAATCGCACTAGGTAAATTCAGAGGATAGTTGGTCGCTACTTGGAAATCACTTCACATTCTGTGAAGTACCCTTTCCCAAGCTGCTACGAACTGTTATGTTTAGCATTTATTGTAAAAGTAGACTTAACATGCAGCTGAAGTTATTCCGGGTAAAATTCCTCAAATATCGTGAACAATACTCTACGTTCACAAACATTCCCGAACTCAACAATTCAACATTAATGTTTGCAATCTACGTTCTACTTCATTCACCGTTCTCGAGCATTCTAGAGCCCATATGAAGCATGATTCCAAATTATGGAATCCGTTTTCTCGAACTTTTCGTTGGCAAGCACAATGAATTCCAAATTGTTACTCATTGCAAATTGAGAGCTCGGGTTGTTTGATGTCCAATTACCACTGACCACTCAAATCTCTTCGTGATTTCGAATTCTATAAGCCTAAACAAATCAGTAATTGTACATCGTGTAGAGAGTAGTGGATTAAGCTATTTGTGTGTTCCTCAGATTAGAAAGTTTGTATTTCAGAAGTATAACTGAGTGTGAATAGTTAAGGTTACGGTTAGAAGGATAATAGTATGAAATTAAAGTCGGATTTACACGATTTGAATAAACCTTGTGAGGTCACAATAACCTATTTGTTATTAATTTATTCATTTGCATGATGCTGGGATTTTACTGTAAACGTCAGCTAACAACCTGTAAGACCTTCGAATTTAATGACCAATCATAGAGCTAATCTAACAAGCATGCACCCGTCTGAGATAGAATGAGAAGTTTGGACAGGTTTCGTTCAGGAAGTGTGCCCCACGGATGTTTCTGTTAGTTCTTGGCTAGATTCCCAGCTGTGGAAAGTCTTTCTTTCGATACAGATAGTCCAACCTACCCGAAGGTGTTGTTGAGACCCAGACTGTCCGACCTACCAGAAAGGTGAAAGGTAACTCTTTGGATGGCCGTGAAGCTACCCGAAGGTGGTGTTGTTGTTGAGACTCAGACCGTCCGACATACCAGAAAGGTGTAAGGTAACTGTTTGAACGGCCGGGAAGTGCTACCTGAAGGTGTGAGGCATCTGTTTGAACGACCGGAACACTGCTTCCCAATTTTGATCTAAAGGCAGTGTGGTGTGGGGGGGGGGGGGGGGCGAAATCTACAGGAATTGACCCTCTTCCACCAACCTGTCGGAAGTATTTTCGGACCCATAGATTTAATGTGCCCGTACTCCGAGCAAACAGGGGAATATTTTAGGCAGAGCTGAGAATTGATCTGGGGTAGCTGTGTCAGATCGTCGACGGCTATTTGTTTTGACAATAATTTTACGCTATTCGCTTGTCTCCTAGGTAATTGGGTTGGAGGCAGTATAGTGTTTCGATACTGAGCTTCGCTTGGGTTGGTCAGGTGCGAGTAGACTGACCATTGGTACGTGAATGTATGTCTGCGTTATTTTGGTATATTGTCGTGTGTACAACTCATATGCTTTAAGTTTATTTATTTAAACAAGAAACCACGTAGTTAAATTTAATAAATATTTTATGTAATTTTTACCTTTGTGTCTGCTCACAAATTTCCTGAACACTAATAGGCATGATTGTTTGTTTTTCAGCAGGATGGAAATTAGAATTAAGTCACTTCAGGTTTAGAGAATGCCCCTTTAGAACAGAACTTTACAACCTGAACTGGTATAGAACGCTCTTGCGGTAATTTCTGTACATGTGTGTATGTATGTTTGAATATATGTGGCATGTATACCAGTTTGTCTGACGATGCAATATCTCAATAACAATGTGAGTAAATGAAGCAATGAAATTTGGTATGAGTGTCACTATCTGTGAAGAACGCAATTTTATTCGTTATAAATGCGGTCGAACATTATTGAAAGCCCCAAATTTTCGAATGCTATTTTAGAAAATCACAACAATTTTATTATTATAGAACTCTATTTTAAATAGATGGGGAAATGAGTGTCACTATCCGCGAAGAACGCAATTTTATTAATTATAAACGCGATCGGGAAGTCCAAAATTTTCGAATGGTATTTTAGAAAATCACAATTTTATTAGTATAGAACACTGTTTTAAATAGATGGGGAAATGAGTGTCACTATCTGTGAAAAACGCAATTTTATTAATTATAAACGCGGTTGAACATGAGGAAGCCCCAAAATTTCGAATGGTATTTTAGAAAATTACAATTTTATTAGTATGAAATCCTATTTTATATAGATGGGGAAATGAGTGTCACTATCTGTGAAGAATGCAATGTTTTTAATTATAAACGCGGTTGAACATTAGGAAGGACCAAATTTTAAAATGGTATTTTAGAAAATCACAACAATTTCATTAGTGTAGAACCCTATTTTAAACAGATGGAAAAATCTTCATTTTTAAATAAAAATTAAACTTATAACTAGATTAAATTCAGATGACAAAAAAGGTGTCACCTACAAGTATATGGAGGAAATATTTGCAGTATATTGCAATTACATTTAATTGCCTAATTTAATGTAATTGCAAAATAATTTATCATTTAATTGCCTAATTATGTCTTTTTACCTTATATTATATTGCAAGTTCCTTAGTACTTTTTCACTTTGTATTATAATATAATTATATATATTTTTTTGTCCTATATTATATTGCAAACAGTTTTTTTATTCAAATTAGCTTAGCTTTTGTTTTACACGATGAAATTTACACTTCCAGTTATTTTGTTGAATTAAAAAAATACAGCTACCTTGTAAAAGCAAATCGTTTTCTTGTAAAAAATATAATTCAGCAAGTAGACATTTTTTGATCGATACAAGTAAACAAAGTTTACAAAAAAATCTGACTCATGCCACTTTTCCGTACCATGGAAAAGGCTGTTTCATCAGTGAAAATAGATATCATAAACTAATTGATGATGGAAATTGTTTAGATCAAAAATACTTTAATATGCATCAAATTTTTTTATTACAAATGTATCTAAATAAAGCTTTACACAGACAGATATCACATAAAGCAGTGATACTCATTACGCGGTTGGATATCCTATGTAATATCATCCAGTTTTATATTTTTTGTGATATGTCAAATTCACATTCTAATTTGATATATGGTCCCCATGCACAATGTTCAATTAAATATAACTCGCTCAATTTTAAAGATACAGATATGCGGTTATTTTAATGATATTGTTGCATCAAAAATAAAAATTTTCTGATTGACCAAATTTGTCTAAGGGTGTAACTTTTTGAAAATTAATGGGAGGACTATTTCATTAAAGTACTCTTATTTCCTACCTTACTTTCAACATTCTTGCAATTTATATTGTCCACTTATCTCCAACAGGTAAAGAATTAAAGCTCGTTTCAATCTTTTTGGAACATCCCGTAGATCTTAAAGCCAAAGAGTGAACCGTTTTCCCATATATTGTCCTAGTAGCGTTGCAATATTTCTCTATGAGAATAGTGTTTATACGATTCAAGGAATTGTTTACACTTCATTTTTTCATTGACTGATTTTCCATACTCATGTTAGAACGAATGCAAGCCTTTTTACAGCAGAAAATATTACGGAGGAGGAATATTTCTTATAGCAGAAAATATTCCTATTATATATATCCTAATAATATTCATATTTTATCCTAAGATTAGAATTTATTAGAAAACATTCTTATTATATCCTAATAATATTAACACAGCAGAAAGTATTTTTTCTAGTTAAAACTTTTTCAAGCATTTTAACAGTAATTATAAAGAACATAGCGTAAAATACTGCGAAAATAAAATTGTAAAATGAATACAATCGTTTGGAAAACAGGGGAATGGGTGTCTTCATGAGTGTGAACAAGTCAAGGTGTATATACGAAATGAAGTAAGTGAACCATGTCCGGGAAGCTGTTTAACTGGCCAGAGATATGTAGTGGTGCTGCCATCTGGTGACACAGAAGGAAAAGAAATGGAATAAAACCAGAAAATCCAGAACTACAAAATCAGAAAAAAGGGAAGAAATATAAAAATATAGGAATAGAACGTAGAGAAACCAGTTAAGCCAGATCAAGCCATAACTGGAATAAATGCGATGTCACAGATAACTCATTAATTAGATTAATAAATTTTTTATTGTTGTGAAAATCCTATTAGAAATTCAAGTAAAAAAATATTGAGTATTTTTGAATAATTGAGGCAGAAGGAAAATTAAAACGATCGTATCTTTAGACAATATATTATATTCTGATTTATATTTTTATTTCCGGTGCCCAAAGGCACGTTCTGTATTTATTTTACTAACGTTCTAAATTCACGAACGTTTCTATACTCAACAATTCTTGATTAATGTTTACAATTTGTTTTCTATTTCAATGACACTTTCGAAAATTTTGAAATTCGTTTCATGAAGCCTTGTTTTAATAAGCGCAATCATGCCAAATTGTTGCCCATTTTCACATCCGTTGCATTAAGCGCTAGGGTTGTTTGATCCCCAATTACTGCTGACCAATGGGCACTCACTCCCGCCAGACATTCGAATTCTATAAGCCCGAGTAAATCAGTAATTGAACCGTAAATAAAGTAAGGAGATAAAGCAATTTGTATGCTGCCCTGGATATATTTTTGCAAGAAGATTTATTTCTGCTTACGAATAATGTTAGAAAGGTTATAAAGATAAATAGAAAGGTTAACTATTTTCATTATTATGAGCACGTCGATATAACCCAAATATTATATTTGAAATAAAAAATATTCAAAATATGTACAATTTATTGCTAGAAACATATGGAATATATAAGGACAAATTATATTACAAATGCCTGATTAAAACAATTGTGGTGACAATTTGCCCAGAGCTTTAAATACTGAAGAAAGTTATAAAAATATGTTTTGCAGGTGGGGTCAGGGAAGTGATAATGGGACAAGCAGTACTTTAGCCAGAATTTCCGAAATAGGATAGTCGATGACCGAATGAGGGGGGGGGGGGGGTAGAGTGTTATATTTCGTTTTCTAACAAGGACAACATGGTGAACTCGTGTGCTTTTTCAGCCAACGAGAGTGTTTATGACTTCTAGGACTCCTTCCCTTGCCTAAAAACAACCGGGAGAGGGAGAAAATGGAAGATAACCAAAATGAATTTAAGAGATAAGAAAGATTTAATTATTATCATTGCTACTGATTCATAGAATATGGGAGAATGCCGCATCGGATGAGATATAAATTATGAGGGAAAATACCACAGAAATACATTTATAAAGAAACGATATCTGAAATAACTTCGCTACATTCCATTGAGATTAGTACAGATATTTTCCGAAATTTTCTAACAATGCTCAAGTTCACGAAAATTTTCAAACGCAACACATCATACGAATATTTGCATTTTACATTATATTTCAATGACGCTTTCAAATAGTTTGGAATGCGTTTTCTTAAACCTTGGTAAGCACAATGTCGCCGAATGTTACTTATTTTCAGATCCGTCGTCTTCAGCGCTTGTTTTGTTTGATGTCCAATTACCATTGACCAATGGCCATCCAAGTGTTCTGATTCTATAAGCCTGAACAAATCAGTAATTGAACCCTAAGTAGAGGGTAGAAGATAAAGTTGTATGTGAGCTGTCCAAGTTGGGAAGTTTGATTTTGGAATATAATTGCAAATGAATAACTGGCATTTGGAGGCTGGAAGATGAAAGAATGTATATAATTTTGCACTTTTCGTATAATACATAGGAAAATATTATAGAAGGCGAAAATTGTAATTCATTCATTTGATGAATTGACGTTAGGGCGCATTAGAACACAATTCTACTTCTACTATTTTAATGCAGTATTTGTTATTTTGTGTCTGTGCAGCAGAATTTTCTTATCTACTCCAGTTCCGAAACCATATGATGAATTTTCCAGAAATTTGGCGATTTTCTATTGACAGCTCACTGGAATTTATTCAAATTAATACTTTAAAAGTTCCCTTAAATTAATTATGTTTGTGAGGAAATTAAAAAAGGTAGAACATTTTGTTGGAGATATAGATTTTTGAAAACGGTGTTTTTTTATATGTTGCGTCTTTATGTTTAAGGCCTGACCCAAAATTTTAATTATAAACTATTAATGTGTTAAGATATGACTATTATTGTAAAACAATTTGATATAATAAATATATGGTTAATGTTTTGATTTAATGTCCTTAATTTTGAAGATAGTTAAAAAACAAATAATGTTAATCAAACTTCCTTATTTAGACTTTGAAATGAATGTTTGCCTTTCAAGAGTTTTCAGGCGCAGCAAGAAATATAAAGGTGGCGTATTAAGGACTTTGGCGTAGACAACACACAAACAGTGTCCAGAAAGCGTGTGATTAGTGTATAAAGATATCTGTTAAATATGTAAATTCAGCAAAATTCGAATATTGGATTTTTTATTCTATTGCAATTATTTCTTTTTACTAAGCATTGCAGGATTAATATGGGTATGCGAATTCGTCACCAAATTTACCAAATCCATAGATCTAACTTTTCACAACAAATAAGAATAGGTCTCATCTTGGGATTGAGCTGAATTACGTCCAGAGCTACTCCCTACACCACTCTGGTCTTGTAAGAAAATACTAGAATTACTTTGCCTTACCTGTTCCTATAAGGAATTACTACGATTACCTTACATTACCTAATCTATTAAGGATTTAATATAATTTCCTTACATATCTTGAGCCTGTAAGGAATTACTAGAATTACCTCACACAACATGACCTAGTAAGGACTTTACTAGAATAACAGCAAATTTTTAGCATTACTTCAAATTCCTAGAATTATCTCAATTATGGAAACACAGCGCGAAAGAATGATCTTATCCTTACCAGTCTATATCTCGCTATATTTGTGTTCGCTGCCTTGTAGATTGTTTTTGACTGCAACTAGAGAAGTTATCTACTATTCAACTGTAACCCGGTAAGAAA
Source organism: Amaurobius ferox (assembly GCA_951213105.1). NCBI lineage: Eukaryota > Metazoa > Arthropoda > Arachnida > Araneae > Amaurobiidae > Amaurobius > Amaurobius ferox. The sequence continues at coordinate 82,620,539 of OX578140.1, read as the reverse complement.
ATATCAGAATTAACTTATAACAACTGTAGCCTGGTAAGAAATTATCAGAATTAATTTATAACTCAATGCACTTGCATGCAGTTATGTTTAAATAATCAATTGAAAATAGTTATTATAATAGTAACATTAACCTAACTGAAGTTACTTCAGCTAGAATTCTACCAAATATCTGAACAATCCTCTAATTACTCCAACGTTTCCAAACTCAACAATTCCACATTAATGCCTACAATTTACACTCCATTTCAATCACACTTTTCAAATGATTCGGAATCCGTATTATCAAAACTTGCTTTAGTAAGCACAATGTCACCAAATTGTTACTCCTTTTCACATCTTTCGCATTGAGAGTTCAGGTTGTTTGATGTCCAATTACTACTGACCAATGTTCACCCACTTCCTTCTGCATGTTCGAATTCTATAAACCTGAACAAATCATTAATTGAACCCTATGTAAGGAGTATCAGATAGAGCTATTTGTATGCTCTCCAGATTGGGGCAGTTCGAATTTTAGTTCGAATATAATTGTGCCACTGTAAATAGAACGAATAATATGGAAAGAAAAAATATGATGTGAACAGCACATGACTTTTTTTGCAGACCCAAATGCATTTTCTCTTTCTTTCTTTTATAATTTACTAAATTAGTTGCCTAAAACAACACGGACAATTATTTCAAACTAGCAGTACACCCGTTCTTCGTACGGGGTATACGGTGTATAATATAAAGAAACTTAAAATTCACGATCATGGGCAAATTCCTATGGTATACTAAATGATATTGTTAATCAAAATATTGTATTAAAATATTTAATTTAATGCTCCTAAACAGAAGTTAAAGAATATCTGTTCTCGCTATATAAAACTCTGTTCACGGAGCAGATCTGCAGAATAAAACATCCTGGTCCCGTTTATAAACAAATGTACAAAAAATAGGAAATTGAACCAATATATGCAAAATAAAAGCGCTAAAATTGTATGGTACCCGTACAACTTATATTCGCGAACATTAGAAGATACATCCGTGCATTTGTAGAAGATTACCCGTACTACGTACAATATATGAGTTTCAAAAATTTTTGCAGAAATAAAACAATGACTTAATAAATTGAAAATATCAATAATTCCCGAAAATATAAATAATAATAATGTTTAAACCTGAAGACCATAATTGATATAATGCAGTCAGAAATGCAATATCAGTGAAATTTATTTTACATACACTTCTTTATTATTTAAATCGGAAAATATTTAATAAAAAACGTATGCCGCATAAACACATTGGATTTAAATCCGTTACTAAGCGACATGATATCAGTTTCTTCAAATAAATTGGTGAAAAAAATATCGTCTGCATAATGCTATCTCTAGGGTTTAATTGTTCGTTTTTAATTAATATCTTGACAGCCACCTGATCTTAGGAACTCGAAACATGGACTAAATTTTAAGTGAGCTATTTCAAGGCTACCCACAAAATTTCTTTAAAATCCGTTCAGCCGTTCTCCCGGGTTGATGAGATAAACGCACATACATACATACATACAGGCAGACAGATTTGCAATTTTATTTATATAGATTACATTGCAATTTTATTTATATAGATTTATTTAAAATTTCTTTTTCATTTAGTGACAGGACGTTTTTTCAAAGGCATCGTGGCAAAAATGCGAAGAACTAAAATATCTCGAGAACGGTTAGTCCTAGAAGTTGGTCTTATTTTTTTCGCCGTCGAAAACTACGTATAAAATAAGCATTTAATTGATATATTTGAGTCTTTTATTTTAGATTTTGGCAATTTTTGCGTGTCATTTTGCGAAAAAAAGGCAGGTTATTTTCTTTCCGAATCATACCAGGGACTTATCTACCAATTTTTGCTAAATTTGGTCAATTAGTCTTTCAACTACAGTGGATACATTACACAGACAGACAGACATACCCACAGACAGACATACATACCCACAGACAGATATACCCACAGACAGGCAGACATACCCACAGACAGACAGACATACAGACAGACACACATACGTCACGTTGAAAGAGTTTTTTTCGGGTTCTAGAGTTTTCGAAAGGTCTCGATCAGTCGAAAACTCAAGTTGTGATTTTCGACACGATTCTAATACTTTCCTTATACATTACCATGTATTGTAAGGAAAATAGAATGAACGAATTGATTTGTAAATTGGATATAATTTGAAGTAAGAATCCGTGTTATTTTGTGCAATTATAACCCAATTTAAAGCAACATGATAGAAATATAAAATGAATTTCAGCTTGTAGGCAAAGTAATGTGTTGCCCACACAAGAGTTTTAGCGCTGAGAACTGGCTAAGAGTCATCTTGGGCTATTACTAATGAAACATTTTCATTTTCAGATTATCAATAGTTTTATTATTTAATAGATTATTAAAAATGTTATCATCATTATTTTCAAATAAAATTAAGGACAAAACGTCTTTAAAACGAAAGGTAATTTATTAAAACATCTTGAAAGACATACAAATCATTTTAAAACTGCCAGAGCGCTTTCGGGCGTTAATACGCCCTTCATCATGGGCTACATGAATGGTAAAACATGGAATGTTCATATATAGAAACCAGTTATACAGAAAATTTGCATAAAAATATAAAATGATAAATGAACATATTATTAATTAATACAAAATATCCAAAAAATATACACGGAAAATACAAAAATTACTTTAAACGTCATTTATGACGTCATTCTCGTGAAAATTACGCGTGACAGTTTTTCCGAAATTATGCTTTTCCTGTAACCAAATAATGTATTGATAGTACTTTTCTTGTAATATTTTTACAATTTAAAAGCGTTTAAAGTAATTTTTGTATTTTCCGTGTATATTTCTCGGATATTTTGTATTAATTAACCCTTTTCTATTTTGTATTAATTAACCATTATTTATTAATTAGCCATATATTTCGTATTAATTAACCATTTGTCCATTTACCATTTTATATTTTTATGCAAATTTGCTGTATAACTGGTTTCTATATATGAACATTCCATGTTTTACCATTCATGTAGCCACTGATGAAGGGCGTATTAACTCCCAAAAGCTCTCTAGCGGTTTTAAAATGCTTTGTATGTCTTTTAAGATGTCTTAATATATGACCTTTCGTTTTAAAGAAGTTTTGTTATTAATTTTATTTGTTGAATGCAGACGTGATACCAATTTTTGATTATCATTAATTTCATTTGCACGTTCGTTATTGCAAAACTCATAGTTTTCTATAAAATTTTTAATTTTGAGATTTTGGCAGAAGCACATTTTTTGAAATCTCATGAACTCCTTTCGAACACTCTCTAAAAGAACACTCTCATTGTCAGTATCTGATTGCGAGTGTGTGGGTGTATGTCTTTGTGTGTGTGTATTGGTGTGATCAAGATGAATCAAGTGCAAATGCACGTATCACTAGAAGATTTATGTGTCGATACATTGTGCTATAACTTGAACTGGAATTTTTGTGTTTTCAGGATGAGTACTCGATATTTTTGAAAAATCACTATTTTCATTGTACAGGGTGTTTCAAAATAGTTGACCCGATTTAAAATGGCTGTAATTTTGTAACAATTAATCGTGTATTAAATTAATATATATCACATGAAAGAAGAAATTTCCGAGTTTTATAATATCATGTTCTGTTATGTTTGTGGCTTTGCAATAGACACTAAACAGTTGTTTTCAAAAATGTCGATTGTGTAGCAGAAAGTTTTTTGCATGTTGCAGTTTTCGAAATATAAATCGGTAATTACCGTTCAACGTCAGTTCCGTAGACGTTACATAATTAAACCGCCATGTGTTAGGAACATTCGTAGATGGTATTAGCAATTCGAACATACAGGAAGTGTGTGCAAAGGCAACAGCACAGGACGTCTGAGTCTATCTGAAGAAAATGTGGAAAGGATTAGATAACTCTTCTTAAGTAGCCTAATGAAGTCAATAAGGCACGCCAGTCTAGAACTAGTAATTTCTGTGTCGACTGTTTGGCATACTTTGAGGCAAAAATTGTTTATGAAGCCATACAAGTTCCAGTTCCTGCAAGTTATAACGCCAGACGATAAGCTAAAATGACTAAACTTTTACCATTTCGTTCAAGAGATAATGGAGGATGAGGAAATTTTTGCTCGATTGGTCTTCAGTGATGAAGCGACTTTTCATGTAAGTGGCAAAGTCAACCATCACAATCTTAGAATTTGGGGCACTGAAAATCTGCATACAGTAATTGAACATATGCGCGATTCACCCAAAGTTGACGTTTTCTGTGCCATGTCTCGAACAAAGATTTATGGGCCTTTCTATTTTTCCAAAAGCACAGTAACTGGAGATGCATACCTGGATATGCTACAGATCTGGTTATTTCCGCAATTGAACGAAGATTCCACTGATTACATTTTCCAACAATATGGCACGCCGCCTCACTTGAATTTGAACGTTCGTCGTCACCTTAACAAAGTTTTTCCTCATCATTGGATTGGTCGTAGTAGACCTACAGATTTGGCATTAACAAACTGGCCTCCCAGATCCCTGAATCTGACGCCGAGCGAGTTTTTCTTTTGGGGATACATAAAGGATTCGTGCAACCTTCACTCACAAGCCTGCATGATCTCAAAAACCGCATTACTGCAGCTGTGGCGACGGTAACACAGGATATGCTGGATCAAGTTTGGTGAGGATTTGATTATCACCTTGACATTGTTCGTGCAACTGAAGGAGGTCACATCGAACACTTGTAGATAAAACTTAGATATTTTCCCTTTAATTTCATGTATAACTTTTCAATGTAAGTTTATAAGTTTCAAAATTAAAGTAATTTGAAATCGGGTCAATCATTTTGAAACACCCTGTATTATTACGACATCCTCTGAAATCGTGAGTAATATCAGAATACATAAATGAGTCAAAATTTCTGGAAACCTAATGCTTTATCTATAGCATCATTAAGCGTAAACAGAAACTATATATAGCTAATAATTCTATAATAATTTTACAGGATCACAAATCAACTGTCAGGTACAATGAACAGTAATTAAATGCTTACTTAATTCACAAAAGAGAAGATTATATTCTAAAAACAACGACGCTTTCACAATTCATGTTTACTGGTATCACGCTAACTACAAGTAACTGAAATATTACCAGTTTCAGTGGAATTTTTTAGGAAATTCTTAATCAAACTTCGTAATTCGAAAAGTATTCAGAGCTTGCCAAAAAATTCACAAAGTTGGCAATATTTGGTTAACTGTGTTGCCAACGTCAAGTAATTTGAAGGACTTTCATTTGATAACAAAGGTTAATGGTTGGCTGTGAATGACATTTTCCCCTGGAGAACGGAAAACGGGCTTGAAAATATTTTTAGGTATTTGTAACAGTATTTTTTCCCATTTAGAACAATGATAAGTCGCGGAACAGTTATAATACTCAATACCGGGAATTGAGTATAAATTTTTATGTAAAAATAAATACATTGAATGTGTTAGTGCAAGTGAACAAAACGCAAAAAATTCATCAGATTGATTGATGCTAACTGTTAAAGGGACACAATACCCTATCAATAATTTTTTATTATGAGTATTATGGTAAAAGTTCTGGTTGCAATATATTATAAACATTTTAAAAGTATCATTTATTATAAACATATTATAAACATTATGTTAATATTAAACTATAAAAAAATAAAAATAAAACATTATTAAACTGCGTGTTAAATTAAAATTTATATAAAACAATATTTATTTTAATTACTACAATTTTTTTAAATGTTAATATTTTAGTCCGGATTCTTTTACATTCTTTAGAATATACTATAGAAGGATGTGCATGTATTTTTAGATGCTTCTAATAAATCCAATTTAATAAACACTTCTTACTGATATGTATAGTGAAAGAATGATGAATTTCTTAGTTTAAATATTTTTTTAAATTAACTATAAAACTTAAATGTGAATTCTATGCACAGTTTTTAAGTATACAATATGAATCAGGTACAAAAAGTCTATTTTAATTACAAAAATAAAAAAAAATAAAAAGTTTTAGGAGGAAACTCAATTTAAAAATTTTATTTATAAGCCGTTTCATTTCTATCACCGTATGAAGAAATTTAATAAGTTCTTAAAATTTAAGGATATAGATTTGAAATGTCACCTGCATATTTAGAAATATTGCAGTTATAATTTGAAAATCGAATTATATTTTGACAATATTTTGGGTTGTGTCCCTTTAAATTAAGAATTTTTGATGTGAATAACATCTATGGGCGGGGTATCTCTGCTGAAACCTGAACGGTAAAAAAACTGTGAACACTTAAAAAATGCAAACAATGAAAACAAGGTTTACTTAATGTAAACAATGTTCACATGTTTTGTCGAAAATATGGTACCATTTATGAAAAATAATTTCAATATTATAATATTTTGAACTTTTATTGAAAAAAACAAAGAAGATTTTGTCCGAGCGAATTTTTGCCCCACTTTGCTAACTTTCAATCGAATTATCTTCTGAACTATAAAAATTAGATATAAATAGTAAGTAACAAAAATGTTCAATAGTAAATCCAATTTATAGGTGAATGATTTGTTTTTGCAATGCTTTTACGTTTTTAGAGCAATCGTCTTGTCAAGTTTGAGAAGATTGAAATTTTTCCGGTTTTCAAGTTTGTAATGCTTATACCTCAAAAACTAAAAGAGTTAGCTATTAACAAGAACCACGAATCGAACCTGGTTCTAATAATTTGCTTTCGGGTATGCTGAGGTATATAGAACACTATTTACAAAATAACTGCTTCTTGCAGTGAACTATTGGATTTTCAAAATTTAGTAAAATGAATACATGATTCACCAAATACCTCAATTTCTTTCTTTCTTTTGTCCCAGATCGTTTAATCTACCCTTAGATATTAGGTACCAGTAGATATAAGGTACCAGTAGATATAAGGTACCTGCAGATATAATACCGGAACCCAGTGGGGTGACATCCACAGGGTACCCTCCTTCCCTTATCAGGAACCTTTCGGAAGGACTTTCAGACCCACATATTTAACGTGCCCGTTCTCTGCATAAGGCAGTTTGAGCAGAGCTTAGAATCGAACTCCGTCCCCCGAGTGCAATCACAGTGCTTTAATCACTGGATTGTATCGGCCCTGAACGTCCCAATTTAGTGAATTGTTGTTCAACCCCCAATTCATACTTCTTAGCCCTCTGATTAAAAAGCAGAATAATATGCCGAACAGTAATATAAGATGCGGAAGAAAAAGTTTCATTAGACCTCATTAGATTCATCATCAGATATGAAAGATGAAGAAATCCCGATTAGTTGATTCAAATATAGATCAAAATAGAATTGAAATAGTTGAATCAAAATAGAATTGAAATTCTGAACTCGTAAAATAACAAGGTTTTAAAAGCCTTTCATAATATACAATATTGTAACATTATGATGATACAAAAATAATATTTCAGGCATAGTAGTTAGAAAATTCAGAACACTGAAGGAGAAGTACGCTATTAGGCTTTTAAGGGTAATATATTATTCTTTAAAACTAAAGTTTGCGAAACTAGATATTCGTATGGATACACTGACTTCATAATACATTCCTCGCTCTCAAATCTCCTTACACCTTCGGGTAGGTCGGACGGTCTGGGTTGATAAAATTGTCAAATCTGCATCGCTGGTTCAAATTATCACAATTACAGGATGTTACCATTTATTTTAAAGGGTTTGAGAAAAATCTTTCGATTGATACCAAGTTTCACAATATACCCACTCGGGGGTGAGGAGGGGTTGCATCACCGCCTATTTTTCACTATAATAATTGAAACTGTTCAGTGATCAGTGAGCCATAAATAATCCTTTTGCTGCATATGTTGCAATGTCGAATTATAATTTCGAAATAATATAATGTCGAATTATAATTTCGAATATATATAATTTCGAAATTTTTTTGAAATTTTCGCCTGAATTTCAAAATATTCTATCTAGCTCTGGGATTTGTTTTAACAAAGCCGGATAAAAAGTTTCATGAAAATTAATCAATGTTTGTGGCAATCTTGTACACAAGGAAAAGACCACATACAAACATCACTCTAAAAATAGTCAAAATACGTTCAGGAAGTCCTGAAACATATATTGGCTTCAAAATGATCTCAAAATCGTGAAAACAACACATCCTCTAAACTATGTTCTATAGTACGAGAAAGCAAAAATAGCAAATCATAATACATTTATTCATTATCTTCCTATTTATAAATCATTAACTTTCTTTCTATACTTAAAATAATTCTACGCTACAACTTTCATATATAGCACCATTTAGGAATTTTTCTTTAAAATTAAAACACAAATGAATTTGCTATAAATGCATTTTCGCATTTCAAGCTTATTCTCATATTAAGTTGCTTAAAATAATAATTTTGACTTCTATGTGTTTCACATCCCGCTCTTACACACCGTGTTCTGAATTTCTATTAATAATTCTCTAATATGTTTATTCAAACCCTGAAGACGTGCTTTGTCGACTGCATGAATGATGCAGGTGAAATCCAACTGATTTACACATGCTGCCGTTAAATCGGGTGCATTGTTTGATGTCCAATTACGACTGACCAATGCCTCTCTATACACGTCTCTAATTCTCTGTTTAATGTTCCACCAAATCAGCATTGACCAGCGGCGATGCAACTGGATAATATCAATAGTTGCTTGTAGGTCTTGTTCAAAGCATAGCTCAAATTATGAAATGCTTTTCATTGACGACTAGCTGCGGTGATGTCAGTTAGTTGCTGGTTAAAAAGAAATACGTGCAACTTAACCTACTACAAATCTATTAAAACTATAAAACCATGGAGGTAAAAGCAATGAGTTAAAACTTAATATTAAAAAAACGCCAATATCGGTTGAGACAATAAGTCAGGTGGCGCTGGGATAACATAAGTAGTCCTGAAATGCATGCATTTCCGGCGAAATTCCTGAGATATTTATTTAAACTGTCAATTTTGTAAAAATAAATTATTAGCGTATTGCAAAGTAGAACTGAAACAATAAAGAATATTCCTACTTATTCAAAATTATTCTATCTTCCAATTTATTTTTATCTCCATATATTCTGTACTCTATCCTACAACTATGAGAAATACTGGCTATTTATACTCATAATTAGGGAACCCTTTTCTTAAAATAATCGAAAATATATTTACGAAATACTACGCCTTTCTATTATGTCGACTAACAATAGCAGCTACTTTACAAGCGACACCTAAACATAATTCTCAAAGCATTATGGCATTTTCAAGCGTTTTATCCATCAGAGTTTTATCCGCTTCTTTCTAACTCTATGTATTAAACCTTCGTTTAAAGCAAAATACAACATAAAATTAATAATGTCGACCGATTTCGAAGCAAGAAACACCTCCATGTTTTTGACTTCTTTCCTACTCCTGCTATTGGCAACCTCTTTTCTCTGTTTTAGTCATGTTTGCTGTTCTAACATCAGTTGCCGATTTTGCTCTGAAAAGTGAAGGTTACGCATCTTGTTTCTCCTGACGAAGAAAACTATCTTGTCTCTGAAATCATTTGAGATATCACTTTTTGCCACTGCGGGCCAAAGTGGCGCTGTAAGGAAAGTACAGAAAGTTAACATTTTACATGCATTTTGAAAAGGACATCACATTTATATTTTATACGTATTTAGTGCACTTTATATTTACATTTGTATCTTATATTTACATACGTATGACATTAATTTTTATATTGGCATCATTTACACGTGTGATTAGATATGTTTTCCTTGCATATGTTCCAAAAAGTGCATTTTCTGAACAGCATTCTTTCCTGCATAATGCAGCAGATCTCCATTGATTTGCTTGACGTACAATGTTATTCGGTCCTCACAAGTGACTAAATTATCCACATTCCCTTTATATACCATGCGCTTTACATGATCCCATGACCAAAAGTCACAAGGGGTCAGATCAGGTGAACGGGCTGGCCACTTCATTGGAAATGCTCGACTAATTATTCGGTTTTTGGTAAAATGCTGTGGTAGGACTTCCTATACGCGCAATCCAACATGAGGGAGTGCTCCGTCCTGAAAAAATATCGTATGGACATGATTGCTAAAATGTTTGATAAAATGTAAGTGCAAATGTGAATGTAAAATGTGATGTCAATATCAAAATGCATGTAAAATGTTAACTTTCTGTACTTCCTATGCCTATTTTACTCCAAAAATGGGCCTTACAGCACTACTTTGGCCCGCGGTGGCAAAAATCCGAACTATTTTTTTTTTAAATCAAAATATCATGGTTTAAATAGTTTTTACTGAAAATTTGGTTGAGTTTGGCTCAACAGTTTTCTCAATATCGGGCTTTAAACACCTCTACTTTAATTATGGCCACCCTGTATATATAATATATAAATATATATATATAATATATATATAAATATATATATGTATATATGTATATATATATATATATATATATATATATATATATATATATATATATATATATATATATAATATATATATATATATATATATATAATATATATATGTATATATATATATATATATATATATAATATATATATATATATATATATATAATATATATATGTATATATATATATATATATATATAATATATATATATATATATATAATATATATATGTATATATATATATATATATATATATATATATATATATATATATAATATATATATATATATATATATAATATATATATATATATATATATATATAATATATATATGTATATATATATATATATAATATATATATGTATATATATATATATATATATATATATATATATATATATATATATATATATATATATATATATATATATATATATATATGCTTCCCTGTAATTTGCCCCCTACTACAATTAAAACAAAGCTTTATCGAAAATGATATGTAACTCATATGAAGTGAATCCATACAGAAAACCACTGTACAACTGCCATTCAAGCAAAAACCCCTTTTCTCTAAGGTTGTTTATTATAAAGTTGGGTGATCAGCCCGGCAACCAATCAAAAAATTGTAAGCTTTAAGCCAACAAGCTCCGTCATTCGTCACTCCACGGACCAGGAAGAACGTTGAGAGTCGTTGTCAAAACACAACAAGTTTTTTCATTATTATAATTAAAAATTGTCTGCTAATTTTGAAGTGACAATATCCAGATATCAACAACTTGCGCAAAGATTTTTAATTGTGCTGTGCACACCTTCCTTAGTGCCGTTCAAGGAGATTGGTGACGTCTAAAGAGATATAGCGACGTCGGTGGCAGTCGCAGTTAACAAATTTGGTCTCTTGCAAATTTGGTCTAACAAATTTGGTTTCAAATGCTTGAGTTTTCTATTCCCGTGCCATCACATGCGCAGAGCCAAGTAAAAAAAAAGTCAGTCATACCCGGGATAAACAGCGCTGGTTCTCTCATTTTCTTCAAGAACTACTCTCTGATTAAAATACTTCCGATCAGATGTTGTCAATATCACAAAGTAACTCGATGAATTAACAAATTATACGATCTTACGGCACTTAACGTAGACTTCCAAGCGGCACGTGAACTACAATACTTACCTGGACTTAGGCAGACTTTATGAGAACGAAAACAGAATCGAGACCGGTAATCGTGATAACTGTGATGTTTCACCTATCAAGACACATTTCATTTCATGGTCTTCGGATTCATAGGAGTCATGTGTGTGTGGGTGGAACGCTCTGATTATGAATATATTCTTATGGTAGCTTTAAATCTATTATAAACAGTAGGTCCTTGTTAAATATATATTTATGCCTAAACAGAATAACAGAAATCGACTGTATGAGAGCGAAAACAGAATCGAGACCTGTAATCATGATAACTGGGATGTTTCACCTATCAAGACACATTTCATTTCATGGTCTTCCGATCCATAGGAGTCATGTGTGTGTGGGTGGAATGCTCTGATTATGAATATATTCTTATAGTATCTTTAAATATATTATAAACAGTAGGTCCTTGTTAAATATAAATTTATGCCTAAACAGAATAACAGAAATCGACTGTATGAGAGCGAAAACAGTATCGAGACCTGTAATCATGATAACTGGGATGTTTCACCTTTCAAGACACATTTCATTTCATGGTCTTCCGATCCATAGGAGTCATGTGTGTGTGGGTCGAACGCTCTGATTATGAATATATTCTTATAGTAGCTTTAAATCTATTATAAACAGTAGGTCCTTGTTAAATATATATTTATGCCTAAACAGAATAACAGAAATCGACTGTATGAGAACGAAAACAGAATCAAGACCGGCAATCGTGATAACTGGGATGTTTCACCTATCAAGACACATTTCATTTCATGGTCTTCGGATCCATAGGAGTCATGTGTGTGTGGGTGGAACGCCCTGATTATGAATATATTCTTATGGTAGCTTTAAACCTATTATAAAAATTAGTCCTTATTAAATATATATTTATGCCTAAAAAGAACAACAGAATTCGATCCAGCCCAATTCGAGAGCTGCATCAACCAAAGTAAGTGTTGTAAAATTTCCCATTTTACAAGAATATTTTATACTTTCTATTGAGCAGCAGGATTTTTTTGATCCCATAGGCCATCTGAGTGCATATATTTTGCATTCTATATTGCTGAATTAGGCTGGAGAATCATATGTGTAAAAAGTTGATTAGAAAGCTGTCTATCGCACATAAACTGTATTAATACTTAGTGAACATTCACAGTGGTGTATTACGATATAACGTTTTCAATATGTTTTTAAAAACTTGATTTCTCACTGAAAATGAGAACTACATGAAAATGTTAAAGAATTCCTAAATTAAAAAAGTTATATGTATACTTTAAGAAACACAAAGTTCAACTTTTAAAACTAAATACCTTAATTTTCGCTTGAAACATTTCTCTGTTGTAACCACAGACGCCATGTCTGAATTAATGCACCCCAAAAGAAAACTATTTTCTCATAGAACCTTATTCCTTTCACCAAATAGCATGCAGAACTGCAATTCTTGATGAGAAATTCCAAATGAAGGAATTAAAATTCAGAGAAGAGTTTGAAGATCAAATAACACCATGCCTACAATTTTCATAAGCTTCTCTAATGAAGTTAACCTTTTGTTACCGGTTAAGACTCGCCTCCGGTAAACATTGCACCAGGAAAGATTCGTATCTGTTCAAAGTATTCCAAATTCAGCTGAAAGCCCGATTTTGAATTTTATATGCCAGACTTAACTGTTTGACAGCAAATGAAACATTTGATATTATGCCCTGTGGCTTCTTTGTTGAATATAATTTACTGATAGTTCAATCAGTTTATGTTATGGGGAAGTTATAGCCGGAAAATTTTGGATTATGTTGTAAAAATTCGGACTCTCGAATTTGGAAGAATCAACGCGTTTTCAACATCCATAAGTACGAATCAATCATTTCTCAATGATGACTGTGTGGCTGTCTGACTGTCTGAGATTCTGGAAACAACAATTCTTGAACAGATTGAGCGAATGGAATTAAATTTGGTACGATATTTTTAATTGACGAATGTCAAGAGGCCGGTTGATTTTCGTCTTTAACGGAAGAGGGAAAATCTCATTTTTTGACATTATTTTTTCTAAAATATAAGAAACATTATGAAAACATAAAGCATTTTCGTAAATAGCTACTTTGTAGTATTTTATTTCAAAGTGCATGAATTTGTTTACAGTATGCCAATACCGCCATTTTTGAGATAGTGGAAATTCTATTTCCTCACATGGATATATCATTTGATCAAACAGAGCAAATCGAATGAAAATTGTACGATTTTTTTCATTTAAAAAAGTGAAAGGACTATTGATTTTTGAAGAAATCCGTTTAAGGAAGGACCCCCAGAATTCTAAATAAGTATCTTCATAAAAATACGAAAACGATAAAAATAATTATGGGAACATTAAAAAAATAACTGTTTTATATGTACATGTTTTATTTAGAAGAAAATGACATAATCTAAAGTGCAGTAAGGTACTTATACTCGAGATTGCATAGTTTTAAGTTGGAAATATCATAAACTATTTTACGTGTTCGTTATTATCAAATGTTCGTTATTATCAAATGTTCGTTATTATCAAATGTTCGTTATTCTATATAAGTACTTTTAACCAGAAATAAGCTGCCAATACAATTTAAATGTACGTCAGTGACAATATAGTTTAAATATACGTTTTAAAGGTATTAGAAATTTCACTTCACTTTAGTACAACGAGCACAATATCTCTGGAAATAATTAAACGAAGAATGACGACATTTAGGTGCATTTCATCCAAAAATCGTGTCTGCAAGTGTTACCATATGCAATCTTTACTTTTTCATACTATGGAATTCGAGATTGGAATTTAGATTTCGAGATTTTATGTCAATATATGTTTTAGGACCTCCTAAATACGTTTTGACTATTTTTGGAGTGATGTTTGCCTGTCTGTCAGTGGACGATTTCGTATATATACGACAGTTACCGCAAAAATTAATGGATTTTCACGAAACTTTTTATCTGGCTTTGTTAATGAAAAATTAGATCCATAGTGAATTTTTGGAAATTCGAGTGAAAACTTCGAAATTTATTCGAAATTTTATATTTTCTTGGCAGCATGACACAATTTAATATAATTATGCATAAAAGGGGTTATTTATTACTCAATGATTATGAAACTTAATAGTTTTAATTATTGTTGTGCAACATAGCCGTGATACAAATTTTGTGTTCGTGACGTCATTATCCTCATCACGAGGAAATATGTTACCCTGCGAAGGAGTACATTGTCAAACTTGGTATTGGTCGAAAGATTTTTCAATTTTTTTAAAAGGAAGGGTAATATTCTATAATTTGGATTAACGATACAGATCATTTGGATTAACGATACAGATAATTTGGATTAACGATACAGATCATTTGGATTAACGATACAGATAATTTGGATTAACGATACAGATCATTTGGATTAACGATACAGATCATTCGAATTAACGATACAGATTTTTCAAATTATTCTTACAAAATCATAAGCTAGTTAATAATTAATCCTGATATGAGGAGGTCGATTTGAGCCACACTTCAGTTCATTTTATATTATTTTAAAATACCAATTGGTGATGAACAAGTATTGGCCATCGTTTATATTGATCAAGCTATAATCACATCCATCGATACCAGGGTAAAATATTTAAATTGAAGTAGCCTCATATATTGACGTCTAAAGTCAGAAAAAGTGTGATTATCAGAATTGTTAATCTGTAATGATATTTGAAAATCAACAAACACGTCCAATCTTGATGCTGTTAATATTTAAAGGAAAGTGGCCGTATATATTGACGCCTAAAGGAAAATGAAATTTAGCTTGAAGTTATAAATAGTAAATAGATGAGTAACACTAACAAGACTTTTGTTTGTAGATTCATAAATAATTTCATTATGTACTTATTTGATACTTAATTAATATAATTAAATAAGGTTTTAAATTAATTAAAAATTGTGAAATATAGGAATTTTATTAACTTATTTAACGGATAACATTCCTTTCGGTTCCGTTATATAATTCTGTATAATGTTGTCTAATTCCAGAGCAGATGGCGGATATTTTATCAAGAGGAAACAGCTGAGGATAGCTTAATAATGATTTATTCTTTAGGTTGGCTAACTTTATGGATTTAAAAGATATCCTATTTCTTTTTTTGTACCATATTATCAATATGAATATTGTGTTAACATTTTATTTAAATTGCATGAAAATTCGCTGAGATAGAAATAATTCAGGGGTTAAAGGAACTGTTGACTTCAAGTATTTTCATTTATTTGTGTTGCAAGAATGATTTTAGTTCAAAACGACCGATTTGATAATTGAGTAGTGTTATCTGTATCTCTAATATTTAAGTAGTGGGCGTTTATTTGGGACCCGGACAACTCCGGGCAATTCGTTCTAGTAAGACATAAACGCTCCCTCATTTAGGTGCTTTTATAGGTCTGAATACTATGGTATAACTATGCGCCAGATATTTTTGGCTTAAATCATATCGTGTGCCTGTGTACTAGCCTTTGTAGTTAAACAAATTCACAAACAAGCGAAAATTAACAAAATTTTTGGCTTAAATCATATAGTGTGCCTGTGTACTTGCCTGTGTAGTTCAAATTCACAAACAAGCAAACAATTAACCGAATTTTTGGCTTAAATCATATAGTGTGTCTGTGTACGATCCTGTGTAGTTAAATAAATTTTTAACCAAGCAAACAATTAACAAAATTTTTGGCTTAAATCATATAGTGTGCCTGTGTTGTTAAAATTCACAAACAAGCAAGCAATTAACCGAATTTTTGGCTTAAATAATATAGTGTGCCTGTGTACTATCCTGTGTAGTTAAACAAATTCATAAACAAGCAAACAATTAACCGAATTTTTGGCTTAAATCATATAGTGTGCCTGTGTACTACCCTGTGTAGTTAAATAAATTCACAAACAAACAAACAAACAATTAACCGAATTTTTGGCTTAAATCATATAGTGTGCCTGTGTACTATCCTGTGTAGTTAAACAAATTCACAAACAAACAAACAATTAACCGAATTTTTGGTTTAAATCATATAGTGTGCCTGTGTACTATCCTGTGTAGTTAAACAAATTCACAAACAAGCAAACAATTAATCGAATTTTTGGCTTAAATCATATAGTGTGCCGGTGTACTAGTTTGCGCAATTAAACAAATTCACAAACAAGTAAACAATTAAACAAAGTCACAAAGAAACTAACCTAGCCGCTCAAACTGCTGCTCGTAACGTTAGTCGGGCGGTTTGGGTTTTCAACAAAGAAACTAATAAATAAGGATCGCTCCTCATATAACTTTATTTAAATAATTGCTTGCGAGATTCTTTGAAACTAAATGCCTTAATTTGCACCTGAAATACCCCCGCGTACTACCCAGAGACGACATCTCTAATTTAATCCACTTTAAACGAAAATCCTTTTCACATATACCCTAATCTCTTTCCCAAAAAGAATGCAACGCAGCGATTCTTGACGGCAAATTTTAAATGAAGGAATTAATATTCAGAGAAAAGTTCCAAGTCCAAATCACAGCGTGCCCACTATTTTTGTAATCTCTACTAATGAAGTCAACCTTTTGCTACCAACTAGGATTTTCCGCTGGTAAACATTACGCCAGCGAATATTAGGACTTATTCAAAATACTCCCGAACTCGTCTGAAAGTCCAGATTTGACTTTAACACGCGAGACTAACTATTCCGCAGCAAATGGAATATTTATTATATTGACTGTAAGGCTTTCTCGTGGAGATATCATATAGCGGTGTGTGAATTTGTGTATGTTATAGGGGAATTAGTTCTTTATATTTGATAGAATGTTCCAAATTGTATCATACTATTGAATATATCAAAAGTATTTATAGATATTAAACTGTGAGGCGATGTGAATTATTTAATTTAAGAACTAAGGGCTACGCCCCTGCTCCCTATGCTCGCTAATCCTAGAAATCTTTGAAAAAATATAATGAATTAATTATGAAGAACTAATGTTTTCTGTTCTTATAATAATAAATAATCTCACCTGTATTAGTAACCAGGTAAATATTGTTGTTGTTTCCAATCCCCTTGGTGTAGGAAAACCTAAACCAGATCCAAAAGACCCTGCCGCAAGAGAGAATCACAGACAAATTTCTGCTCAACCGACAACTGTCCCAAGGAGACGCCCATACAATCTAGGAGGTGAGCAGGAGAAACAGGAAGGGAACGAGGAGAAGCAGAAAAATATTTCTCTCCCTCCACGAATTTCATACTGCGGAGGTGTTTGCTTTTAAGTCGGCCGTTTGGAGGGATCTTGTACTCTTGCACTGCAGAAAGCGACCAGGGCTCTATGCAGTGTACCAATGGCGAACAGGGGGAGTACGCCAAGAAGAATTCATTCTAATTTTGTGGAGGGAATGCATTTCCGAAGAACACAAGGCAGAATAACTGGGGTCAGGGCAGTCACAACCCTCTCTAGCCAGCTTATCAGCGATCTCGTTACCATGCACACCGACATGTGACGGTGGTATCCACTGGAGACACACAATTTTCCTCTGACCAAGCCTAGCCAACTTGGAAATAATACTCTGACCAGTCTTCTCCACAATCTTTGGTTAATTTTTAAATATTGAATGAAGCTTCTGCTGTCCGTTAGGATCCAAATACTGTCCCAATCAGAACAGAGTGCATGCTCAAGAGCGTTACTAATAGCGATAAGTTCCGATCTAAAGACGGAACAATGATCAGCGTTTAGGTAAATATTAATTTCGAGATTCAACTGACTGTATAAAGCATGTGGTTCTAAATGTACACAATTTGCATGGATATTATTTAAAAAGACAGCTGACATGCTAAAAGTTCTAATAATCGTGATAATGAAAACTTGTTCACTTCGACGATAAGAGCTTGCAATTTAGTCCAGCTCAACAGTAGAGCGTATGAAGGTCCGTGGTTCGATTTCCGGTTAAGGTAGAAAGGTTCTATACATTGGCGCCCGAAACGAATTAATCCTGCTAGTTATTGCAGTAATAAGGAGATCTAAAAGTGATCATCGTACCATTATTGTGAACTCAGTGGATTCTAGCACATTGAGCGCCAATTTTAAATCAGCAGGCCAACGACCCCGAAGGATACTAACCTGGGTAAAACAGAAATATCAGTAAGATAACTTGAGGCAAAAACAGCAGAGGGTGGTCTGTCAGATTGTCAAGTTGCACTTCAATCTTTCTTTCTTTCAGCCCAGACCGCCCGACCTACCCGAAGGTATATGGCATCTGTTTACACGGCAGAAAAAATACCACCCAATTTAGACCATAATCTAGTTAAGGATGACATCCACAGGAACAGTGGCCTCCTTCCCCTGCCACCAACCTCTCGAAAGGACTTTCGGACGCACAGGTTAAACGTAGTCGGACTCCGCGTAAACACTGGGGTAGTTTGGGCAGAGCTGGGAAGCGAACTGGGGTCCTCCGAGTGCAATCCCCGTGCCTTTACTTCTGGGCTATCCCTCCCCGTACGTTAATTTGACATTAGTGGGATGAGAATGCAGAGTTCACTTCGTCACTAAGGGCGTTGCTCAACGGCAAAGCGTCGGCTGGCCAGTGCGAAGATTCGTGGTTTGATACTTATTTAGTACAGCAAGGTTATTTGTTTTACTGTTTATAAGAATCAGCAATAAGACACACCGTTGTTAACTGCATTGATACTTACATTTTAATCATAATTGCGAAACGCTTGTTTATTAAAATTAATAATATGGCATATAATTATCCTCGGTTATCTTTATGACGTTTTCTATCAACCAATCACAGAGAAGTTGGAAGTCGCCATTAAGTCTTTCCCATACTAGGAATACTAATATTAGTTAATATTTAGTTTAAGGCTTAAATCAGAATTCTAAGCCGCGTCTTGCACATCTACGCGTTCATATTAGTTTATATGTGAACTTTTAGAACTGTACGTTTTGCCATCTGTTAGTAATGTAACGTCAAAAATTCGTACACATTCTTTCTAATATACAGAGATAAATCTTAGACATACATGGTTTTAAAATTAGCAAACACGAGGATTGAATGAGAAACGGATCAAAGTTAAAATTTTATCAATAAGTAAAAACCTATTGATGGAATTGTAATTGACTCTTTGTTTGTGAGTTTGTGAATTCATTTCTCAGATTTTATATACATAAGTAAAATAACCTAAAACTGTTTGTACATTGGGAGAATATGTTCCACACTAGAGTAACATATATCAGTAAACCTCTAAAATGTCGATCGCAAGTTACTTGTCAAAGCATAAACTCAGAAGTCAAGTAGCAACACTGCACCAAAAGTAAAAATCTTATGTGGGCAGCACATAACTGTCCTTGCAGACTCATATTCACGTTCTCTTTATTTCTTCAATAATTCATTAAATTGAGTTTAATTGCGAAAAATAACAGCCATAATTATTTTAAATTACACTGAATTTGCACTTTTAATTCAATTTTTTCGTATTCATTTGGTAACTGGACTTATTTAAAAGGTGGTGTAGCGAGAACTCGAAAAAAAACTTATATCTCAACGGCTAGGCCTAGAGTAATGGAAATGGTCTTACTTTTTTTGTCGTCTAAAACTGCGCATAGAATATGTAATTAATTGATATATTTGAGCACGTGTCGACTTTTATTTTTTTAGATTTAACGATTTTTGAGAGCCATTTTGAAAAAAAAAAAAAATCAGATTCGTTTTTTTTCCAAATCGTACCAAATCTAATGCACACCAGGTTAACTACAAGTGATTTTTCTATCAAATATTTGTGAAATTTGGTCTATTAGTTTTTTAGCTAGAGTGGATACAGCAAATTTTTGCGTGTCATTCCGCAAAAAGGCAGGTTCTTTTATCCCGAATCGAGAAAAAATCTAATCAGCACCAGGGTCACCTATAAGAGAATACTAAATCTTATGAAATTCGGTCAATTAGTTTTTCAATAAGAATGAATACAATATTTGCACAACCAGGCACAGAGTCACGCCAAAAATAGGTTTTCTTGCTATAGAGGTCCCGAAACGCGTAGATAATATGCTCAATGTCCAGTTTTCATCAAAAGCCGAGCTGAAGCCAAAGCTTGAGAAAGTTACAAATGTAAAGACAGATCTAATCTACGCTAACTTAAACATCCAAACTTTCTGTAGGTATCCGTTTTATTGAAATTTAGAAAATATTCACTTGATATACTAGAAAATATGATTAGTTAGATATATTCTATCAAATATACAAGAGTTGATATCCCTACGGCTTGAACAAATTCAAATATCAGGATATTATATGCAACGAAGAAATCTTATGGTCACAATTTAAATTATTTCACTTGCTTCAAAACAGTATCCCCGGCTTGTTAAAGTCAAAACCGTCAAAATTTTAGACACGGTGTTATTGGGAGTTTAAACTCTTCTCTAAAATTTAATTCCATCATTTCCAATGCATCATCAAAAATTGCCGTATTGCATCTTTTACGGGAAGGAACGAAGGATATAGGGGAAAAGGATTTTCATTTAAAGTGGATTAATTCAGATATGGCGTCTCCAAATAATACGAACAAGTGTTTCAGGTGCAAATTAAGGAATTTAGTTTAAAGGAATCACGAACAATATCTTAATGTAATGTATATATTTTATATTGGTATAATTCTTTAAGTTTCTAAATTAATTCTCATTATGCAAGATTAGTTATATTTGCCGAAATATTTATACGTTAAAACATGTAAAGTTTTCATGAAAGGTATTTTTTCTTTAAAATATTTCCGTAAACATATTTCTAATGATAATCCTTTACTTATCTTTAATTTATAATGTCAATACAGCTTTGTTAAGAATAAGTTGGAAGGAAGCTTCGTCTGTCCTAAGCAATCCAAAATTTACAGTATATTTTGCTAATGTTAGTCGTTCATATTTTAACGAATCAAAATCAAAACTAACAGAATCACCTTCACCAAAGCAATATTGTCAAAGCCACTTTAAAAGAAATTATTGATTTATATTAACTGTTAAAATCAATTATTTAAATTCAATACTTTAATAAATAATAACTTTATTTACATTGCATTTTAAGGGTGTGGCCGCATATCCTCCAATTTTCATTCAATGAAATACTCACTTGGCAGTGCTAAAATGGAACCGTTAATTTCAAAAGGTTGCTTTTCTGAACATTAATTATTTAACATATATTATTTCATTATCACGTTAATACAAATTTCATGGTCGTACGATGCTTAGACGTTTCACAGACGCACACAGACACATTTTCTTTTATTATGTAAGACCAAACACATCAAGAAATTTCCCTTCATGTCTGAAATTTGAGAAAACACTACTAATCTAGTAAGCAGTGATTTAAAACTTGCATACTGAGAGACAAATTTCATAGAATTTTACATTTGATTGCTTATGATATTTCTTTGAAATTTGTAGTGTTTCTAACAAACAGAAAATACGCACGCACAAATTACTATAGAGTGCATGTATACTAGCCACAGATATCTATGGTTTGACACAATAAATATGTGTCCCTTATGATAACATATCAGTGCGCCTTATGTCCTGTCATAGTGTGTCTTATGATAATCGTTTCTAAGTGAGCAGTTTTTATATTTTTGCTTACCAGACGGAAAGTGTATTCTCAAATTTCAGCCATGAAGGAAATTTGTTGAATGGGTTTTGATAAGACATAAACGTGCTTTCACCTAGGTGCTTTCATAAGCCTACTATGATAGGTATAACTTCGCGCCAGATATCTGTGGTTTAAAACTTTAAACTACATAGTGTACATGTGTATTAGTCATAGACATCTATGGCTTAACACTGTAAATCAGTGTGCCTTTTGATAATATATTGTGCCTTATGTTCTATCATAATTCGCCTTATGATAATCGTTTCTAAGTGAGCAGCTTTTATATTTTTGCTTACCAGACGAGTTGTACATTCTTAAATTTCAGCCATGAAGGAAATTTGTTGAATGGGTTTTGATAAGACATAAACGCGTCTTCACCTAGGTGCTTTCATAAGCCTTCTATGATAGGTGCAACTTCGCGCCAGATATCTGTGGTTTAAAACTTTAAATTACATAGTGTATGTAATGCCAGAAATGTAAAGTAATAAATATTTGGAAGGATTAAAAAATAATGGAACCAGGAATGCGGGCGGATTATCCCCACGCTAAGCAGATGGGCGATAATATACAGGTGGCCCCATATCTTACATACCACGCCCATGTTTACATACCACACTAAGCCGTTTGGCGGCAACCGAGACGGCGACGCCATGTCTACGGATTAGCTCTCAGCTCTACATTTCAGCACGTGGACCGCCGACCGAAAAAGGGATATAAGTGAGAGTTGCTCGAAGTGGGAGTCAGAATTGGTCAAGGCAGGCTGTTGGAGTTAGACTAGTCAAGAAGAAGCGACGGTAGCAGAGTTAAGAGTTGTGTGTGCGTCTCTGATATAGGAATTCGAAGGAGAGCTCATGTTCATCTGGTATTGCAAGTGTAAAGTGTGACAAAGCATCGGTGTTACCCAAGTAATATGAAAGAAGATCAGGTACCGTACAATTAAACTATATGAGGATAACCTCTTTGTCTAAATTTGTGTTTTTAAGGAAAAGCTAATTAATGCATCCCACCACGTGCTCCAACCAAATATCAATTCATCTGGCATTACACCCCCCGAACTACCATTGAGATGTATTCCACTATTGTGATATTTATTTAATTTGTAAAACTAAAGAGTGTAAATTGAGTATGTGATAAATAAATGTTTGTTCCTTTACTATTAACCTTAATTTTTAGTTTGTTAACTTAGTATCCCGTTAAGCACAGAAATAGGTGGGTTTTGCGGCCACCAACGCAATGTACACAGCAGTAAGTTTTAGAACAGATTACATGTATAATTAATATACTAATAAATAATTAATTTAATGTAAAATGCATTTTTGACAATATTAATTTTAATCAACAAAATTAATAATCGGCACAGTGTACATGGGTATTAGCCATAGATGTCTATGGTTTAACACTGTAAATCAGTGTGCATTATGATAATATAGTGTGTCTTATGTTCTATCATAATTCGCCTTATGATAATCGTTTCTAAGTGAGCAGCTTTTATATTTTTGCTTACCAGACCAGTTGTACATTCTCAAATTTCAGCCATGAAGGAAATTTGTTGAAAGAGTTTTGATAAGACATAAACGCGTCTTCAAAACGCGTCTTTTGACTAGCATTGTATTCTAAATTTTAGGCATAAAGGGAATGTTGTTGGATGTGCTTTAAATAGGACATAAACGCTTGCGCTTTAATAAGACATTTGTGCGAGATATATCGTTGACTTAACTCTATAAATAACATACGTTCACCTCTGTAAGATACCTAGAAATACTGCTGGTTCAAAACTACCTCGAAACCTAATTTCAGTAAACAAAGTATTTGTGGTAAAGCTATTTAAAGTTGGAATTTTTGATTATTTTTTATCAACATCATCTATCTTAACATGGCCGTAAAATCGTACATAGTGGAACTCGTACATAGTTAATTTGTACATTGCGTTGTTTGCCGCTGATAGCCCTCCAATTATTTATCTTTCGAGCGAGTTCTGTAAAAGAATATTAATTAATGTAAAACTAAATTAATTGCACTATTTTAATTTTAACAATAAGTCATTTATTAATAACATAAAATACTTAATTACTTAATTACAACAATTCTTCTTCTTATTAATTATTCCGGCGCAAAGAGACAATGTGAGACCATTATTAAAATGCTTAAAATGTCTTGACTGTAATATTTGAGGAACACATACCTTCAAGGCTGTCTTGGCTTGGCCACCAGCACGTACTTCGTCGATCATATTACAGTACATCATATTACACTCGCAGTTTAATTCGTCTACACGTAATTCGCCCATCATATTTTACTGCTGGCTTGAACACTCGTACTTATTTCATCCTCTTAGTCTGTGCTCTCCACATATCTAGTCGTTGTGTAAGTATCGTGCTCCTTAATTTCGAGCTATTAATCTCGTCTAGTCGTCGTGCTGTATTGACCAAGTATCGCCATTCTTAAGTCATAGGTTGTGGCTCTTTTTGCCCCAGGACTGTCACTCCCCCTTTGCTCTCATTTGCAGTCTTCAGGATTACGCTACAAGCTTCTTCTCCATTGGTTAACCTTTTTATCCAATGTCGTTACTTCACATTTTCTCAAAAGTCCCCCGACCCCCTTCTGTCTTGACGCCCCAAAATTTATGATTTTGGTTGACCTTTGGGTCAGCGTGTCGTAAACACTGGCGTCATTGAGACTGAGGGTATCTTTTGACGTTTCAGACACAACAAATTACTGGCATAAAGCTGTCTCACCATAACCAGTGTGAGATCTATTTCTGGTCTCACAGTATTATAAAAAATAAGAGATAGAAAATTGTTTATTTTCCCCCGAATAAGATATAATTATACTTGACATTTAAATTTCATATAAATCGTGAATTAATTCAGAATATTTAAGGGTTCCACGAATTTGTATATTATACACATTACTTTAAAGAATTTCTAATGAGAATCTTTTAAACTAAATACTTTAATTTGCACCTGAAATATCACCATGTACTATTTCGAGATAACATGTCTGAATTAATCCCTTTGGAAGGAAAATCCTTTTCATATTCACCCTCAGCTCTTTGTTATAAAGAATGCATCACAGAAATTCTTGATTTAAAGTTCCAAATGAGGGAATTAAAATTCAGAAAAGGCCTCAGTGTCAATAGTACGGTACCTACAATCTTCATAAGCTGTGCTAATGAAGTCGATCTTTTGTTATCGGTTAAGATTTTCTGCAGGTAGCCATTGCTGCATTGAAAGTTAGGACTCATTTAAAAATGCAGATCTTGGCTGAAAGTCCGGTTGACTATTTCACGCTTGGGTTACCACTTTTCTGAAGCAAACGAATCAATCGAATTTGTAAGGTTTCTTCTTTGAGTATACTATGCTGATATTTGAATTAGTTTATTTTGTAATGATATTAGTTAACTTATAATTTATAGATTATTTAAAAGCTGATCATATCATTGGTAACAGAAGAATATTTTTGAAGTTAGGATAAAATGACACGATATCGCCAGACTTGCATTCAAAATTTTGATAAAAATTTGCAAAAGAATAAACATTTATTTGACGACAAGGAGTATTTATCTCAAAATTAGGTGGGAGGGAAATGAGAGCATCCTGTGCCATAATTACTCTGTCAGTATATCATTGGTATAGAGATCCATGGTTCCAGCATTTGAGTTCGTCTTTTGGCATTAGTTTGCAAATGTTATGCTGTTGTTGATGAGACCCAGACCGTCCGACTAACCAGAAGGGTGTAAGGTAACAGTTTGGACGGCCGGGAAGTGTCACCCAATTTAGACCGAAACCCAGTGGGGGAGGCATCCACAGGGACCGTACCCTACCACCAACCTCTCGGAAGGACTTATGGAAACACACGTTTAACGTGATCGTACTACGCGTGAACACGGCGGCAGTTTTGGCAGTGGCGGGATTCGAACCCGGGCCTACCGAGTGCAATCCCTGTGCGCTAACCACTGGGCTACAGCGCCCCGCAAATGTTATGTAAAAAAGCAATATTATTTTCCGAATTCTTATCGTCGAGACAATCAAAGAGAACATAAAATTTTGATCAAACAGCCCGTGTTTGACTTAGCCTTAATATATGAAAGTCTAAGTCATATAGACTTTCTAAGACATTTTAAGTCAAAGTCTAGTCTAAGTCATGGGTCCAAGTCTATCATAAAGTCTAAGTCTATAAACATAATATATGAAATTCTCGTTAAACTGTTTTGCTCTAGTCGATACATTGAGTGCAAAGTGCTCATGGAGCATCAAACAAACCAATCAGACACTATATTCAAACTCTAAACATTATAATCATAAAGCTAAAAGCTAATTAAATACGCGTTATATTTCTACTAAGTTAAATATTAAATATCATGCCTCGCATTCCATTAAACAAGGAAAAAATATGAAAAATCGGTATTGTGGGTTCAATTGGTTACAACTAAAGAGTGTTATCCTTCACTTTAATGGGCGTGAAAAAATTGTATCGCAGTTATTATTCACAACAATGAAACTATTAAGTCTCGTGCTTATTGAGCCATAAATAAACCCTTATATGCATGATTATGTCAGATTTTGTCCCGTTGTTTTCGCTCGAATTTAAAAAATCTGATGTGGGCAACACATGACCATCCTTATACAATGCAATGAATTTACTCCTTTTACATTAAACAAGAAAGATCAATCATGCATAAGCATTGATTATGAAACACTTTCCAACTGAAATGTAATTTCATTTAAAAATTTCTAAAATGTGATTCATTCAGTGGTAATATCTTTTACATTATCACAGTACTACAGTAATTTATTATACTTAAATATTTAAAACTGTATCGAAATATAAATCATCTGATTCTTTATGCAAAATCAATGAATATTTCATTCATATAACTTGTATTCCAGACTCCAGAGCTAAATAATTTTGTGTGAAAAAAATTCAGCAATTCTTATGTAATTCATCTTACAATCGCTTGAGATATTTGCATTCTGCATATGTTAAAATTAGGCTTCCTTGAAGAAATAATAAAAGTTTAGGGATCATTTAAAATCACAACTATTGTAATTGCATAGGCACGGAATTTAGATACACAGATAATACACAGATAATATATATGTGCATGTGTATGTACTCAAAGTATTGGAATCGTGCCGAAGATCGGAACTCGAATTTTCAAAGTATCTACACGTTTTGGGACTTCTAGAACACGAAAAAACTACTTTTAGGAAGACGTCTGTGTGTGTAAGGGTGTATCTGTGTATGTTTCTGTGTGTCTGTGTGGATATTACATCCACTCTAATTGAAAAACTAATGGACCGAATTTCATACAATTTGGTAGGTATGTTTTTTGTGGGAAATCCTGATGTTCATTAGATTATAGTACGATTCGTAATAAAAGAATCTGCCTTCTTTGCGAAATGGCCGCAGAAATTGCCTTTATCCACTCTAGCTAAAAACTAATGAACCAAATTTAACAAAATTTGGAGTATAATATTTCAATAACCTACAAGTGATTTATATACCAAATTTAACAAAATTTTGTATATAAATCATTTGTAGGTTATTCTACCACGATTCGGGAAAAAGGAACGGGCTATTTTTGCGAAATGGCCAGCAAAAATCGTTATATATAAAAATAAAAGACTACGTGTGCTCAATTATATCAATTAAATTCCTATTTTATATGTGATTTTTGACAACAAAAAGAATAAGACTAACCCCATTACTCTAGGACTAGCCGTTCTTGAGATATTCTAGTTTTTTCGCGTTTTCGCTACGCCACCTTTGACAATAAGTCCAGTTATCAAATGAGAACCAAATTTAAGTTTAACGTGTAAATTCAATGTCATTTAAAATACTTATGTTGTGCAGATAAACTCAAATTATCATTGAATAAATAAAGAGAACGAATATGAGTCTGCAGGGAAAGACATGTGCTGTCCACATCAGAATTTTTAACAATATTACACCAATGATTTATAGAAGTGAACGGGGATTATTTTCAGGCCATTTCGAAAAAAATGTATGATCTATATTTAAAGATCCATCAAATTTTTGTCGAATAAAATGTTCAACAAATTTAAGCTGTGTACCAAATTTTAACTCTCTAGGACGTAGGAAAGTGCATTTAAAATGCCATCAATTAAATTTATCACGAAGAGTTATATAAAATTTAAAAAAAAATGAAAAATAGTTATCTACCAAATTTATTTTAAAATATGAAGCCACTCCCATATGCAAAACGTTTAAACAAATGGGGAGATATTTATTATATAATATCTCTCTCTTTTCTTTCTGGAAGATATCCCAAAGTCAGAATTTAATTGAATTTGTTTTTTTCCCTATATTAAATAATTTTTTTAATTAAAAAACTACTTAACATATTTTACTGAATTTTTTTTTATATATTCTATGGGATAATGTGAATATTTCCTAAAAATTTCGAAGCAATTCGTGAATTTTAAATTTACTTAAAAAATGTTTGAAAAATTAGGTCCCATAGGGTTCAATGTATTTCATTTTTTCAACCCGGGTTCAATAAAAAACTAATTGGGTGATATTATTTATTTATATTCCCATAGGTCCTACAGACAGTCTGAACAACATACTAAAATTTCATTTTGATAAACTCATTTTTACGGCAGTTATCGTGCTAACGGACAGACAGACAGACAGACAGACAGACAGACAGAATGAACAAAGTCATAAACACTTTTCAACTTTGTTGTAATGTGTTAAAAAACATGTATTTGCATTCTACTTATTCCATTAAGGTATGTTTATTTATACCTTTGAAAAGTTAAAAAATGATAAAATTTTCATTTTCTACTTCATTTTGTATTTCCAAATTTACAGCTTTTGTATTCTGAAATTGTTTCTCTGAATTTACATTCATTGTTCAGCGATTTCCATCAGCTTCTTACGTAGCAAAAACACTCGTTCAACGGACGAATTTGACGTTGGATTTGACAACATACTAAAATTAACAACATACTAAAATTTCATTTTGATAAACTCATTTTTACGGCAGTTATCGTGCTAACGGACAGACAGACAGACAGACAGACAGACAGACAGACAGAATGAACAAAGTCATAAACACTTTCCAACTTTGTTGTAAAGTGTTAAAAATAATGTATAAGATTCACAGTACTGAGCTTTTAACGTTGAATCGTACATTTGGCGATTTTCCGGAGGACTACATGTAATACTATTTCAAAGTACCCAATTGACTTATATTTCATATAATTTTAACAATTATCGATATTGATAGCATCTTAAATAAGCAATATCGTCCATATATTAAAATATTTTAATAATTAATTCATAAATTAGGCGTCATTTTCTTTAATTTAGCGTCATTTTTGCAATTTTAATGAAATTTTCGTTAATCTGGGGCAAAATATCAAGTTGGCGATACTTTGCTAGATCATTAGCCAAGTTTGTCAAATACAACACCAAGTGTTATATACAAAAGGAGAGAAGAGCATGTCTTATATAATAAAATGCATGCCTGTCATACGACGGAAATCAGAATTTGCGAAACATTTGTGTACTTTCTGTACTTCCTATGCCTATTTTACTCTAAAAGTGGACCTTACAGCCCCACTTTGGTCAAAGGTGGAAATATCCGAATTATTTTTACTTTCCCTGCAATACATGGTAATGTATAGGGAAAGTATTGGAATCATGCCGTAAATCGCAACTCGAGTTTTCGACGGATCTACACGTTTCGAGACCTCTAGAATACGAAAGAACCATTTTTAGCGTGACGTCTGTGTGTGTGTCTGTCTGTCTGTCTGTGTGTCTGTGTGTCTGTCTGTGTGTCTGTCTGTGCAGATTTTGTATTCACTCTAACTAAAAAACTAATGGACCGAATTTCACAAAATTTTGTAGGTAAGTCACTTGTGGCCGGAGCTGGTGCTGATTAGGTTTGGGTACGATTCGGAATAAAAGAACCCGCCTTTTTTGTGAAATGGCCCGCAAAAGTTTGTATCCACTGTAGCTGAAAAACTAATGGACCGAATTTCACAAAATTCGGTAGATGAGTCACTTATCGGTAACTCTGGTGCTGATTAGATTTTGGTACGATTCGGAAAAAAATGACTTGCCTTTTTTTGTAAAATGGCCCGCAAAAATCGTCCAAATCTAAACTAAAGAACTGGGTATACTCAAATATATCCATTAAATGCTGATTTAATACGTAATTTTTAAAGACGAAAAGAATAAGACCGACCCCATTACACTAGGACTAGCCGTTCTCGAGATATTTCAGTTTTTCGTACTTTCCCTACATCACCTTTGAAAATAAGCCAGGTTACCGAATGAGAACGAAAATTGAATTAAAAGTGAAATAAATTTAATTAAAATAAAGAGAACGTTAATATAAGTCTGCAGGGAAAGTCATGTGCTGCCCACATCAGATTTTTTACTTTCCCTGCAATACATGGTAATGTATAGGGAAAGTATTGGAATCATGTCGAAAATCACAACTCGAGTTTTCGACGGATCTACACGTTTCAAGACCTCTAGAATACGAAAAAACCATTTTTAGCGTGACGTCTGTGCGTGCGTCTGTGTGTCTGTGTGTCTGCCTCTCTGTCTGTGCAGATTTTGTATCCACTCTAACTAAAAAACTAATGGACCGAATTTCACAAAATTTGGTAAGTAAGTCACTTGTGGGCGAGTCTGGTGCTGATTAGTTTTGGTTACAATTCGGGATAAAAGAACTATCGAACTCTATTTGGGTACTATTCGGGATAAAGAACCTATTTTTGCGAAATGGCCCGCAAAAGCTTGTATCCACTCTGACTGAAAAACTAATAGACCAAATTTCACAAAATTCGGCAGATGAGTCACTTGTGGGTCATTCTGGTGCTGATTAGGTTTTGGTGCGATTCGGAAAAAGATAACCTGCCTTCTTTTGCAAAATGGCCCGCAAAAATCGTCAAAATCTAAACTAAAGAACTACGTATGCTCAAATATATCCATTAAATGCTTGTTTAATGCGTAATTTTTAGAGGAGAATAGAATAAGACCAACCCCATTACACTAGGACTAGCCTTTCTCGAGATATTTTAGTTTTTCGTATTTTCTCTACGCTATCTTTGAAAATAAGTCCGGTTACCGAATGAGAACGAAAATTGAATTAAAAGTGAAATAAATTTAATTAAAATAAAGTGGATATAAGTCTGCAGGGAAAGTCATGTGTTGCCCACATCAGATTTTTCTTTTAAAAATTAAAACCCCATGATCTAAATGGTATTTACTGCAAAAGTGGTTGAGTTTGGCCCAACAGTTTTCTCACTATCGGGCTCTAAACACCTCTACTTTAATTATGGCCACTGTGTATGTACTTTCCCGGTTTGAGTGTCTAAAAACACAGAAATTGAGTTTTCACAAAGCGAGCAGCCTTTTTAACACTTTACAACAAAGTTGAAAAGTGTTTATGACGTTGTTCATTCTGTCTGTCCGTTAGCACGATAACTGCCGTAAAAATGACTTAATCAAAGTGAAATTTTACTATGTTGTTCAGACGGTTTGTAGGACCTATGGGAATATAAATGAATAATATCACGCAATCAGTTTTGGATTGAAACCGGGTTGAAAAAATGAAATACATTGAGCCCTATGGGACCTAATTTTTCAAACATTTTTTAAGCGGATTTAAAATTCACAAATTGCTTCGAAAATTTTAGGTTATATTTAAATTGTTCCATAAAATATACAAAAAAAAAAATTCAGCGAAATATATTCAGTAGTTTTTAAATAAAAATTAAAATAATAATAACACCCCTTATATGAAGCGATCACGTGACCATGATATGAAAAGATTACATGACCCACTTCAAAATGATATATGGCATCCATCTTGTCTCAAAATCGTGATTTTTAAAGTTCTTTTTAATTCATATTGAGTGTTGTATCCGTCCTAAAACCACTTTTTTTTTCTTAAATTCTGTGCATCTACATACTGAAACAACGCAATTACAATATATTTGAGTTTAAATGATCATCCAAATTTGATTATTTTTACAACGAAGCCTATTTTTCACCTATGTAAAATATAAACAGAAAAATATGTAGAATGAGTTGTATTAGAATTGCTGTATTTCTTTAACACAAACTCGTTTAGTTCATGGAGTCTGCATAGCTGATATGAATGAAATATTCACTGGTTTTACAAAGAGAAGGGCGATTTTTTTCGATGAAGTTTTACGCATAGAGTTTAATTACTTGTAGCTCCATGGTCTTAATTTTTAAATAAAATAAATTTTTATAGTA
This sequence comes from Amaurobius ferox, assembly GCA_951213105.1. Lineage (NCBI taxonomy): Eukaryota > Metazoa > Arthropoda > Arachnida > Araneae > Amaurobiidae > Amaurobius > Amaurobius ferox. The sequence continues at coordinate 82,588,029 of OX578140.1, read as the reverse complement.
TTGTAATGAATGACATGAATGGGAAATTATTTATGAATGAAATGCTGCTTTTATAAAGAGAGCCAGGCGTGTTATTTTTACTATGACGTTATTTGAATGAATTTCAGTTGTTTTCGATGAAGTTTTCAAATATAATAAATTATCGTAGTATTATGATAATTCTAAAATTATTACCGAGGAATGTATCACATTTTAGAGATGTTTAAACCAGGCAATTTATATTTGAATGAAGTTCATTTTTTTTCGATGAAGGTTTAAGTTTTCAAATATAACAAATTAATGTAGTATTGTGATAAGTTTTAAAATATTAATGAGGAATGTATTGCATTTAAGACATGTTTAAATAAAATTGCATTGAATTTGGAAAGTGTTTCATAATCAATGCTTTAAGCATGATTGATCTTTCTTGTTACTTCTAATCCCTTTTTTGTTCAAATATTTTGCTACAACCACATGTTTTATGGCTCAAAAATAACGTTCAACTGCAATTGAGGGATAACTTATGAGTTGGGAATTACATCGTTATTTATATTTACACTGGGATCATTGCCAATAAAACGCGGATTTTGAAACCTTCTTCTTGATATTTCTAAAATCCATTCCACCCGGTTATGATGAATGACCTCAAGGCTACCATTGCAAGTGAATCTAGTTTTCTTTGGTCTTCCTATTACGGTGTAAAGTGTATAAATTCATAGTTTGGTATAAAAATGGGAAAGTTCCAAAATGTCGTGTAAATTATATTCAATAAGTACATATATGTAGTGTCGGAAATGAAACAAAACATACTTATACTATTATTTATTATACTACTGCTAAATTGACATGGTCGTAAACTCGTACGTAGTGGAATTCATTATTATTGTAGTACATTGCGTTTTGTGTGCCCGCTAATAACCCTCCAATTATTTATCTTTCGCAAGAGTTCTGTAGAAGAATATTAATTAATATAATACTAAATTGATTGCACCATTTTAACTTTAACAACAAATCATTTATTTGTAACATAAAATACTTAATTACTCAATGTCAACAATTACTCATCTTATTAATTATTTCGGCGGAGACACCATGTGAGACCATTAATAAAAATACTTAAAATGGATTTGGGCCTGGTATCCAATTTGAGGAACACATACCTTCCAGGTCGTCTTGGACTTTTGTTAGCAGCACGTACTTGATGTCGTCCTTATTACTAGCATTAACTCGTAGTGTAATGCATCGCCATGTCAATTCGTCGATCATATTGTACTTCTGACTCAAACACTCACACTTATGTCATTCTCGTAGTCATATCTGTATTCGCCAAGTCATACGTATATATCTTTAACTGAGTATCATCATCGTTATATCATCATGTCGCACGAGTACATTTTTTAAGTCATCGTTCTTATTGTCAGGATCTCGAACTTTCATTTTACAAGTCTCGTTCTGTCTTGGGTTGTGGCTCCTTTTCCTCGGGGGTGTCACTACCCCTTATCTCTGATTTGCAGCATTCAGGGTGACGCAACAAGCACCTTCTCCATTGGCTTGCCTTTCCATCCAATGTCGCGTTACTTCACATTTTCTTACGAGTTCATTCGGCTCCCCTCTGTCTTGACGCCCCTAAATTTATGGCTTTCTGACCTCTGGGTTCACGTGTCGTAAATCTTGGCGTCATTCAGACTGGAGGTATTGTCCGATGTTTCGGACACATAAATTACTGGCATAAAACTGTCTCACCAACAAATGTGAGATCTACTTCTGGTCTCACACGTAGTAGCCGCAATATCTCACTAAATTTACCCAAGTGCGAGCTCACTTACCTGAGCTAAAAATAAATACATTGATCATTAAATACACAATTTATCTTTTAACTAATATTTATTTAACACTCAATTATGCTTACAGATTGAAATAATTAATTAGCAATACTTTTTGTAATTATAAATGTAATCAAAATTGCGTGTTAAATAAAAATAAATTAAAAGATAAATTGTGTATTTAATGGTTAATGTATTGTTTATTTTTTAGCTAATTGAGCTCACACTTGGCTAAATTTGGTGGATTATTGCAGTTATTAAGTAAATGTACTTATTAAATGTAATTTGCACACCATTTTGGGACTTTTCCATTTTTATACCATACGTAGTAAAAAAAGACGTAGTGAGTGCTTTTGCTAGAAAGTTCTTTAAAATTTCACAAAAAACAACAATGAAGGTCCTTATAAGAGGTGGAATATGAAATAGTGTATCTTGCTAAATAGTTTTAGTTATTTTTATTGGTTGACTAGCAGCATACCCGTTCTTCGTACGGAGTATATAATATAAAGAAACTTGAAATTCATAATCATGCCCAAATTCTTATAGTATACTAAATGACATGTTTAATCAAAATATTCTGTTAAAATATTTAATATAATGCTCCTAAAAAGAAGTTTAAGAATCTCTGTTCTCGCTATATAAAATTATCTTCATGGACATATCTGAAGAATAAAACATCTTGGACCCCTTATGTAAGCAAATAATAAAAAAATATGGAATTGAATCAATATATGCAAAATAAAAGCGTTAAAATTGTATGGGACCCGTACTAATTATATACGCGAATATTAGAAAATATAACCTGTATCAGTAGATTACATGTATAAATTGAAAATACCAATAAACCCGTAATCTTTAAATCTGAAGACAGTCATTTATTCCAATATATGTCAAAATTAAAGTGCTAAAATTATATGGGGAGATATACACGTACTACTTATAATGTCCGATTATTAGTAGAAGATTACCCGTTTTGCAATATGAGTCACAAATGTTTCTTGGTAAAATACAACAGACGACGTAATAAATTGAATATATAATTAATCCCCTTAATCTTCATACCAGAAGACTGTACTTGATTCCAATATATATGCCAATATATGTCAAAATATATGCCAATATACCTGTACTACTTATATTCTCGTAGGTTAGAAGATATACCCGTATGTTGCGAAATATTTTCTTATAGATAAAATTCTATACTTAGATTATATTAAAACTAAATTTAATACCCAATAAAACATAGAATATTCGTTTTATTTTAATTTAAAATATTTTTGGTGCTGCCATCTGTTGTCGTAATTTAATTCATACCGACTATTTTTATTTTTTAATGAATATTTTTAAATGTCAATTCCTTCTAATACGCTATTAAATACAACAACAGATCATATATAATGCCATAATAACGGAAACGTAGTTGAACTTGGACTTGAAGACAAAGGAACTTGAAGACAAAACTGCAGTCCTCAATGATGTATATTCAGATCCCTTATCAAATTTATAGAATGATAAATTACCTTTCCGTGATTGTGGCATTATTATATATGATCTGTTGTTGTATTTAACACTATATTAGAAGGAATATATATTTAAAAATGTTCATTAAAAAATAAAAACAATCGGTATGAATTAAATTACGACAACAGATGGCAGCACCAAAAATATTTTGGATTAAAATAAAAAATATATTCTATGTTTTTTGGGGCATTAAATTTAGTTTTAATATAATCTAAGCATTGCATTTTATCTTTCAGAAACTATTTCGCAACTGTTTGAGCAGAATTTCGGCGAAATATGTGTGCCGCGAAAGTTAACAAAGCGCGGATAGGGCAGAAAATTTACTGACGCTCACCCTTATTAAAAATCGTCTGCCGCATAAACACATTGGATTTAAATCCGTTGCTAAGCGACATGATATCATTTGCTTTAAATAAATTGGTAGAAAAAATATCGTCTAAATAGTTATATTTCTATGGAACATTTGGCGACAGTTTCGTCAAATTAGCGACATTTTAAAAAATCGCCAAATTTATCGCCAAGTGGGACTGTAGAACTGACAGTTCCACTTTGCGACAAATTGACGAAATATCATCACAATACTATCCCCTAACAAAAAACAATTAATATCATTTATGTAGCGCAATTTTATCAATTTCAAGATATTTTTATAGATTTGAAAACATTTTTATCAATTTGGTGACATTTTAAAAATTCGCTATATGTATTACTAAGTAGGATGGTTGTTCTGACAGATAAATGCTAACCAGACATCATTTCAGTACTCTCTTCTAACAAAAAAAAAAAAAAAATTCATTGATATGTAGAAGACCCAAGCCACACGACCAACCCGAAGGTTTATGGCAGCTGTTTGTGTGTCGTTTATATCAATTTGGCGACATTTCCGTCAATTTGGCAAAGTTTAAGAAAAGTTGTCAAATTAGCGATATCCCTCCAAATTCGTAGCTTTGAATTTGTAGATCTGAATGAAACATTCTTATCCCGTTTCAATATACTAAATGAAAACACTACAATTGTATTAGAAGATATACCCGCTCTACTCTTTTTCTGTTTCAACAATCGGCTATATGAATTTATTGGCTAAACACAATATATGAGTTTAGTAGCTAAATACGATATAAGCTTGAAAACTCTTTGCCAAAATAAATGAAATTGATGTACGCAGTCAGCAATTAATATAATTAAAAGAAAAATCAAACCGTCCATTCATAAGATATACTTTTATATCCATTTATCCATTTATTTATTATTTAAATCGAAAAAAAATAATAAAAACATTAACAAACACATTTAATTTAATTGCGATGCCGAGCAACATGATATATCCTCCTAAAATGTTAAAATTTATCAACCACTAACAGCACACCCGTTATTCGTACGGAGTGTATAATTTAAAGAAACTTAAAGTTCGCAATCATGTGCAAATTCTGTTAAAATATTAAATTTATTGCTCCTAAAGAAAAGTTTAAGAATATATGTTCTCACTATGCAAAATTATCCTCACGATCAGATCTGAAGAATAAAACATCCTGCCCCCTTTTGTAAGCAAATTTACAGAAGAAAAAATAGGAATTGAATGAATATATGCAACCCCGTACTAATTATATTGTCGCAGATCAGAAAATATGCCAATGTGTTAGTAGAAGATTACCCGTATTACAATATGCGTCTCAAAAATATTTGCCAAAATAAAAGAGATGACGTAATAAATTGAAAACATCAATAATATCCGTACTCTTTATACCGGAAGGTCGTAATTGATTCCAATATATGCCAATATATATCAAAACATATGTCAATATACCTGTACTACTTATATTCTCGTAGATTAAAAGATATACACGTGTATTTGTAGAAGATTCGTACAACATACAATATATGAGTTTAAACAATTTTTGTCATAATAAAATAATTGCATAATAACTTGAAAATATCAATAATCCTTGAATCAATAATCCCCGAAAATATAAATAATAATAATTTTTAAACCTGAAGACCGTAATTGATATTATCCAGTCAAAAATGCTATAAGAAAAATCAAATCGTTCTTTTCTAAAATATATTTTTATATCCATTTATTTATTATTCAAATCGAAAAAATAATTATTAAAATTAACAGACAGACTTAATTTAATTGCGTTTCTGAGTAACATGATATAAGATAGAATCTTATTACATGTTAAATATGTCATGTCTTATAACATAAACTGCGAAATTAACTAACGATTTTGATTTCTCTATACTTCTCATTGTTCCGTAAAAGCTTGTTTTAAATAAACCATGAACCATGGAGATGGATTTCCCCTTTAAATCATGTTACAAACAATTCATGTTTTCAGAAAGTGACTAATTAACGCAAAAAATCTCCCATCAGACTCAGAGATTAAATTTTAATTCACTTTCAAACGATTTTCAAGCTTTTCGTTTGGATAAACCACGGAGTTCGGGAGTAGAACTCCTAGGAAAAAGTTCCGTTTTTCATTAATATCTCGACAACCCCAGGTCTTAGAAACTCGAAACTTGGACAAAAGTTATGGGGGGATATTTCAAGGCTATTCACCAAATTTCATTAAATTCGGTTCAGCCGTTTTTCCGTGATGATGAGACAAACGAAAATTTCGTTTTTTACTAATATCTGGAAGAACCACTGGTCGTAGAAACTCAAAACACGGATATAATTTTATGTGGGGCTATTTCTGGGCTACCCACAAAATTTCATCAAATTCGGTTCAGCCGTTCTCCCGTGATGGTGTGACAAACAGACAGACAGAGAGACAGACAGACAGACAGACAGACAGACAGACAGATTTTCATTTTTATTTATATAGATTAGGTAAATTTCAAAAAGTAATACAGTAAAGTACACTTTATATGATTGTCATTTATATGGTTTTATCAAATTTTCGTTTTCCCGTTTGTATACAGACAATCCTATATATATTAATCGCAAAATGTTTCGGTTATACGATTGAAATCATTTTACAATTTCATTTGTACGTCGTTTCTTTCCTAATTCTTAGACCCCCTCCCACTTCAAAGTTGATAAATATATTAAGATATTATAACAGTAGCCCAACTACATTTATAAATTTTGAGATGTTTTGAACGCGGTCTACTTCAAATAACTGTAAATGAATATTATTACATTATGTATAAGTTATAAAAATTACAGCCACGTAAGGAGAAACGTGATGAGCAAATAAAAAAAATCTGATGTGGGCAACACATGACTTTCCTTATATAATGAAATGAATTTATTACTTTTACAGTAAAATAAATAGGTTTTTCTTCTAGTAGATACTAATATCCTTTCCAAGATATTGACTTTTTGACAATTAGTCGTCATTTTCATTGATTTAGCGTCATTTTTATCCATTTGGCGAGATTTTCGTTAATTTGGCAACATTTCAAAAAGTCGCCAAGTTGGCGACATTCCGCCAATTTTGTCGCCAAAATCTCGCCAAGCGTTATGGACAAAGAAATAAGTTATATATATATATATATATATATATAACTTATTAGATATTGAATTTTCGACATATATTATATAACTATTATTATATATTTATATATTATACTAGCAGCATGCCCGTTCTTCGTACGGAGTATATAATATAAAGAAACTTGAAATTCATAATCATGCCCAAATTCTTATAGTATACTAAATGACATGTTTAATCAAAATATTCTGTTAAAATATTTAATGTAATGCTCCTAAAAAGAAGTTTAAGAATCTCTGTTCTCGCTATATAAAATTATCTTCATGGACATATCTGAAGAATAAAACATCTTGGACCCCTTATGTAAGCAAATATAAAAAAAAAATATGGAATTGAATCAATATATGCAAAATAAAAGCGTTAAAATTGTATGGGACCCGTACTAATTATATACGCGAATATTAGAAAATATAACCTGTATTAGTAGATTACATGTATAAATTGAAAATACCAATAAACCCGTAACCTTTAAATCTGAAGACAATCATTTATTCCAATATATGTCAAAATTAAAGTGCTAAAATTATATGGGAAGATATACACGTACTACTTATAATGTCCGATTATTAGTAGAAGATTACCCCTTTTGCAATATGAGTCACAAATGTTTTTTGGTAAAATACAACAGACGACGTAATAAATTGAATATATAATTAATCCCCTTAATCTTCATACCAGAAGACTGTACTTGATTCCAATATATATGCCAATATATGTCAAAATATATGCCAATATACCTGTACTACTTATATTCTCGTAGGTTAGAAGATATACCCGTGCATTCCTAGAAGATTACTCGTACAACGTACAATATGCGTGTGTCAGCAATTTTTGCCGCAATAAAACAATGGCGTAATAACTTAAAAATATCAATAATCCCTGAATCAATAATTCCGGAAAATATCAATAATAATAATGTTTAAACCTGAAGAGTATAATTGATATTATCCAGTCCAAAATGAAATGGCAATGAAATTTATTTTATATACATATCTTCATTATTCAAATCGGAAAGGATTTAATAAAAATCGTCTGCCGCATAAACACATTGGATTTAAATCCGTTGCTAAGCGACATGATATCATTTGCTTCAAATAAATTGGTAGAAAAAATATCGTCTAAATAGTTATATTTCTATGGAACATTTGGCGACAGTTTCGTCAAATTAGCGACATTTTAAAAAATCGCCAAATTTATCGCCAAGTGGGACTGTAGAACTGACAGTTCCACTTTGCGACAAATTGACGAAATATCATCACAATACTATCCCCTAACAAAAAACAATTAATATCATTTATGTAGCGCAATTTTATCAATTTCAAGATATTTTTATAGATTTGAAAACATTTTTATCAATTTGGTGACATTTTAAAAATTCGCTAAATGTATTACTAAGTAGGATGGTTGGTCTGACAGATAAATGCTAACCAAACATCATTTCAGTACTCTCTTCTAACAAAACAAAAAAAAATTTCATTGATATGTAGAAAACCCAAGCCACACGACCAACCCGAAGGTTTATGGCAGCTGTTTGTGTGTCGTTTATATCAATTTGGCGACATTTCCGTCAATTTGGCAAAGTTTAAGAAAAGTTGTCAAATTAGCGATATCCCTCCAAATTCGTAGCTTTGAATTTGCAGATCTGAATGAAACATTCTTATCCCGTTTCAATATACTAAATGAAAACACTACAATTGTATTAGAAGATATACCCGCTCTACTCTTTTTCTGTTTCAACAATCGGCTATATGAATTTATTGGCTAAACACAATATATGAGTTTAGTAGCTAAATACGATATAAGCTTGAAAACTCTTTGCCAAAATAAATGAAATTGATGTACGCAGTCAGTAATTAATATAATTAAAAGAAAAATCAAACCGTCCATTCATAAGATATACTTTTATATCCATTTATCCATTTATTTATTACTAGCAGCATACCCGTTCTTCGTACGGAGTATATAATATAAAGAAACTTGAAATTTATAATCATGCCCAAATTCTTATAGTATACTAAATGACATGTTTAATCAAAATATTCTGTTAAAATATTTAATATAATGCTCCTAAAAAGAAGTTTAAGAATCTCTGTTCTCGCTATATAAAATTATCTTCATGGACATATCTGAAGAATAAAACATCGTGGACCCCTTATGTAAGCAAATATAAAAAAAATATGGAATTGAATCAATATATGCAAAATAAAAGCGTTAAAATTGTATGGGACCCGTACTAATTATATACGCGAATATTAGAAAATATAACCTGTATTAGTAGATTACATGTATAAATTGAAAATACCAATAAACCCGTAATCTTTAAATCTGAAGACAGTCATTTATTCCAATATATGTCAAAATTAAAGTGCTAAAATTATATAGGAAGATATACACGTACTACTTATAATGTCCGATTATTAGTAGAAGATTACCCACATATTGCAATATGAGTATCAAATGTTTTTTGGTAAAATACAACAGACGACGTAATAAATTGAATATATAATTAATCCCCTTAATCTTCATACCAGAAGACTGTACTTGATTCCAATATATATGCCAATATATGTCAAAATATATGCCAATATACCTGTACTACTTATATTCTCGTAGGTTAGAAGATATACCCGTGCATTCCTAGAAGATTACTCGTACAACGTACAATATGCGTGTGTCAGCAATTTTTGCCGCAATAAAACAATGGCGTAATAACTTAAAAATATCAATAATCCCTGAATCAATAATTCCTGAAAATATCAATAATAATAATGTTTAAACCTGAAGAGTATAATTGATATTATCCAGTCCAAAATGAAATGGCAATGAAATTTATTTTATATACATATCTTCATTATTCAAATCGGAAAGGATTTAATAAAAATCGTCTGCCGCATAAACACATTGGATTTAAATCCGTTGCTAAGCGACATGATATCATTTGCTTCAAATAAATTGGTAGAAAAAATATCAACTAAATAGTTATATTTCTATGGAACATTTGGCGACAGTTTCGTCAAATTAGCGACATTTTAAAAAATCGCCAAATTTATCGCCAAGTGGGACTGTAGAACTGACAGTTCCACTTTGCGACAAATTGACGAAATATCATCACAATACTATCCCGTAACAAAAAACAATTAATATCATTTATGTAGCGCAATTTTATCAATTTCAAGATATTTTTTATAGATTTGAAAACATTTTTATCAATTTGGTGACATTTTAAAAATTCGCTAAATGTATTACTAAGTGGGATGGTTGGTCTGACAGAGAAATGCTAACCAAACATCATTTCAGTACTCTCTTCTAACAAAACAAAAAAAAATTTCATTGATATGTAGAAGACCCAAGCCACACGACCAACCCGAAGGTTTATGGCAGCTGTTTGTGTGTCGTTTATATCAATTTGGCGACATTTCCGTCAATTTGGCAAAGTTTAAGAAAAGTTGTCAAATTAGCGATATCCCTCCAAATTCGTAGCTTTGAATTTGCAGATCTGAATGAAACATTCTTATCCCGTTTCAATATACTAAATGAAAACACTACAATTGTATTAGAAGATATACCCGCTCTACTCTTTTTCTGTTTCAACAATCGGCTATATGAATTTATTGGCAAAACACAATATATGAGTTTAGTAGCTAAATACGATATAAGCTTGAAAACTCTTTGCCAAAATAAATGAAATTGATGTACGCAATCAGCAATTAATATAATTAAAAGAAAAATCAAACCGTCCATTCATAAGATATACTTTTATATCCATTTATCCATTTATTTATTATTTAAATCGAAAAAAAATAATAAAAACATTAACAAACACATTTAATTTAATTGCGATGCCGAGCAACATGATATATCCTCCTAAAATGTTAAAATTTATTAACCACTATCAGCACACCCGTTATTCGTACGGAGTGTATAATTTAAAGAAACTTAAAGTTCGCAATCATGTGCAAATTCTGTTAAAATATTAAATTTATTGCTCCTAAAGAGAAGTTTAAGAATATATGTTCTCACTATGCAAAATTATCTTCACGATCAGATCTGAAGAATAAAACATCCTGCCCCCTTTTGTAAGCAAATTTACAGAAGAAAAAATAGGAATTGAATGAATATATGCAACCCCGTACTAATTATATTGTCGCAGATCAGAAAATATGCCAATGTGTTAGTAGAAGATTACCCGTATTACAATATGCGTCTCAAAAATATTTGCCAAAATAAAAGAGATGACGTAATAAATTGAAAACATCAATAATATCCGTGCTCTTTATACCAGAAGGTCGTAATTGATTCCAATATATGCCAATATATATCCAAACATATGTCAATATACCTGTACTACTTATATTCTCGTAGATTAAAAGATATACACGTGTATTTGTAGAAGATTCGTACAACATACAATATATGAGTTTAAACAATTTTTGTTATAATAAAATAATTGCATAATAACTTGAAAATATCAATAATCCCCGAAAATATAAATAATAATAATTTTTAAACCTGAAGACCGTAATTGTTATTATCCAGTCAAAAATGCTATAAGAAAATTCAAATCGTTCTTTTCTAAAATATATTTTTATATCCATTTATTTATTATTCAAATCGAAAAAATAATTATTAAAATTAACAGACAGATTTAATTTAATTGCGTTTCTGAGTAACATGATATAAGATAGAATCTTATAACATGTTAAATATGTCATGTCTTATAACATAAACTGCGAAATTAAATAACGATTTTGATTTCTCTATACTTCTCATTGTTCCGTAAAAGCGTGTTTTAAGTAAACCATGAACCATGGAGATAGATTTCCCCTTTAAATCATGTTTCAAACAATTCATGTTTTCAGAAAGTGACTAATTAACGCAAAAAATCTCCCATCAAACTCAGAGATTAAATTTTAATTCACTTTCAAACGATTTTCAAGCTTTTCGTTTGGATAAACCACGGAGTTAGGGAGTAGAACTCCTAGGAAAAAGTTCCGTTTTTCAATAATATCTCGACAACCCCAGGTCTTAGAAACTCGAAACTTGGACAAAATTTATGGGGGCATATTTCAAGGCTATTCACCAAATTTCATTAAATTCGGTTCAGCCGTTTTTCCGTGATGATGAGACAAACGAAAATTTCGTTTTTTACTAATATCTCGAGAACCACTGGTCGTAGAAACTCAAAACACGGATATAATTTTAAGTGGGGCTATTTCTGGGCTACCCACAAAATTTCATCAAATTCGGTTCAGCCGTTCTCCCGTGATGGTGTGACGAACAGACAGACAGACAGACAGACAGACAGACAGACAGACAGACAGACAGATTTTCATTTTTATTTATATAGATTTAAATCGAAAAAAAAATAATAAAAACATTAACAAACACATTTAATTTAATTGCGATGCCGAGCAACATGATATATCCTCCTAAAATGTTAAAATTTATTAACCACTAACAGCACACCCGTTATTCGTACGGAGTGTATAATTTAAAGAAACTTATAGTTCGCAATCATGTGCAAATTCTGTTAAAATATTAAATGTATTGCTCCTAAAGAGAAGTTTAAGAATATATGTTCTCACTATGCAAAATTATCTTCACGATCAGATCTGAAGAATAAAACATACTGCCCCCTTTTGTAAGCAAATTTGCAGAAGAAAAAATAGGAATTGAATGAATATATGCAACCCCGTACTAATTATATTGTCGCAGATCAGAAAATATGCCAATGTGTTAGTAGAAGATTACCCGTATTACAATATGCGTCTCAAAAATATTTGCCAAAATAAAAGAGATGACGTAATAAATTGAAAACATCAATAATATCCGTACTCTTTATACCAGAAGGTCGTAATTGATTCCAATATATGCCAATATATATCAAAACATATGTCAATATACCTGTACTACTTATATTCTCGTAGATTAAAAGATATACACGTGTATTTGTAGAAGATTCGTACAACATACAATATATGAGTTTAAACAATTTTTGTCATAATAAAATAATTGTATAATAACTTGAAAATATCAATAATCCTTGAATCAATAATCCCCGAAAATATAAATAATAATAATTTTTAAACCTGAAGACCGTAATTGATATTATCCAGTCAAAAATGCTATAAAAAAAATCAAATCGTTCTTTTCTAAAATATATTTTTATATCCATTTATTTATTATTCAAATCGAAAAAATAATTATTAAAATTAACAGACAGACTTAATTTAATTGCGTTTCTGAGTAACATGATATAAGATAGAATCTTATAACATGTTAAATATGTCATGTCTTATAACATAAACTGCGAAATTAACTAACGATTTTGATTTCTCTATACTTCTCATTGTTCCGTAAAAGCTTGTTTTAAATAAACCATGAACCATGGAGATGGATTTCCCCTTTAAATCATGTTACAAACAATTCATGTTTTCAGAAAGTGACTAATTAACGCAAAAAATCTCCCATCAGACTCAGAGATTAAATTTTAATTCACTTTCAAACGATTTTCAAGCTTTTCGTTTGGATAAACCACGGAGTTCGGGAGTAGAACTCCTAGGAAAAAGTTCCGTTTTTCATTAATATCTCGACAACCCCAGGTCTTAGAAACTCGAAACTTCGACAAAAGTTATGGGGGGATATTTCAAGGCTATTCACCAAATTTCATTAAATTCGGTTCAGCCGTTTTTCCGTGATGATGAGACAAACGAAAATTTCGTTTTTTACTAATATCTGGAAGAACCACTGGTCGTAGAAACTCAAAACACGGATATAATTTTATGTGGGGCTATTTCTGGGCTACCCACAAAATTTCATCAAATTCGGTTCAGCCGTTCTCCCGTGATGGTGTGACAAACAGACAGACAGAGAGACAGACAGACAGACAGACAGACAGACAGACAGATTTTCATTTTTATTTATATAGATTAGGTAAATTTCAAAAAGTAATACAGTAAAGTACACTTTATATGATTGTCATTTATATGGTTTTATCAAATTTTCGTTTTCCCGTTTGTATACAGACAATCCTATATATATTAATCGCAAAATGTTTCGGTTATACGATTGAAATCATTTTACAATTTCATTTGTACGTCGTTTCTTTCCTAATTCTTAGACCCCCTCCCACTTCAAAGTTGATAAATATATTAAGATATTATAACAGTAGCCAAACTAGATTTATAAATTTTGAGATGTTTTGAACGCGGTCTACTTCAAATAACTGTAAATGAATATTATTACATTATGTATAAGTTATAAAAATTACAGCCACGTAAGGAGAAACGTGATGAGCAAATAAAAAAAATCTGATCTGGGCAACACATGACTTTCCTTATATAATGAAATGAATTTATTACTTTTACAGTAAAATAAATAGGTTTTTCTTCTAGTAGATACTAATATCCTTTCCAAGATATTGACTTTTTGACAATTAGTCGTCATTTTCATTGATTTAGCGTCATTTTTATCCATTTGGCGAGATTTTCGTTAATTTGGCAACATTTCAAAAAGTCGCCAAGTTGGCGACATTCCGCCAATTTTGTCGCCAAAATCTCGCCAAGCGTTATGGACAAAGAAATAAGTTATATATATATATATATATATATATATATAACTTATTAGATATTGAATTTTCGACATATATTATATAACTATTATTATATATTTATATATTATACTAGCAGCATGCCCGTTCTTCGTACGGAGTATATAATATAAAGAAACTTGAAATTCATAATCATGCCCAAATTCTTATAGTATACTAAATGACATGTTTAATCAAAATATTCTGTTAAAATATTTAATGTAATGCTCCTAAAAAGAAGTTTAAGAATCTCTGTTCTCGCTATATAAAATTATCTTCATGGACATATCTGAAGAATAAAACATCTTGGACCCCTTATGTAAGCAAATATAAAAAAAAAATATGGAATTGAATCAATATATGCAAAATAAAAGCGTTAAAATTGTATGGGACCCGTACTAATTATATACGCGAATATTAGAAAATATAACCTGTATTAGTAGATTACATGTATAAATTGAAAATACCAATAAACCCGTAACCTTTAAATCTGAAGACAATCATTTATTCCAATATATGTCAAAATTAAAGTGCTAAAATTATATGGGAAGATATACATGTACTACTTATAATGTCCGATTATTAGTAGAAGATTACCCCTTTTGCAATATGAGTCACAAATGTTTTTTGGTAAAATACAACAGACGACGTAATAAATTGAATATATAATTAATCCCCTTAATCTTCATACCAGAAGACTGTACTTGATTCCAATATATATGCCAATATATGTCAAAATATATGCCAATATACCTGTACTACTTATATTCTCGTAGGTTAGAAGATATACCCGTGCATTCCTAGAAGATTACTCGTACAACGTACAATATGCGTGTGTCAGCAATTTTTGCCGCAATAAAACAATGGCGTAATAACTTAAAAATATCAATAATCCCTGAATCAATAATTCCGGAAAATATCAATAATAATAATGTTTAAACCTGAAGAGTATAATTGATATTATCCAGTCCAAAATGAAATGGCAATGAAATTTATTTTATATACATATCTTCATTATTCAAATCGGAAAGGATTTAATAAAAATCGTCTGCCGCATAAACACATTGGATTTAAATCCGTTGCTAAGCGACATGATATCATTTGCTTCAAATAAATTGGTAGAAAAAATATCGTTTAAATAGTTATATTTCTATGGAACATTTGGCGACAGTTTCGTCAAATTAGCGACATTTTAAAAAATCGCCAAATTTATCGCCAAGTGGGACTGTAGAACTGACAGTTCCACTTTGCGACAAATTGACGAAATATCATCACAATACTATCCCCTAACAAAAAACAATTAATATCATTTATGTAGCGCAATTTTATCAATTTTAAGATATTTTTATAGATTTGAAAACATTTTTATCAATTTGGTGACATTTTAAAAATTCGCTAAATGTATTACTAAGTAGGATGGTTGGTCTGACAGATAAATGCTAACCAAACATCATTTCAGTACTCTCTTCTAACAAAACAAAAAAAAATTTCATTGATATGTAGAAAACCCAAGCCACACGACCAACCCGAAGGTTTATGGCAGCTGTTTGTGTGTCGTTTATATCAATTTGGCGACATTTCCGTCAATTTGGCAAAGTTTAAGAAAAGTTGTCAAATTAGCGATATCCCTCCAAATTCGTAGCTTTGAATTTGCAGATCTGAATGAAACATTCTTATCCCGTTTCAATATACTAAATGAAAACACTACAATTGTATTAGAAGATATACCCGCTCTACTCTTTTTCTGTTTCAACAATCGGCTATATGAATTTATTGGCAAAACACAATATATGAGTTTAGTAGCTAAATACGATATAAGCTTGAAAACTCTTTGCCAAAATAAATGAAATTGATGTACGCAGTTAGCAATTAATATAATTAAAAGAAAAATCAAACCGTCCATTCATAAGATATACTTTTATATCCATTTATCCATTTATTTATTATTTAAATCGAAAAAAAATAATAAAAACATTAACAAACACATTTAATTTAATTGCGATGCCGAGCAACATGATATATCCTCCTAAAATGTTAAAATTTATTAACCACTATCAGCACACCCGTTATTCGTACGGAGTGTATAATTTAAAGAAACTTAAAGTTCGCAATCATGTGCAAATTCAGCTAAAATATTAAATTTATTGCTCCTAAAGAGAAGTTTAAGAATATATGTTCTCACTATGCAAAATTATCTTCACGATCAGATCTGAAGAATAAAACATCCTGCCCCCTTTTGTAAGCAAATTTACAGAAGAAAAAATAGGAATTGAATGAATATATGCAACCTCGTACTAATTATATTGTCGCAGATCAGAAAATATGCCAATGTGTTAGTAGAAGATTACCCGTATTACAATATGCGTCTCAAAAATATTTGCCAAAATAAAAGAGATGACGTAATAAATTGAAAACATCAATAATATCCGTGCTCTTTATACCAGAAGGTCGTAATTGATTCCAATATATGCCAATATATATCCAAACATATGTCAATATACCTGTACTACTTATATTCTCGTAGATTAAAAGATATACACGTGTATTTGTAGAAGATTCGTACAACATACAATATATGAGTTTAAACAATTTTTGTTATAATAAAATAATTGCATAATAACTTGAAAATATCAATAATCCCCGAAAATATAAATAATAATAATTTTTAAACCTGAAGACCGTAATTGTTATTATCCAGTCAAAAATGCTATAAGAAAATTCAAATCGTTCTTTTCTAAAATATATTTTTATATCCATTTATTTATTATTCAAATCGAAAAAATAATTATTAAAATTAACAGACAGATTTAATTTAATTGCGTTTCTGAGTAACATGATATAAGATAGAATCTTATAACATGTTAAATATGTCATGTCTTATAACATAAACTGCGAAATTAAATAACGATTTTGATTTCTCTATACTTCTCATTGTTCCGTAAAAGCGTGTTTTAAGTAAACCATGAACCATGGAGATAGATTTCCCCTTTAAATCATGTTTCAAACAATTCATGTTTTCAGAAAGTGACTAATTAACGCAAAAAATCTCCCATCAAACTCAGAGATTAAATTTTAATTCACTTTCAAACGATTTTCAAGCTTTTCGTTTGGATAAACCACGGAGTTAGGGAGTAGAACTCCTAGGAAAAAGTTCCGTTTTTCAATAATATCTCGACAACCCCAGGTCTTAGAAACTCGAAACTTGGACAAAATTTATGGGGGCATATTTCAAGGCTATTCACCAAATTTCATTAAATTCGGTTCAGCCGTTTTTCCGTGATGATGAGACAAACGAAAATTTCGTTTTTTACTAATATCTCGAGAACCACTGGTCGTAGAAACTCAAAATACGGATATAATTTTAAGTGGGGCTATTTCTGGGCTACCCACAAAATTTCATCAAATTCGGTTCAGCCGTTCTCCCGAGATGGTGTGACAAACAGACAGACAGACAGACAGACAGACAGACAGACAGACAGACAGACAGATTTTCATTTTTATTTATATAGATTTAAATCGAAAAAAAAATAATAAAAACATTAACAAACACATTTAATTTAATTGCGATGCCGAGCAACATGATATATCCTCCTAAAATGTTAAAATTTATTAACCACTAACAGCACACCCGTTATTCGTACGGAGTGTATAATTTAAAGAAACTTATAGTTCGCAATCATGTGCAAATTCTGTTAAAATATTAAATGTATTGCTCCTAAAGAGAAGTTTAAGAATATATGTTCTCACTATGCAAAATTATCTTCACGATCAGATCTGAAGAATAAAACATACTGCCCCCTTTTGTAAGCAAATTTGCAGAAGAAAAAATAGGAATTGAATGAATATATGCAACCCCGTACTAATTATATTGTCGCAGATCAGAAAATATGCCAATGTGTTAGTAGAAGATTACCCGTATTACAATATGCGTCTCAAAAATATTTGCCAAAATAAAAGAGATGACGTAATAAATTGAAAACATCAATAATATCCGTACTCTTTATACCAGAAGGTCGTAATTGATTCCAATATATGCCAATATATATCAAAACATATGTCAATATACCTGTACTACTTATATTCTCGTAGATTAAAAGATATACACGTGTATTTGTAGAAGATTCGTACAACATACAATATATGAGTTTAAACAATTTTTGTCATAATAAAATAATTGTATAATAACTTGAAAATATCAATAATCCTTGAATCAATAATCCCCGAAAATATAAATAATAATAATTGTTAAACCTGAAGACCGTAATTGATATTATCCAGTCAAAAATGCTATAAGAAAAATCAAATCGTTCTTTTCTAAAATATATTTTTATATCCATTTATTTATTATTCAAATCGAAAAAATAATTATTAAAATTAACAGACAGATTTAATTTAATTGCGTTTCTGAGTAACATGATATAAGATAGAATCTTATAACATGTTAAATATGTCATGTCTTATAACATAAACTGCGAAATTAAATAACGATTTTGATTTCTCTATACTTCTCATTGTTCCGTAAAAGCTTGTTTTAAATAAACCATGAACCATGGAGATAGATTTCCCCTTTAAATCATGTTTCAAACAATTCATGTTTTCAGAAAGTGACTAATTAACGCAAAAAATCTCCCATCAAACTCAGAGATTAAATTTTAATTCACTTTCAAACGATTTTCAAGCTTTTCGTTTGGATAAACCACGGAGTTAGGGAGTAGAACTCCTAGGAAAAAGTTCCGTTTTTCATTAATATCTCGACAACCCCAGGTCTTAGAAACTCGAAACTTGGACAAAATTTATGGGGGGATATTTCAAGGCTATTCACCAAATTTCATTAAATTCGGTTCAGCCGTTTTTCCGTGATGATGAGACAAACGAAAATTTTGTTTTTTACTAATATCTCGAGAACCACTGGTCGTAGAAACTCAAAACACGGATATAATTTTAAGTGGGGCTATTTCTGGGCTACCCACAAAATTTCATCAAATTCGGTTCAGCCGTTCTCCCGTGATGATTCTACTCTTTTTCTGTTTCAACAATCGGCTAAATAAATTTTTTGGCTAAACACAATATATGAGTTTATTAGCTAAACACAATATATAAGCTTGAAAACTCTTGTCAAAATAAAGGAAAGTGATCTACACAGTCCGTAATTAATATAATTAAAAGAACAATCAAACCGTTCATTTACAAAATATATTTTTACATCTATTTATTTATTATTCAAATAGAAAAAATAATAACAAATATTAACAAACACATTTAATTTAATTGCGTTGCTGAGCAATGTATAGTAATATTCTGCAAGTAATATAAGAAAGAATCTTCCTCAGAAACTGCGAAATTAAATAACCATTTTGATCTCTTCCCCATAAAATGCAAAAATAATAACCATTTTGATTTTCTTATACTTTTCATTATTTAGTAAATGATTGTGAAGCATAAACCATGGAGTTAGATTTTCCATTTAAATTCATGTTTCAAACAATTCATGCTTTCAGATAGTGACTAATTATTGCAAAAACCCTGCACTAAGCTCAGAAATGAAGTTTTAATTCACGTTGACGTTTTAAACAAACGATTTTCATCCTTTCCGTTTGGATAAACCACGGAGTTAGAGAGTAGAAGTCCTAGGATAAAGTTTCGTTTTTCATTAATATCTCGACAACCACTGGTATTAGAAACTCGAAACTTGGGAAAAATTGATGGGGGGCTATTTACTATGTCGCAGATCAGAAAATATGCCAATGTGTTAGTAGAAGATTACCCGTATTACAATATGCGTCTCAAAAATATTTGCCAAAATAAAAGAGATGACGTAATAAATTGAAAACATCAATAATATCCGTACTCTTTATACCAGAAGGTCGTAATTGATTCCAATATATGCCAATATATATCAAAACATATGTCAATATACCTGTACTACTTATATTCTCGTAGATTAAAAGATATACACGTGTATTTGTAGAAGATTCGTACAACATACAATATATGAGTTTAAACAATTTTTGTCATAATAAAATAATTGTATAATAACTTGAAAATATCAATAATCCTTGAATCAATAATCCCCGAAAATATAAATAATAATAATTTTTAAACCTGAAGACCGTAATTGATATTATCCAGTCAAAAATGCTATAAAAAAAATCAAATCGTTCTTTTCTAAAATATATTTTTATATCCATTTATTTATTATTCAAATCGAAAAAATAATTATTAAAATTAACAGACAGATTTAATTTAATTGCGTTTCTGAGTAACATGATATAAGATAGAATCTTATAACATGTTAAATATGTCATGTCTTATAACATAAACTGCGAAATTAAATAACGATTTTGATTTCTCTATACTTCTCATTGTTCCGTAAAAGCTTGTTTTAAATAAACCATGAAACATGGAGATAGATTTCCCCTTTAAATCATGTTTCAAACAATTCACATTCAAAAATGCTATAAAAAAATCAAATCGTTCTTTTCTAAAATATATTTTTATATCCATTTATTTATTATTCAAATCGAAAAAATAATTATTAAAATTAACAGACAGATTTAATTTAATTGCGTTTCTGAGTAACATGATATAAGATAGAATCTTATAACATGTTAAATATGTCATGTCTTATAACATAAACTGCGAAATTAAATAACGATTTTGATTTCTCTATACTTCTCATTGTTCCGTAAAAGCTTGTTTTAAATAAACCATGAAACATGGAGATAGATTTCCCCTTTAAATCATGTTTCAAACAATTCATGTTTTCAGAAAGTGACTAATTAACGCAAAAAATCTCCCATCAAACTCAGAGATTAAATTTTAATTCACTTTCAAACGATTTTCAAGCTTTTCGTTTGGATAAACCACGGAGTTAGGGAGTAGAACTCCTAGGAAAAAGTTCCGTTTTTCATTAATATCTCGACAACCCCAGGTCTTAGAAACTCGAAACTTGGACAAAATTTATGGGGGGATATTTCAAGGCTATTCACCAAATTTCATTAAATTCGGTTCAGCCGTTTTTCCGTGATGATGAGACAAACGAAAATTTTGTTTTTTACTAATATCTCGAGAACCACTGGTCGTAGAAACTCCAAACACGGATATAATTTTAAGTGGGGCTATTTCTGGGCTACCCACAAAATTTCATCAAATTCGGTTCAGCCGTTCTCCCGTGATGGTGTGACAAACAGACAGACAGACAGACAGACAGACAGACAGACAGACAGATTTTCATTTTTATTTATATAGATAACTTATTAGATATTGAATTTTCCACAATTAGTCGTCATTTTCATTGATTTAGCGTCATTTTTATCCATTTGGCGAGATTTTCGTTAATTTGGCAACATTTCAAAAAGTCGGCAAGTTGGCGACATTCCGCCAATTTCGTCGCCAAAATCTCGCCAAGTGTTATGAACGAAGAAATAAGTTATTCTTACAGCAGATAAATTGGCGTTCAAATGCAAAAGTATTACTCTATATCTATATTAAGTATCTTTTTTCATGAATGGAACGAGCTAGATCCACGAGAATGATGTCACCCAATTTATCGCATGATATTATATATGAAAAGTGAACATGTTTCTCAATAGGAAATATTTTTTTTCTATTTTATTTGACTTTTTGATAATTTTTTTGAAAAATGTGCGATATCTCGAGAACGGTTCATGTTAGCGTTCTAAAATTTATGTCAATCGTTTTCTAATGAAAAATTACATAAGGAATGTCTATTTACGTAACTTTATTATTGGTTTTGATTTTTTGACGATTTTTTCAAAATTTTATTCGAAAATTTAGGGGGGTTCTGAACATTCGATTGCGTATAAAAACAATAGGCTTCCAGTGTTTACAGATTGTGATTTTTGTACCAAATTTGGTTCGAATCGGTCCATTCGTTCGTCAGTTATCGTCTCCACAGACCCACTGACACACACACACACACACACACACACATACACACACACATACTTTCACACACACACACACACACACACACACACAGACATCACTTCAAAAATGTTTGATTCGTGATCAGGGATGCTTGAAACGTGCTCTCCCGTCGAAAACTCGAATTCGAATTTTCGACCCCGTCACAATACTTTCCTTATACATTATGTATATAAGGAAAGTAATAATAGGTATGGGGAAGCATATTCACCGGCTTTACAGCTTCTTTTGATACAGTAAAAGGAACAGAAGTTTCGGTTCAGTTCAGGATCAGGTATATTTGCGTCAGGTATAGATGTTCAGGATTTTGTTTTAAGCAGACTTTTATGTCCTATACGCAACATAATTTTAGATATTCTATTGTTTCTTTCCCGTCATAAAAGTATTTCTTATGCACACTCCGAGGACGTCGATGTATACTTAATGTACTACGCAACCTAATAGACTTGTAATTCCTAATTTCTACAACTTAAAGTCTAGTTAAAGACGTATTACTAATATACAACATGATAAACATTCATAAACGCCTTTCAAATAAACATTTCAATCAGTTTTTCATATTGTTTTATTTACATAATATAAACATGCCTTGAATACTCTAGATTTTCTCTAACCGTATGTCTATAGTATACAAACTCATGTTTGTAAAAATTGCAACACCACGAAGGAATCATTCGATTGAGCTGAAATTTACAAAAAATACAAATTGGGGTGTGCTATGCAAATGATTAGAATTTCAGAGTCACCGTGAAAGCGTGGGCTGAACCCTTTGAACTACTCTTTTAGTCGTATAAATAGAGAGCTGTAGCTGGGCATTGAAAATAGTCTATGGCGGTCTGTAAGCGGTAAACGTTTTATAAGAAGTTACCATGCCTCTACGACGACAGAGGGCGCCATACGAGCGAGTTATGGAGTTTGAACGAGGACGAATGATCGGCCTTCGTGAAGGGTTATTTTCCTTATCGCGCAATAGAAAGCAGTTCGTATGGAGCGCAAAACGAAGACAGTGATGCCAGTGTGGAAGCAGTGGACGGAAGAGAACCAGACGAGTCGCAAATCCGGCAGTGGGCGACGAAATGTTATGCCAGTGTGGAAGCAGTGGACGGAAGAGAACCAGACGAGTCGCAAATCCGTCAGTGGGCGACGAAATGTTATGTCAGCATGGGATGATAGACACCTCATCTGCATGTCATTGATGGACTGTATAGCTTTATCTCGACAGTTGGCAGAATGTTGGAACACTGATATAGGTGTGCTAATGTCTGCTCCAACAATTCGTCGGCGTCTGCTGAACTGTGGACTGCGTGCAAGAATTCCTTTGTGCAGGATTCCCTTGGCGCAAAACCATCAACGCCTGTGGATACAATGGGCTCATCAACATAGACACTGGCATGCCGATTGACAACAAGTCGTCTTTTCCGATGAATCCAGCTTTAATTTGGGGTACAGTGATGGGTTAGACGCTATAACTTTGAACGCCATCTTCAGGAGTGCGTTATCCAACTTCATACTGGACGAACGCCAAGCGTGATGGACTGGAACGCCATTGCGTAACTCAGCTGCTAAGAATTGTTGGTAATCTCAACAGCAACCGGTACACCGGAGAAGTTCTGGAGATCGAAGTCGTATCTTTCCTTTAACGCATTTCTGGAGCTGTATTGAAACAGGACAATACCGTTTACATGTTGCTAGGAATGTTCAAGACTTCTTTTCAGTAGAACAGATACAGCTTTTTCCGTGGCCTGCCTATTCACCTGATATGTCACCTCACCTATTGAACACGTCTGGGATTTCGTTTCGCTCGTGACGCTAGTCCCGTAGGTAATGCAGCTGAACTTTGGGTTCGGATGGAAGCAATCTGGAATGGTCTTCCTCAGGTACAAATTCAAAATCTGTTTGATTCGATGCCATGTCGTATAGAGCACTTATTGCAGCGTATGGTGGCTTCACCAAATACTGATCTGAGACGTGTAATATTGTTTTTTTGCTTGACAAATTTAATCGTTTATTTGTATCAATTGAGGTCGTTTGTGGAATAAATTTGATTCAATTCTGATGATTATTTCTTCATGGTCTTGCAATTTTTACAAACAAGAGTATATATTTTACGGTGAAAAGCCTAGTATGTAAGGTTTAGGTGTTCAAAAGTATATTTCGTGTGCAACAGGCATTACGTAACGTCAAAATGGCAATTTTGAAGTTTTATGGTCAAAATAGATAATGTATTCGATGCTGCCCAGGATTTAAAGCAGGGCATTCATTGCATTCCTTCAGGTTTTCAAAAGGTGTAGTTGCGTACGTAGATGTTTACGTTGACGCTTGTTCCACCGACTGGAATTATTGTATTAACTTAATCAATTTTTCAAAAGATGTCATTATCCTTTACGTCGAAGCATGTGTGGCTGCTCCTTTCTCCTGCCACACCGGCGTAATATGTCCTAAAAAGGGTCGAAAATGTAAAAAAAAATCTGATGTGTGCAACACATGACTTTCCTTATATAATGCAATGAATTTACTACTTTTACAGTAAGAAATAGTTTTTCTTCCAGTAGATACTTATATTCTTTCCAAGATATTGAATTTTCGTCAATTAGTCGCCATTTTCATTGATTTAGCGTCATTTTTATCCATTTGGCGAGATTTCCGTTAATTTGGCAACATTTTAAAAAGTCGCCAAGTTGGCGATATTCCGCCAAATCCGTCGCCAAAATCTCGCCAAGCGTTATGGATGTAGAAATAAGTTATTCTCATAGCATATAAATGATTATTGGCGTTCAAATACAAAAGTATTACTTAAAGTATCTTTTCTCATGAATGGAACAAGCTATATCCACGAGAATGATGTCACTAAATTTATCGCATGATACTACATATGAAAAGTGAACATGTTTCTCAACAGTTAATATATTTTATTTAATTTATGGGATTTTTTGATAAATTTATTTAAAACATGTGCAATATCTGGAGAACGGTTCATACTAGCGTTCTAAAGTTTATGTCAATCGTTTTCTGAGGAAAAATTACGCAAGAAAAGTCTACTTGCTTAACTTTATTAAATATTTTGATTTTTTGATGATTTTTTCAAAATTTCACTCGAAAATTTAGGGGGGGTTCTGAACACTCGATTGTGTTTTAAAACAATAGGCTTTCACGTATTATGATTTTTGTACCAAATTCTATTCGAATCGCTCCATTTGTTCGTGAGATATCGTCTCCACAGACTCACTGACACACACACAGACACGTACTTTCACATACACATACAATACTTTCCGTCACATACACACACAATACCCCGTCACAATACTTTCCTTATACATTATGTATATAAGGAAAGTAACACGCGCCTTTCCCTGTTAATGCGATAACATAAGATAGTACTTCAATTTCATCCAAAAATCAGACATATTAAAAACCTTTTGCCAATTTCGAATATCATAATATTACGTTTCTTTCAGAACACCTCATAAAGAAAACAAAATAAAAAATCTGATGCGGGCAACACATGACTTTTCCTGCAGACTCATATTCAAATTCTCTTTAATTCTTTAATAATTCATTAAATTGAGTTTAGTTGCACAAAATAATATTGAATTTGCACTTTTAATTTAATTTCTTCTTATTTGGTAACTGGACATTTTCTTAAAAGAGGCGTAATAAAATTGCGAAAAAACTGAAATATCTCGAGAATGGTTAGTTTTAGAGTAATTGAGTTGGTCTTATTCTTTTCCTCGTCAAAAATTACGTATAAAACATACATTTGATTGATACATTTAAGCAGACGTAGTCTTTTATTTTAGATTTTGGCGATTTTTGCTTACCGTTTCGCAAATAAAAAAAATCTGATGCGGGCAACACATGACTTTCCTTATATAATGTAATGAATTTACTACTTTTACAGTAAAAAAATAGGTTTTTCTTATCGTAGATACTAATATTCTTTCCAAGATATTGAATTTTCGACAATTAGCCGTCATTTTCATTGATTTAGCTTCATTTTTATCCATTGGGCGAGATTTTTGTCAATTTGGCAACATTTCAAAAAGTCGCCAAGTTGGCGACATTCCGCCAAATTCGTCGCCAAAATCTCGCCAAGCGTTATGGAGGGAGAAATAAGTTATTCTTACAGTCGATAAATTACTATTGGCGTTCAAATACAAAAGTATTACTTAAAGTATCTTTTTCCATGAATGGAACGAGCTAGATCCACGAGAATGATGTCACCCAATTTATCGTATGGTATTACATATGAAAAGTGAACATGTTTCTCAATAGGAAATATTTTTATTTTATTTTATATGACTTTTTGATAATTTTTTTGAAAAATGTGCAATATCTCGAGAACGGTTTGTGTTAGCGTTCTAAACTTTATGCCAATCGTTTTCTAATGAAAAATTACATAAGAAATGTCTATTTGCGTAACTTTATTAGTGGTTTTGATTTTTTGACGATTTTTTCAAAATTTCATTCGAAAATTTAATGGGGTTCTGAACATTCGATTGCGTATAAAAACAATAGGCTTCCAGTGTTTACGGATTGTGATTTTTGTACCAAATTTGGTTCGAATCGGTCCATTCGTTCGTCAGTTATCGTCTCCACAGGCTCACTGACGCACACACACACACACTTTCACACACACACACACACAGACATCACTTCAAAAATGTTCGATTCGTGATCAGGGATGCTTGAAACGTGCTCTCCCGTCGAAAACTCGAATTCGAATTTTCGACCCCGTCACAATACTTTCCTTATACGTTATGTATATAAGGAAAGTAAAAAAGTTTATTGTTTAAATCGTACTAAATCAACAACATCGTATTGTTTAATCGTACTAAAATCAAATTCAGCACCAGGGTATCCCACAAGTGACTTGACTACCAAATTTTGTGAAATTTGGTCTAATAGATTTTCAGCTAGAGTGGATGCAGGCAATATTTGTGGACCATTTCACAAAAATAGGCGGGTTCTTTCTTCCCGAATCAAATCAAAACCTAATCAGCAGCAGGGTCACCTACAACTGACTTATCTTTAAAATTTTATGAAATTTGGTAAATTAGTTTATGAGGTAGAGTGGACACACAGTCACACACACAGACGTCACGCTAAAATAGTATTTTCGTGTTCTGGAGGTCTCAAAACGTCCATCGAAAACTCAATCCGTTGAAAACTCGACTTTCGATTTTCGACATGATTCAAATTCTTTCCCTATACATTACCATGTATTGCAAGGCAAGAAAAAATAGAACTATGTATTCTGCATTTAAAACACAAATAAACAGTTTTGCAAAATACCGAAATTGTCATAGGCACAGTAAATTCCCTAAAAGCAAAGAATGGCCGTTTAGAACCAAAAAGAAAACCATGTTTGACGCCACGACTTCCAAGTACATCCGGAGATTGTCTCTTGCTCTCGATTAAAATGGACAAATACACAGGATAGACACACAGATAGACACACACATAGACACACGCACAGTCACACACACAGACGTCACGCTAAAATAGTATTTTCGTGTTCTAGAGGTCTCAAAACATCCATCGAAAACTCAATCCGTCGAAAACTCGACATGTGATTTTCTATACGATTCCAATTCTTTCCTTATACATTACCATGTATTGTAGGGATAGTATAAATGGAACTATGTATTCTGCATTTCAAACACAAATAAATAAACAGTTTTGCAAAATATCAAAACTCTCATAGGCACAATAAATTTCCTAAAAGCAAAGAACGGCAGTTTAGAACCAAAAAGAAAACCATGTTATGACGTCACGACTTCCAAGTACATTCGGAGATTGTTTCTTGCTCTCGAATACAATGGACAAAGAAAAAATAGTTCCGACTTCATTGTTGTAACCCATGTGAAATTGGAACTCACATGAAACCCAAGAGTAAAAGAGTAAAATTGTTTGAAAATTTATTAGAAGTTTCATATAAAATTTATTAATTAATGAACGGCTGATTTCAGGAACAACTTTTTGGAGCAATTTGTAATATTCAAAACATCTGCTAAATTATGAAGATGAGAATATCAATCAGTTTTTCTACACCAGAATTTTAAAATCGATTACATCTTCAAAACACAAAAAGCATATCTATATAAATAAAAATGAAAATCTGTCTGTCTGTCTGTCTGTCTGTCTGTCTGTCTGTCTGTTTGTCACACCATCACGGGAGAACGGCTGAACCGAATTTGATGAAATTTTGTGGGTAGCCCAGAAATAGCCCCACTTAAAATTATATCCGTGTTTTGAGTTTCTACGACCAGTGGTTCTCGAGATATTAGTAAAAAACGAAATTTTCGTTTGTCTCATCATCACGGAAAAACGGCTGAACCGAATTTAATGAAATTTGGAGAATAGCCTTGAAATATCCCCCCATAAATTTTGTCCAAGTTTCGAGTTTCTAAGACCTGGGGTTGTCGAGATATTAATGAAAAACGGAACTTTTTCCTAGGAGTTCTACTCCCTAACTCCGTGGTTTATCCAAACGAAAAGCTTGAAAATCGTTTGAAAGTGAATTAAAATTTAATCTCTGAGTTTGATGGGAGATTTTTTGCGTTAATTAGTCACTTTCTGAAAACATGTTGTTTGAAACATGATTTAAAGGGGAAATCTATCTCCATGGTTCATGGTTTATTTAAAACAAGCTTTTACGGAACAATGAGAAGTATAGAGAAATCAAAATCGTTATTTAATTTCGCAGTTTATGTTATAAGACATGACATATTTAACATGTTATAAGATTCTATCTTATATCATGTTACTCAGAAACGCAATTAAATTAAATCTGTCTGTTAATTTTAATAATTATTTTTTCGATTTGAATAATAAATAAATGGATATAAAAATATATTTTAGAAAAGAACGATTTGATTTTTCTTATAGCATTTTTGACTGGATAATATCAATTACGGTTTTCAGGTTTAAAAATTATTATTATTTATATTTTCGGGGATTATTGATTCAAGGATTATTGATATTTTCAAGTTATTATGCAATTATTTTATTATGACAAAAATTGTTTAAACTCATATATTGTATGTTGTACGAATCTTCTACAAATACACGTGTATATCTTTTAATTTCCGAGAATATAAGTAGTACAGGTATATTGACATATGTTTTGATATATATTGGCATATATTGGAATCAATTACGACCTTCTGGTATAAAGAGTACGGATATTATTGATGTTTTCAATTTATTACGTCATCTCTTTTATTTTGGCAAATATTTTTGAGACGCATATTGTAATACGGGTAATCTTCTACTAACACATTGGCATATTTTCTGATCTGCGACAATATAATTAGTACGGGGTTGCATATATTCATTCAATTCCTATTTTTTCTTCTGTAAATTTGCTTACAAAAGGGGGCAGGATGTTTTATTCTTCAGATCTGATCGTGAAGATAATTTTGCATAGTGAGAACATATATTCTTAAACTTCTCTTTAGGAGCAATAAATTTAATATTTTAACAGAATTTGCACATGATTGCGAACTTTAAGTTTCTTTAAATTATACACTCCGTACGAATAACGGGTGTGCTGATAGTGGTTAATAAATTTTAACATTTTAGGAGGATATATCATGTTGCTCGGCATCGCAATTAAATTAAATGTGTTTGAGCATTTATCTGTCAGACCAACCATCCTACTTAGTAATACATTTAGCGAATTTTTAAAATGTCACCAAATTGATAAAAATGTTTTCAAATCTATAAAAATATCTTGAAATTGATAAAATTGCGCTACATAAATGATATTGTTTTTTGTTAGGGGATAGTATTGTGATGATATTTCGTCAATTTGTCGCAAAGTGGAACTGTCAGTTCTACAGTCCCACTTGGCGATAAATTTGGCGATTTTTTAAAATGTCGCTAATTTGACGAAACTGTCGCCAAATGTTCCATAGAAATATAACTATTTAGACGATATTTTTTCTACCAATTTATTTAAAGCAAATGATATCATGTCGCTTAGCAACGGATTTAAATCCAATGTGTTTATGCGGCAGACGATTTTTATTAAATCCTTTCCGATTTGAATAATGAAGATATGTATATAAAATAAATTTCATTGCCATTTCATTTTGGACTGGATAATATCAATTATACTCTTCAGGTTTAAACATTATTATTATTGATATTTTGCGGAATTATTGATTCAGGGATTATTGATATTTTTAAGTTATTACGCCATTGTTTTGTTGCGGCAAAAATTGCTGACACACGCATATTGTACGTTGTACGAGTAATCTTCTAGGAATGCACGGGTATATCTTCTAACCTACGAGAATATACGTAGTACAGGTATATTGGCATATATTTTGACATATATTGACATATATTGGAATCAAGTACAGTCTTCTGGTATGAAGATTAAGGGGATTAATTATATATTCAATTTATTACGTCGTCTGTTGTATTTTACCAAAAAACATTTGAGACTCATATTGCAAAACGGGTAATCTTCTACTAATAATCCCACATTATAAGTAGTACGTGTATATCTTCCCATATAATGTTAGCACTTTAATTTTGACATATATTGGAATAAATGACTGTCTTCAGATTTAAAGATTACGGGTTTATTGGTATTTTCAATTTATACATGTAATCTACTAATACAGGTTATATTTTCTAATATTCGCGTATATAATTAGTACGGGTCCCATACAATTTTAACGCTTTTATTTTGCATATATTGATTCAATTCCATATTTTTTTTTTATATTTGCTTACATAAGGGGTCCAAGATGTTTTATTCTTCAGATATGTCCATGAAGATAATTTTATATAGCGAGAACAGAGATTCTTAAACTTCTTTTTAGGAGCATTATACTAAATATTTTAACAGAATATTTTGTATTCGTTACCATAAACCCTTGGGTTGGTCGTGTGGTCTGGGCCTTCAACAGAATATTTTGATTAAACATGTCATTTAGTATACTATAAGAATTTGCGCATGATTATGAATTTCAAGTTTCTTTATATTATATACTCCGTACGAAGAACGGGTATGCTGCTAGTATATCTATATAAATAAAAATGAAAATCTGTCTGTCTGTCTGTCTGTCTGTCTGTCTGTCTGTTTGTCCCGTCATCACGGGAGAACGGCTGAACCGAATTTGATGAAATTTTGTGGGTAGCCTAGAAATAGCCCCACTTAAAATTTAGTCTATGGTTGGAATTTCTACGACCAGTGGTTCTCGAGATATTAGTAAAAAACGAAACTTTCGTTTGTCTCATCATCACGAGAAAACGGCTAAACCGAATTTAATGAAATTTTGTGGGTGGCCTTGAAATAGCCCCCCATAAATTTTGCCCAAGTTTCGAGTTTCTAAGACCAGGGGTTGTCGAGATATTAATGAAAAACGGAACTTTTTTTATAGGAGTTCTACTCTCCAACTCCGTGGTTTATCCAAACGGAAAGGATAAAAATTGTTTGTTTAAAACGTCAAAGGGAATTAAAACTTTATTTTTGAGTTTGATGCAGGATTTTTGCATTAAATAGTCACTATCTGAAAGCATGAATTGTATGAAACATGAATTTAAATAGAAAAATCTACCTCCATGTTTTATATTTCACAATCTTTTACTCAACGATTAGAAGTATAAAGAAATTAAAATGGTTATTTAATTTCGCATTTTATGAGGAAGATTCTATCTTATATCATGTTGCTCGACGAAGGAATGGAATTAAATGTGTTTGTTAATGATTATTATTATTTTTCGATTTGAATAATAAATAAATGGATATTAAAATATATCTTATAAATGAACGGTTTGATTTTTTTTAATTATATTAATTGCGAACTGCATACATCACTTTCATGTATTTTAGCAAAGAGGTTTTAAGCTTAAATATTGTGTTTAGCTAATAAACTTATATTCTGTGTACCCAATAAATTCATTTATCCAATTGTTTAAACAGAAAAAGAGTAGAATGGGTATATATTCTAATAATATTTCAGTGTTTTCATTTAGTATATACAAACTGGATCACGATATTTTATTCAGATCTGCGAATTTAGAGCTACGAATTTGCTGGATATCGCTAACTTGGTAACTTTTCTTAAACTTTACCAAATTAGTGGAAATGTCTTCAAATTAATAAAAGTGACGCAAATCAATGAAATTAAATTTGTTTTGTTAAAAGAAAGTACTGAAATGGTGTTTCGTTAGCATTTGTCTGTCAGTCCAACCGCCCTACTTAGTAACCCATTTAGCGAATTTTTAAAATGTCACCAAATTGATAAAAATATTTTTAAATCCATAAAAATATTTTGAAATTGATAAATTGCCCTAAATAAACGAAATTGTGTTTTTTTAGGGGATAATATTTTGATGATGGTTCGTCAATTTATCGCCAAGTGGGACTGTCAGTTCTACAGTCCCACTTGGCGATAAATTTGGCGATTTTTTAAAATGTCGCCAAACCTTCATTAGAGATATTCAGACGATATTTTGACCACCAATTTATTTGAAGCAAATCATAACATGTCGCTTAACAACGGATTTAAATTTAACGTGTTTATGAGGAAGAAGATTTTTATTAAATCTTTTCCGATTTTAATGATGAAGATATGTATATAAAATAAATTTCATTGCCATCGGATTTTTGACTGGATAATATCAATTATGATCTTCATGTTTAAACATTATTATTATTGATGTTTTCGGGGATTATTGATTCAGAGATTATTGATATTTTGAATTTCTTATGGCATTGTTTTATTGCGGCAAAAATGGTTGAAACTCATATATTGTACGTTGTACGAGTAATCTTCTACAAATGCACGGGTATATCTTCTAATGTAAGAGAATATAAGTAGTACATGTATATTGGCATATATTGGAATCAAGCCTTCCGGTATGAAGATCACGGGGATTATTGATATTTTTAATTTATTAAGTAATCTGTTATATATTGGCAAAAAATTTTCAAACTAAATATTATAATACGGGTAATCTTTTACTAACACTAGGACATATCTTCTAATCTTTGACATTATAAGTAGTACGGGTTTATCTTTCCATATAATTTTAGCACTTTCATTTGGGCACATATTGGAATTAATTACTGCCTACTGGTTTAAAGATTACGGATTTATTGATATTTTCAATGTATACATGTAATGTCATAATACAGGTTATATCTTCTAATATTCGCGTATATAAGTAGTACGGGTCCCATACAATACGCTATTATTTTGCATATATTGATTCAATTCCATACTTTTTATAAATTTGCTTGCAAAAAAGGCCAGGATTCTTCAGATCTACCCGTGAAGATAATTTTGTATAGTGAGAACAGAGATCCTGAGGTTTCTTTTTAGGAGCATTGTATTAAATATTTTTACAGAATATTTTGATTAAGCATGTCATTTAGAATACTATAGGAATTTGCACATGATTGTGAATTTTAAGTTTATTTATGTTATATACTCCGTACGAAGAACGGGTATGCTGCTAGTATATATATATATATATTAAAATTCACAAAAATCATTCTATTAATAGTATGGATTCCAACTTTTTTGACGATCTTTTCTTGATGTTAAGTTTGAAATTCTGAAATAATATTTTCAATCGCCATGGAATGTTTTGTGCAAAAATCGTTCAAACTGTCGTTTCAACATTAAATAATTAAAAACTAATTTGAATTAAAACAAAAATCTTAAAATTAAAATAAAAAATCTGATGTGGGCAGCACATGACTTTTCTTATATAATGCAATGAATTTACTTCTTTAACGGTGAAAAAGTGATGAAAAGATCCACAGCACAATGTTCGTAACGTTAAATTGTATATTTGGCGCGGTAAATTGTACATCCGGATGACAACATCTAAAACTGTTTCGTACCCAATTAACTTATATTTTACGCAACTCTAAATTAACAATTATCAATATTGATAGCATCCTCAACAAGCAATATAATCCATATATTTAAATATTTTAATAATAAATTCATCAATTAGACATGATTTTCATTAATTTAGCGTCATTTTTGCAATTTTGACGATATTTTTGTCAATGTGGGGTCAATTATCGACAAGTTGGCGATATTTAGAAGTTCATTTCTTATATAATAAAATGTATGCTCATCATAAGACGCAATTAAAATTTTGCAAAATATTGCATCCTATTTGGAGACATTTTTATCCATTTGGTGACATTTTTATCAATTTGATAACATTTTTATCAATTTGGCAACAGTTCAATTTGGTAATACTTAAAAAGTCGCCAAGTTGGCTATATGTCGCTAAAATTCGTCGCCAGAATTTTGTCAAGCGTTACAGTCGGAGTTTTATATTCTTTCCAAAATATTGAATTTTAATCAATTCGTTGTTAATTTTATTGATTTAGCGTCATTTTTGTCAATTTGGCGATATTTTCATCAAGTTGGAACAATTTCAAAAATTCACCAAGTTGGCGATATTCTGCCAAATTCGTCGCTAAAATTTCTTCAAGCATTATGGCAGGAGAAATAGGTTATTCTTATAGCAGTTAAACAACAAATGGCGTCCAAATACAAAACTATTACCTAAAGTATCTTCTCTTATAGTAAATTCTTATTTTTTCCAAGATATTAGATATTCAGCAATTGGCCTTCATTTCCATTGATTTATCGTTATTTTTGTCAATTGTGACATTTTTATCAATTTAGCGATATTTTCATCAATTCAGCAACAAAAAACGCGCTAAGTTAGCTATATTTCACCAAATTCGTCGCTAAAGTTTCCCCAAGCATTGTTTATGGAGAAATAGGGTAGTCTTATGGTGGATAAACGACTAATGGCTTCAAATAAAAAGCTATTACCCAAAGTGTTTTTTCTCGTGAATGGAACGAGCTAGATCTATGAGAATGATGATAACAAATTTATCGCATAATATTACATCTGAAAAGTGAACAGATTTCACAATAGTTAATATATTTTTTTAATTTTATGTGATTTTTTGATAAATTTATTTGAAAAATGTGCAATATCTCGAGAACGGTTCATGCTAGCTTTCTAAAGTTTATGTTAATCGTTTTCTAATAAAAAATTACATAAGAAATGATTATTTACGTAACTTTATTGAATGATTTAATTATTTGATGACTTTTTTAAAATATCATTTCAAAATTTAGGAGGGTCTGAACATTCGATTGCGTGTAAAAACAATAGGCTTCCAGTATTCACTAATTGTGATTTTTATACCAAATTTTGTTCTGATCGCTCCATTATTATGGGAGGTATCGTCTCTACACACACACACACACACACACACACAGACATAACTTCAAAAATGTTTGATTCGTGATCAGGGATGCTTGAAACGTGCTCTCCCGTCCCAAACTCCAATTCGAATTTTCGACTCCGTCACAATACTTTCCTTATACATTATACTATGTATATAAGGAAAATAATATACATTATACTATGTATATAAGAAAAGTAATATACATTACACTATGTATATAAGGAAAGTAAAAATGAAAATAAAATCATTTCCTTTCGGGAGTCGTACTAAATTGTACTCCTGTACTAAATTGTATGGCTTTACATTGCTTAGATTTTCCTCTACAGCCGACACAGACGAACATACAAACAGATGGGCATCTTTTATTATTATAGATGGATTAAAGATGCGTTACCACTTTTAATATCCAAATATAACTGACTTCGTTAAAGAAGTTTCAGGTCAATCTAGTCTTCCTTATTTCTTTCCTTGAACACGTATAACATCCCTTTCCATCTCAAGATTTTTAGTACAACCTTATATATATTTATACGCCAAAAAATGACGTTAAACTACAAGTGATGAACGACTACCAAGTTGGGAGTTCCGTCATTATTTATATTTGCAGTGGGATCATTGTCAATAAAATATGGATTTTGAGACCTCTTCATAACGCTCCCTGAATCCATCACACTCGTTTTTGATAAATGGCCCCATGGCTACAATTGCAGCGTTTCTAGTTTCCCATAGCCCACCTGTCATCTATTACGGTGTAACTGTGAATTCATGACGAAAAAAAGGCGTATAGGAAAGTGTTTTCGTAAGCAATTTTTTAAAGTTGAGGAAAACAGTCTCGTGTAGGACTATAAATAACAATTAAGATCGTTTTTCTCTTGTTCAGACGTGAAGGGCGATATATTTCTTTTTTTAATATTGAAGCTCTGATTTTTATGCATTGTTATTCATGCCAGGTGGATTTTATTTAAATACGTGTGAATATTTATGTATATAAAAATATGTAAATGATGAAAAGTTGTGAAAAAGAATGAAATATACAAAATGGCTTGGTAAATTATAACATGGGCACAATTAAGCTGTAAAAATAAATTTTTGCATTCTATTCTGGACTTATTAGCTTTCGCCTAGACGCACTCCGACTAATGGGAATTTGGATTGAATCAATATATTCAAAATAAAAGCATTAAAATTGTATGGGACCTGTACTGCTTATATACGCGAATATTAGAAGATATACTTTATATTAGTAGATTGCATGTATACATTGAAAATATCAATAAACTCGTAATCTTTAAAACTGAAGGCAGTAATTGATTCCAATATATTCCAAAATAAAAGTGCTAAAATTATATTGGAAGATACACTCGTACTACTTATAATGCCGTAGATTAGAAAATATGTCCGTGTGTTAATAGAGGATTACCCGTATTACAATATGAGTATGAAAAATCTTTGCCAAAATAAAACAGGTGACGTCATAATTTGAAAATATCAACTATCTCCGTGATCTTTATACCAGAAGGCCGTACTTGATTCCAATATATGTCAATATATGTCAAAATATATGCCAATGTACCTGTACTACTTATATTCTCGTAGATTACAAGATATACTCGTGTATTTGTAGAAGATTACTCTTACAACATACAATATATGAGTTTCAACAAATTTTGCCATAATAAAACACTGGCATAATAACTTGAAAATATCAATAATCCCCGAATCAATAATCCCCGAAAATATCGATAATAATAATGTTTACACTTGAAGACCGTAATTGATATTATCCAGTCAAAAATGCAATGTCAATGAAATTTATTTTATATATATATATCTTTATTATTCAAATCAGAAAAGATTTAATAAAAATCGTCAACCGCATAAACACATTGGATTTAAATGCATTGCTAAGCGACATGATATCGTTTTCTTGAAATAAATTGGTGGGAAAAATATCGTCTGTATAATGCTATATCTATGGAAGGTTTTTTAACGGAAGGTTTTTGTTCGCCAATTTAGCGACATTTAAAAAAAATCGCCAAATTTATCGCCAAATGGAACAGTATAAATGGCAGTCCCACTTGGCGACAAATTGATGAAGCATCATCACAACACTCTCCCCTAACAAATCACAATTAATTTAATTGATTTAGCGCAATTTTATCAATTTCAAGGCATTTTGATGGATTTACAAACATTTTTATCAATTTGGCGACATTTTAAAAATTCACTAAATGTGTCACTAAGTAGGACGGTTGGACGGACAGAAAATGTTACCGAAACATCATTTCAGTACTCTCTTCTAACAAAACAAAATTAATTTGATTGATTTAGCGTCGTTTTTATCAATTTGGCTACATTTCCGTCAATTTGACAACGTTCAAGTAAAGTTGCCAAGTTACCGAAATCCTGTAAAATTCGTAGACCTTAATTTGTAGATCTGATGAATAAAACACCTTGATCCCGCTTATATATAATGAAAACACTAAAATTGTATTTGAAAACACTAAATGAAAACACTAACATTGTATTTGAAAACACTAAATGAAAACACTAACATTGTATTTGAAGATATACCCGTTCTACTCTTATTCTGTTTCAACAACCGGCTAAATGAGTTTATTGGCTAAACACAATATATGAGTTTATTGGCTAAACACAATATATGAGTTTATTGGCTAAACACAATATATGAGTTTATTGGCCAAACACAATATATGAGTTTATTGGCTAAACACAATGAGTTTATTGGCTAAACACAATATATGAGTTTATTGGCTAAACACAATATATGAGTTTATTGGCCAAACACAATATATGAGTTTATTGGCTAAACACAATATATGAGTTTATTGGCCAAACACAATATATGAGTTTATTGGCTAAACACAATATATGAGTTTATTGGCTAAACACAATATATGAGTTTATTGGCCAAACACAATATATGAGTTTATTGGCTAAACACAATATATGAGTTTATTGGCCAAACACAATATATGAGTTTATTGGCTAAACACAATATATGAGTTTATTGGCCAAACACAACATATGAGTTTATTGGCCAAACACAATATATGAGTTTATTGGCTAAACACAATATATGAGTTTATTGGCCAAACACAATATATGAGTTTATTGGCCAAACACAATATATGAGTCTATTGGCTAAACACAATATATGAGTTTATTGGCCAAACACAATATATGAGTTTATTGGCTAAACACAATATATGAGTTTATTGGCCAAACACAATATATGAGTTTATTGGCCAAACACAATGTATAAGTTTGAAAACTCTTTGCCAAAATAAATGACAGTGAGTACGCAGTCAGTAATTAATATAATTAAAACAAAAATCAAACTGTTCATTTATAAGTTGTATTTTTATATCCATTTATTTATTATTCAAATTGAAAAATAATAATAAAAATTAACAGACACATTTGATTTAATTGCGTTGCCGAGCAACATGATATAAGAAAGAATGATCCTCATAAAATGCTGATAATTCCACTGCTCACAATTGAAATCGCAACACCATAAAATTGTAAGTGCAGCTTTATGTAAATCAGGCAATGGAAACTGCAAGGCGAGATATGCAAATGATCACAGTTTAGTTAGCAAATGATCACAGTTTAGTTAGCAAATGATCACAGTATAGTGACGTAACACCTTGCCTAGCAGCATAAAAGCGTCAGGTCAAGGGGGAGTGATATCACAGCTAAATTGTAGCATCATTGGTTTCGGGTTGTAAAAATAATCACAGAATGTCAAGGGTACGTCGATGTATCGCATACGTTCAGTTGTCGTCAACGGAAAGGCAGTAAATCATTGCTTTACGTGAGGGTGGATTGAGACTTCGAAGGATCGCTGAGCGATTGGGTTGTAATATAAGTACAGTTCAACGGTGTGTGTTACGGTACGGTTCGTGAGAGACAGCGAAACGACCCGAAGATCAGGTAGTGGAGCTTCCAGGTGTACCACACAACGTGAAGATCGTATGCTTCTGAGAAGCGTTGCGCAGGAACCGTTTACCACAGCAACGGTGTTACAACGACATTTATCCCAAACTACAGTTAACGTGGTTTCGACGCAAATAATTCACAACCCTTTGCATGACGCAGGACTCCAAGATAGACGACCTATTCGACACCTACTGTTTCAACGTCTTCACCGGTTACGTCGCCTCCAGTGATGTCAAATGAGACGCAATTGGTCGACAGAATGGCGAAACATTTTGTTCACGGATGAATCACGATTCTGTTTTGGCATGTCAGATGGCCGTACCCGCGTATGGCGGCGCTTTCAACAACGCGACCAGGAAGCTTTTTCTATCAGTCGCTACACAGGCCCCCTAAGTAATATTATGGTTTGGGGTGGTGTAAAATTTGGTGAACGAACACATTTGGTCTACGTTTCTGGCAGTATCACGGTACAACGATACGTCTCTGACCTTGTGAGACCTGTGGTACAGCCATATATGTCAACCAGATCTGGCCTGCTTTTTCAGCAAGATAATACCAAGCCACATAATTCACGGGTAACTATGAATAGGATACAAGGATTTGATATCCTGCCCTGCTCAGCATATTCTCTGGATTTGTCGCTAATTGAGCATATCTGGGACATCATGGGTCGCCGATTAAGAAAACTTCCAATCCCATCAAACTATGTTCAGTTACAAGCCCAATTGCATGCTGTGTGGAGTGCCATCCCTCAGCACACCATTGACCATCTCATTGACGGGATGCCTCGTCGTATTCAATCTTACATTGCCGCTCGCGGTGGGCCTATTCCATATTGATCTAATGTCAATAAAGTTCCATGCTTTCATTTTCCAGGTATGATTTTTTGATCATTTGCACATCTTCATCACAATTATATTCTGTAACTTTCATAAAGATACATCAATTTCTTCATGGTGTTGAGAGTTTAGTTGTGAACAGTTTAAATAACCATTTAGATTTCTTAAAGTGATTTCAAAAAGTGACTGATTAGCGCAATAAACTCCCACCAAACTCAGATAGAGTCAAAGATAAAGTTTTAATTCACTTTCACGTTTTAAACCAGCGATTTCCAACCTTTTTCTTTTGGAGGAACCAGGGAGTTAGCGAGAAGAACTCTTATGAAAAGTTTCGTTTTTCATTAATATCTCGACAACCCCTGGTTTCAGAAACTCGAAACGTGGACTAAATCTGGATTTGTCGCTAATTGAGCGACTATTTCAAGGTTGCCCATAAAAATTTCATTAAATTCGGTTCAGCCGTTCTCCCGCGATGATGAGACAAACATACAGACATATATACAGATTTACATTTTTGTTTACACTGGCTTTCAAAAGTTAAGCACAGACGGTAAAATCAACAAAAATGGAAAAGTAAAGCTTTGATTAACACAAAATTGTACATGAAGGTAGCAAATGTGTTTATGCATTAAAGAAAAAAAGAATTATGTACAGAAATGAAAATATATTTACTTTTCGTAAGTTATATGATGACGTCCCATTTGGGTCATTAACAAAATAATGTTTAAAGGCAAACAAACCAAATAAACTTACATTATTTTGGTATGTGACCACCCCGGACCGTCACACAAACTTTAAAATGATTTTCCATGCTTTCAATGAGGTGGTCAACCATGGTAGATGCGAGCAATGGCTATTCCTCCAATAGGACAGTTTCCAACTCTCTGAGAAATGGCTGGAGGAGATAAATGTGTAGAGACAGCACGCCCGAGGACATCCCAAAGGTTTTCAAAAGGATTAATGTCGGGGGAATAAGACGGTCACTCCATACAAGAAATGCCCTCACTTTCTAGGTATTCGTCAACGATGTTAGCTCGATGGGGACGGGCATTTCGCCCATAAGGAGGAAATCAGGACCAACTGCTGCAGCGTAAAGTCTCGCAATGGAGTCTAGGACTTCATCCCAATACCGCGCAGCCGTCACAGAACAGCCTTTAGAAATGTGAAGCTCTGTGCGATATCCCATTGAAATTTCATCCCACACCATAACTCTGCTACCTCTGAATGCGTGATGCTCGATGATGTTCTTGGCCTGATTGTGTGTGCCTCGTTCTCTCCAGACACACTTATCATCTGAGCCCAGGGCAAATCTGGACTCGTCCGTGAACAGGACATTGCACCAATCTGAGACAGTCCAATTGATACGCTGACGACATCCCATTAATCTGCCTCTCTGTCTTGGACGCGAAAGGCCAGAGTGTATACCGATTCAACAATTTCAGAAGTAATCTCTCATGCCACACGCCAAACGTCGCTTTATCGCCAGTTCTGGTTTATTCTCGCTACACGTGCAATTGGAGGGGAAAGACGAATTGTTTAATAAAGAATATTGTTCATAATTTG